>JAJGRX010000849.1:600000-924748 GCA_025461125.1 Carex kokanica | reverse complement strand
ATTCAAATCGGAATCGGCCGATTTTCGGAACCATGCTTCTCCCTCTCCCTTGCAACATGGACCTGAAACACTCAATAAATTTCAGTTATGCCCCTTATAAATTACTTAATGGTATTATCAATATGTAGTACCTACCAAATTTTAACATTATTATAATTTATTATTTTGGGTGCAAATGATAACATTATGTACCAGTAAAACGGTCATACTTAATTTTGTTGTTCTTCCTTGGTAGTTTGTCCATTGAGAACTTTCTAAAGGATTTAATGTTATTTCTAAAAAAAGTTTTATAAATGTAAATGATGTTTACCTAAATGTCATGCAAAGAATAGAGAAAATGGCAAAAAATAAAAGAAAAGAACAAAAATGGTAGCAAAAAGAAAGAAACTAACAAAATAGAGAGAAAAAGAGAGATGAATTACCTACTGAAAGAAGAGGAAGGTTGGAGCTCATCTGAAATCATTCAATATCCATAGTCTGTATGCATTGAATCTTTTGCCAATCTAAACCATTTGGTAAGCATCTTTCCCTTAACATTGGGCAACCTCTTATTGTAATTTGTTGGATTGAACTTGGCAGTTCTGGTAACTCCGATATTTTTGGGCAGTCTATGAGAACCAAAAACTCAAGGGTAGAGAAGTTACTCAAAGCTTGTATCATCCTCAGATTATCACAATTCATAAATCTGAGAACCTTAATAGATTTAAGGTGATCGGATTTCTTAAACGATATCGCTGCTTCATGGCAATATCTTATGGACAACCATTGTGGAGGAACAAAATCTTGGAATGATAAAAGCTTGTTCATCATCACTGAGTTGCTGATATGCAATTGTTCTCGACAACCTTGCCAACACTTCCGAACAGAATCTACATCAAGATCTGAAAGTAGAACTAAATGAAGAGTACTAATGAAAGGACGTGATTCTAAGCCCTCAATGGTTTTAAGACCGATGCACATGACAAGCACCAATGATTCAAGTAAGGTTAGCTGATGAAATGATAGGATTTTTTCAGGGATATTGCAATAGTTAATTTCAACATTTTGGAGGTCTGGAAGATCACCATTAAAAATACCCTGAGATACGCATCTATTAATGGTAAACGACTGCAGAGTGCGGGGCAGTGGTGAAGAAGGACTGTCCATCTCCAAACACCAACAGTCCTCTATCAGAAAGCACCGGAGAGAAGGGAGTGCATGAAGACCACCGAGTGATCTTAGATACCAGCAATGTTTGATCTCTACAACTCGAAGGCTCTGCAGAGACTCCATGAATTGAGTTGGAGGAAGTGTGGTTATTGTCATGATGCCTGATAAGTATAATTCTTCAAGAGTGATCATTCCTCTCAAGCAACCCAACAACACTCCATCAGATACACAACAATAGCCAAGATGAAGCACGCGAAGCATGGAGGGTAATTTCAATTTATTTGCTTTAGCTCTTTCTGGTGGAAGGCTAAAAATAAAGTTCATCCGTTGTTGATGACAACGCCACCAAGCGTTATTTACATTTTCCACATATTCCAATTGATTAACCTCTGCAGCGCTTTCCATAATTTGAAGCAGCTCTGCACAATTTTCCTTTGAGCATGTTTGGTCAAAACTTCTGAGTTCATGATCAAGTACATCTTTGGCATCACCAACACTACATATAAATTTTTCCTCAAGGCTGCTTGGTATTCATTCACTTGCAACTCATTTTCACATACTAAAATCAAAGAAGGGCATTTATTGATTGATAGCATAGCAAGGTATCTGGAAAAATTCGACAATTCCTCTCAAACCCCTAATTTTCAAGTACAAGTTCAGAGCAATGACGAAATGATGAAAATTTCGGGGAAGAAACTGTCAAAGCATTACAAGTGTTAAACCTAACACCTCTTACATTCTCTATAAAAGGAACCTTCTTGCAACCATTTGGATATGTCGAGCCCCGATACCCAAGAATTCTAAGCCACTCCAAATTTTGTTGGGGGTTGTAGGGCCTCAATAACCTCTACTTCTAAGCCATTATTTTCGCTGACTCAGCCCACACTAACTCCAGCCTTGTAAGTTGTTTATTCGATTAGCCTTGCTTGAACAGCTTCTTCCTTATCTCTGACATTCTCTAGATTTACAATTCTTAGAGAGCCACCAATCTCCCTTCAAACATCCCAGTTGATGCATTTCGTATCCTTTCACTTTTCTCACATGGAATTCATTCAAATGTTGGAGTGAAGTTAATTTGCCTAGGTAAGGTACTGGAGGTAAGGTATTGACCAGATTAGCATTATTGTCATACATTTCAATGCGTCGCAGCTTGATCAAGTTACTTAACTTGTTTGGAAGAGTTTTTACAGACGAGGGTAAAATTAAAAATTGAAGATGGTAGAGCTGCAATACTGAATCAGGCAACTTGTTAATTGAACCTCTCCAAAAAGATAGAAACCGAAGGTTCTTCAAATTTCCTATATCTTTTGGCACTATTTATAGCCACTCGACATTACCTCTAACACCCTCAAATTTCTAAAATTTATAGAAATATTGGTAATGATTTCACTAATATCATCAATGAATGGGTTTCCCAAGATAAGGGTACGCAAGTTACTTAAGTTACATATACTAGATAGTTTCTCTTTCAGAATTGCATTGTTTACTCGGAGATATACATGCTGCACAGTTTCTCTTTCAGAATTCTCAGTATTTGTTACCCTAAAAGTATCTCCAACAGAGAGTTTTCTTGCAAGTTTGTGAAAGAGATCGTGCATGGTATATAATTTATGAGTTTTATCCACCGGGTGAAAAATAGAGTTTTCTACCATTATTTGAAAGTATTCCAAACCTATATCTTCAACATTTCTATTATCATCTGAGGGTTGGATAAAATCAAGTGCCACCCAAAAAGAAGATATCATATCATAAAATCTTGCACCTTTGGGAAAAACACTACAAAATAAGAAGCACCGTTGTAATTGCACATCGAAGCGGTGAAAGCTCCATAGCAAAATATTGCTAGTGTCGCTCAAGTCAACATTTTCTAGAGTAGCTCGCCAAAACGTGATATTTGACTGTTTACGCAACTGGTTACCAACAACCTTAGCTGCCAAAGGCGATTTGCTCATTTTTCTGGCAATCTGGTCCACAATATCACTCAAATCATTCTTTAATTGTGGATCATTGATTTTCACATCAATTGCATGATATCTCAAAAGTGATATGAAATCATCAACTGCCAGATCCCTCAACTTAATACGTTTCTCAGTTTGTAATGCATTAGGAATGAATCCTGATGAGCGACTAGTTACCATAATTTTACATTTTGCTCCTTGTAAAGCAAATGGTTTTAAGAGGTCTTCCCATTGGTTTTCTCCTTCTTCACTATCATACCAAACATCATCTAGCACGACCATGATATTGCCAGATTGACGTAATTTTTCTAGGAGATGGTTCTGTAGAACACTTAAATTTCTTGTATCAGGGCATTTCTCTTCTGAGACACAACCAATCATCTCCTTTGTGCACTCAATGATATCTAAGTTTTGTGATATGGAGAGCCAAATTCTAGTAGGAAAGTGTGTCTTTACCCTATTATCGTTATAAATGTACTGTGCAAGCGTAGTCTTGCCAGCACCTCCCATGCCGGTTATCGCAACAACTGAGTAACGATCTCCATCACTATCTCCAGCATCCAATAAAAAGTTAATGATATGGTCACGTTCTCCATCACGGCCAAAAACTTTGTGAACAAGGAGTGAGGAGGTGAGAGGACGGTTGTTACCGACTTTTGCACCATCTCGGTCCAGTAAAGGACGTAATTTCTCGGCTTCTGCTGCAATTTCCTTGAGCTTGTTCAGCCGTTGCAACAACTTTCTCTTTTGAGGAGACAACAGAGAAGCCTTTTTTACCACCCGATCGATGAACTTTGCAAGAGGTTTGATTATAGGTTTAGAGGAGAGACGTACCAAGAACTTCTTGTCCTTTCCTTTGGCCTTGCGTTTGAGTTGCTCGTACTCGAGCTCATGGAGGATACCCTCGGCATCATAGTAAGCATTCTTCAGACGGTCCAACCACTTGGTGAGCTGGTCGATGACGTCATGGGGGCAGTCTTGTGCTGCTTGGATGGTGAGCTTGAATTGCGGCAGGAGCATCGTCTCCAAATCTTTAATGCCTTTGGCGATGTCAGTCCCCAGGTAGGAGATGCTTTTTTTGACGAGATTGTTCATGATGGGAGACACCACCCACCCAAGCCCGGCCAGTGCTGCATTTTCTATCGCCATGGTTGATCGATTAAGCAAGTGATCTTTTTTCTAATTTCAGTGAGTCTGGAGAGAGAGAGAAAGAGAAGTTCGGTGCAACAAATTTTCTCGGTTCAATTATGACTTGCGAGTGTGGACACTGGACACCAGCCACAGGTGTGAGTTATCAAGATTAGGTAGATGTCATACACTACAATTGAATCAATGTCAAGGACTATGCCCCACCTGGCTCCTCCAATAATTCATACCAATTGAGCCTTTCACCAATTAAAGCCACATCTTTTGTGATAAACCTTTACCACCAACTCAACAGTGGTCTCTGTTATTCATAATATTTGGATCAGTATCTGCTGTTATTCATAGAGAAAAACAGGGGGTCTTATTTATTTATTTTTTTATTAATCCCAACAGTTTAGTATAGAGAACGGTTGGGATTTACTCATTATTTTACTCAAGAGGAAAGTTATTGCGCACTGAGGGAGTGTAGATAGGATTGAAAAGTTAAACATTGTGTTGAAGTTAAATGAATAAATCAAAGGAAATATTGATAGGTGGGACTAGAACACACTTTGTAAGTCCCTCAAATAGAACACAATTTTTTTCTAATGATGCATCTAATCGAATACAAAAAACCAAAATTATTTACAACAACACTTCAAAGCAATTAAAATGTAATGGTATTGAACTACTCTAGATTTTATTGTGATGGTAAGAGAAAATTAAAGATTATTTCTGAATATATATGTTGTCTTAATTAATTATTTCGTTTTTTTTTGTTTTTTCTCTTCTTAACTTTTTTCGGTCCGAATGATTGGCTTTTATAATTAATAATAATATAGCACCAAAATATTAATTGAAATGGTCAAACAATCATTTGACAATTAATCAAGAGAAAATTCAATATTGTATTAATAAAGTTCAATGCCAAGAATTAAAGAAATATGTCATTGTTTTAATTAGCAAGGAACTATTATTATTAGAGGTTGGTTCAAATGCTTTAATTTTTTGTGTCTCGACCATGCCACCATTTTTCAAAATGTTAATAAATCAAAATTTAAAAGTTAAACGTCAAAATAAAATTGTTAGATGTGATCTATGTTATTTTCTCTATGTGCTCATACAAAAAAATATCACATTTCGATTTTGTTTTTATGTGAATCAATCATTTGAAAAATCAACGTCTAGAATATCCACATTAGAATGTTTTTACAAGCTCTTGATGACAATCAAAACAAAGTTGAAATGTCACAATTTTTTACACATGCATAGATAAAATGATGTAAATCATATCCAACGATAATATGATATGGATCAATGTCAAGGACTATGCCCCACCTGTGTCCTCCAATAATTCATACCAATTGAACCTTTCACCAATTAAAGCCACATCTTTTGGGACAAACCTTTACCACCAACCCAACATTTGTCTCTGTTATTCTAATATTTGGATCTGTATCTGCTGTTATTCATAGAGAAAAACAGGGCAAAAGCTATGTTATGTTTTACTGTTCAATCAATGCTTATGGCACAGTTAATTGGGATCAACGATGGTGACGAAGATTATGCCCCCTGGCCCCTGTATCCTCTCCAATAATTGCTAGGGAATGTAGATAGGATTGAAAAGTTAAACATTGTGTTAAACTTCAATGAATAAACCAAAGGAATATTGATAGGTGGGACCTAGAACACACTTTGTAAGTCCCTCAAAAAGAACACAATTATTTTTTCTAATGATGCATCTCATGGAATCCGAAATTATTTACAAAAACACTTCAAAGCAATTACATGTAATGGTATTGAACTTCTCTAGATTTTATTGTGATGGCAATAGCACATTAAAGATTATTTCTCAATATATATATATGTTGTCTTGATTAATTATTTTGGTTTTTTGTTTTTCTCTTCCTAACTTTTTTCGGTCCGAATGATTGGCTTTTATAATTAATATAGCACCAAAATATTAATTGAAATGGTCAAACGTTCATTTGACAATTAATCCAGAGAAAATTCAATATTGTATTAATAAAGTTCAATGCCAAGAATAAAAAATACGTCATTGTTTTAATTAGCAAGGAACTATTATTATTTTTATTATTAATAATAGTATAATAGTAGTAGTAGTAATAATAATAATAATAATAATAATAATAATTTAACGATAATAATTATATCCAGTTTCCTATACGATTCGGATTACAAACGCATAATCCTATCTATAATCAGATGTCGATCCAAAGAGAATTAGTGTTTAGGTCTTGAACAATCAGATCTCAAACTTTCATGGGGTAGAATTAAAGAAATAATTTATTGCTTTAATTAACAAGGAACTATTATTATTATTATTATTATTATTATTATTATTATTATTATTATTATTATTATTATTATTATTATTATTATTATTATTATTATTAGCAGCAGCAGCAGTACCCAGTTTCCTATACAACTCGGATTACTCCACAGAGAATTATTGTAATTAAACTCACCAGTCAGTGTCGTATTAACATGTTTAAGAGGTTTGAAGAGTCAAGTTTGATTCTTGGCATGATTTGAGAAGTTTTTAAGGAACAGCAAGCCTTGGACTTGTTGCTTTGGTTCTACCTTGCTGATTTTACCTTGCTAGATTCTTCGCATGATTTGAAAGGTTTCTTTGATTCTTGGCATGATTTGTAATAGTGTCCACTACTAATCATATATTGTTGTGAACTTTTCAATGCCTAATTTTCAAAAGAATAAATTTTCCTTCCAAATTTCTTTCAATGAGGGCAATGAGCTTGGAATTAATCAATGGAACTCATGGTGTAGATTTCAGGCACCTGTGTGAACATAATTAATTAAGGTCGTTAAAAGAGACTGCCTACCATACTTGACCGTTTTGTATTGGCCAAGGCTTTTCATTACGACTTAGCTGAAATTTCTACATGTCTTACTCAACCTTGAGCAAGTGTAGAAAAATAAAATAGAATAGGGACAAATAAGCCTCAGAGCCCTTAACGGGTTTTATTACCCTTAACGGGTTTTGTTCATCATAGGCTAAATAAGTAATAAAGGGAGCAACTAAATATAGATATAAAGTTACTCAACCTTTATTCCTTATTATAGAAAGTTACCGTTTATTTTTCCAACAGCTATTTCTCATTCTGTTATATATATAGCACACTGTACAAACATCTAAAGTTAATGCAACATATCAAATTCTCATCATATTTTGCTCTCTGTCTCATATCACAAATCTATTATGGTATCAGAGCGGGAATGAATTCCTGACTCAAAACAAGAAATCAGCAGCAGTACCAGCAACTGCAAGAATCCATAATTCAAGCACACCAGAAGTGCCAACAAACAAAAACCAGCAGTACCAGCAACTGCAAAGCCTTCAACCCTTACCAGAAAAAATACCAGAAAAACTGAGATGGCACAGAATTACGAAAAACTCACAGGGGTAATGCTCAATGGTAAGAATTACCATGTATGGGCAAGGCAAGTTAAATTTGCTTTGAGTGGCCGAGAAAAAAGCAATCACATCGACAAAAATCATACAATCCCAAAATTGTCTGAACCAGCAACTGAGACCGAAAAAAAGGAATTAGCAAAATGGCGAACAAGCGATCACACTGTCATCACCTGGCTACTTGCAACCATGGAGCCCAAGGTATCTGACTTACTCTCTTACAAAGACAGTGCCTTAGAGATCTGGGAAAGAGTCGAGCAACTCTATGGCCATAGAAAAAATTACTCCCACATTTACCAAATCCAAAGAGATTACCAACAAGCAAAACAACAACAAGGCCAATCATCAATGGAACTGTACGGTTACCTTCAAAAGAAAAGAGATGAACTTAGGGTTTATCGGCCTCCCACCACTGATCTCACCGAAATTCAAAAACGAGAAGAACAAGATGCCATCTTTCAATTTCTAGCAAGCCTCGACTCCAGCTACGAGGCTGTGCGGTCACAAATTTTGTTACTGGCCGAGCTACCTTCCTCAGATGAGGTGGCGGCCATGATAGACAGAGAAGAAACAAGAAGGACTGTGATGGCATCTCAGCCCACTGAAAACACCGAAACAAAAGCATTCGCGGTCACGGCTAGACCTAACCTTAACTTTCGGCCGGAGGTGAGAAGAGACAACACTGGGGTAAAATGCGACCACTGTCGGAGAGAGGGTCATCGCAAGGACCAGTGTTGGTTCCTCCATCCTCACCTCCGACCCAAATGGCAAAAGAGGGGCGGAGCCGATGATCGAAAGGGGGAGAAAGGGGGCTGGGAGCGGGAGCGAGATAGAGGCGAAAAGTCGGGTCTGATGGCTGGGAGAGACGAGTCCGAACCGTCTACTTCTAATACCGCACGAGCCGATTCCGCTTCTAGCAACTCGGATCCGATGAGGCAGCTTCTCCAGCAGTTAACCGTGTTGCTGAACCAGAAACAAGATAATCCAAAGACCTCTGGTATGATTCATGTAGCAAATTTATCATATTTTCCAAAAAATTCTAGATGGATCTTGGATTCAGGTGCAACTGACATATGACTGGAAATAAAAATCTATTAACCTCCTTTAGAAAATATGAAACCAAAAAATTTGTAACGGTTGCAAATGGTGAAAAAATGGAAATCCTTGGAGAGGGCTCAATAATGATTTTTTCAAAAGTAATCCAAAATGTTTTGTATTTAAAAAATTGCTCATCAAACCTATTGTCCATTAGTAAAATCACAAATGAGTTAAATTGTGAACTCATTTTTTTAACAAATAATGTGATTTTTCAGGATCGAATAACCAAGATTATGATTGGTGAAGGATTTCTAGAAAATGGGCTTTATATTTTGAATGAAGAAAAATTCAATTTCAACATCACTAAAAATGAAGAATCGAGTACACTTTGGCATAGAAGAATTGGACATCCTTCCGACAAGATTTTAAAGAGTCTTTTTAATTTTTCAAAATTAGATAATAGTAATTGTGAAACTTGTAAGTTAGGAAAACATATTAGGTTACCTTTTAAATTATCAAGTTCTAAGAGTGAGGAACCGTTTGATTTGGTTCACTCGGATGTATGGGGACCCGCCCCAACTAAATCTTTTAATGGATTCAAATATTTTGTTATATTTATTGATGATTTTTCTAAAACAACTTGGTTATATTTATTAAAGGATAAAAGTGAAGTTTTTTCACAATTTCTAGATTTTCATAACTTTATAGAAAATCAATACAAAGCTAAAATCAAAATATTTAGATCCGATAATGGAACGGAATTTGTAAATCAAAATTTCTCAAATTTCTTTAAAGAAAAAGGAATTTTACACCAAACAACATGTGTATATACACCTCAACAAAACGGTGTATCCGAAAGAAAAAATAGACATTTACTCGAAATGACTCGGGTACTCTTATTTCAAAATAATGTTCCAAAGTCTTATTGGTCGGATGCCGTTCTTACCGCTACATATTTAATTAATAGATTGCCAAGTGTTAATCTAGATTACAAAAGCCCATTAGAAATTCTTTACCAACGAAAAATCAACATTGAGCATTTGAAAATTTTTGGTTGTACTTGTTATGTACACAAAAATAATAAACAAGACAAATTGGATTATACCTCAATTAAGGCTATTTTTCTAGGGTATTCATCACAAAAAAAGGGATATAAATGTTATGACCCTAAAAATAAAAAATTATATATTTCTAGGGATGTGACATTTTTAGAAAAAGAGCCATATTATAAAGAAACTAATTGTGAGAATTTTTTGAGAGAACCCTCCAAGGAATTTATATTACCAATTGCAATGGAAGATGCTATACCAACATTTCATGAAAATGAAATTGAAAATGAAATTGAGAATGAGCAAGAAATAGAAGAAAATTCCGCAAACAACGAAAATCATGACATTGAAGCAACACCATTGAGACGATCAATTCGAACTACACAACCTTCAACAAGGCTTAGGGACTTTATAACCTACAAGGTACAATATCCTATACAAGATTTTATTTCATATGACAATGTTTCTTCCAACCATAGAGCATTCTTGACCTCAATTGAAAAAGAACAAGAACCAAACAATTATGAAGAGGCCATGGAAATTCCTAAATGGAACAAAGCCATGAAAGAAAATGACACTTGGGAAATAGTTCAATTACCAAAAAATAAAAAATTGGTAGGTTGTAAATGGGTATATAAAATTAAATACAATAGTGATGGCACGGTAGAACGGTATAAGGCTCGGTTAGTTGCAAAATGATATACCCAAACCTACGGTATAGACTATTATGAAACATTTGCCCCGGTTGCAAAAATGAATACCGTAAGAATATTATTTTCTATTGCGGTAAACCAAAATTAGAAATTATACCAAATGGATGTAAAAAATGCATTTCTTCAAGGCACCCTTGAAGAAGAGGTATATATGTCATTACCACCCGGTTACGAAAAAAACCAAAAACATACACTAGCTTGCAAATTGAAGAAGTCAATTTATGGGTTGAAGCAATCTCCAAGGGCATGGTATGAAAAACTAAGCTCTCATTTAATATCTTGCGATTTTAAAATTAGTAGTGCCGACCACTCATTGTTTGTCAAAATTGAGGAAGAAAACACCACAATCATTCTAGTATATGTAGATGACATTATTATTACCGGAAACAACCAAGACCATATTAAAACAATAAAAGCCCAATTAAAAGAAAAATTTGACATCAAGGATTTAGGCTACTTAAAATATTTTTTAGGAATTGAAATTGCATATTCAAATCAAAGCTTATTCATTTCTCAAAGAAAATACACATTAAACTTGTTGGAAGAAACCGGCAAACTAGGATGTAAACCGGCCTCAACACCAATAGATGGCAAAAATAAATTAAATAGTGAAGATGGTGAACCGTTAGAAGATATAAATCAATTCCAAAGACTTGTAGGAAAATTAATATATCTAACGGTAACTAGACCGGATATTTCTTTTTCGGTAAGCCAAATTAGTAAATTCATGCATGCCCCTAGAACACCACACTTAGATGCAATAAATAAAATTCTAAGATATTTAAAAGGAACTCCCGGAAAAGGAATTTGTATGAAAAATAACAAGTCTAACGATGTATGTGGCTATTCCGATGCAGATTGGGCCGGAAGCTTCGATAGAAAATCGACAACCGGTTTTTGCACATTTGTAGGCGGAAACTTAGTCACATGGAAAAGCAAGAAACAAAATGTCGTGGCACGATCAAGCGCCGAGGCGGAATATCGAGCCATGGCATCCACAGCAAGCGAATTAACTTGGATAAAACAACTCCTTTCGGATTGTGGAATTAAAATTCAAGTGCCAATGCAAATGTTTTGCGACAATCAATCGGCACGTCATATAGCATCCAACCCGGTGTTTCATGAGAGAACTAAACACATCGAGGTGGATTGTCATTTTATTAGAGAGAAGATTCAATCAAAAGAAATTGAGACTCCGTTTGTAAGAAGTGAAGATCAATTAGCGGATGTCTTCACCAAGGGTTTAGACCCAAAACCATTTGAAGCGAATATAAGCAAGTTAGGGTTACGCAACATCTTCACGCCTAACTTGAGGGGGAGTGTAGAAAAATAAAATAGAATAGGGACAAATAAGCCTCAGAGCCCTTAACGGGTTTTATTACCCTTAACGGGTTTTGTTCATCATAGGCTAAATAAGTAATAAAGGGAGCAACTAAATATAGATATAAAGTTACTCAACCTTTATTCCTTATTATAGAAAGTTACCGTTTATTTTTCCAACAGCTATTTCTCATTCTGTTATATATATAGCACACTGTACAAACATCTAAAGTTAATGCAACATATCAAATTCTCATCATATTTTGCTCTCTGTCTCATATCACAAATCTATTAGCAAGTCTGACGTGACCCATAAAAATCTTGATCTTGGAGGGGCGAATGTTGGAGGAGCGGATTCCAAATAACTTAATTAATTAAATTTAGAGTTCGAATCCGGACTCAAAATTTGAAAATTCAGACCAATTCAATTCAAGTTGAAAATTCACCAAATTAATAACCTATCCACTTTAATATTTGTGTAGATACTGATCCGACGATTCGAACCCAAACATAAAATTTGAGTTACTTCTACAGGCACAAACACTTATGAGAATATATATATATATATATATATTCTTTTCTTTATTTAAGGAATTGAAAGAGATTGCCTACCATACTTGACCGTTTTGTATTGGCCAAGACTTTTCATTACGACTTAGCTGATATTTCTACATGTCTTAGTTAACTCGGCCCCTGTATCAAGCATAGAGAACCAATTAAAACCAGTCCAAGAAAAGATTTATTAGAATCTAAAATGGGACCCAAATTATGTACTCGAACGTTTGGTTCTTCACATTGATTCTTAGCATCTTCTCTAATTGATTGTTTGTACTACTTGATCATGTCGCAGATAAAGTGTTTGTGAAGGTTTCAAGATTAATTCATCATTAGGGACATGGTTTAGGGCATGAGACTTGGCTGCTTCTTGAATTCATTTTTATTCAATATGGTTTTGATTATGATTCATCAAATTAATTTGATTTTATTATGTTCAAGATTCTTGTGAGCATTTATACGTGTTATAGTATTTATGTTAAGCATTTCCATGATTTTTACAATTTTTGTTCTATTTTTAACATAGCCATTCTTGAATCCAGTGCTGAGTCCAAGCGCATGGTGATGCTCTCCAGAGGTCCTTTAAGAGCCATAAACATTTTTATGCATATTTACATTCATATCATATTTTTATATATATTGTTCTTTATTTATCAAATGATTTCTTTACAAGTCGTTTGGCTTGATGCAGATTCACACTATTTTCATGTGTTTTTCATATTTTTATGTGTTTTATTATATTTTAGGCATTGAAAATCATTTGTCTATGTTTACTATGCATTTTTATCAATTTAGTCTCATTTTCTATGGAACTGTTTGACTTTATTTGACTTTTAGGGTTTTTTTATCTGATGAACTTTATAAATTCACCATAATTAATCTATGAGTCCAAAAATGGGAAATTTTATATGGATGTGTTCCTCTATGTATGAAATATAGGTTCCATGAATTTCGTGACCTAATTTTAAAAGAAAGTATGTTTTCACATTTATTTGGTCTTTTGCTGTTTTTATGGCCTGATATAAGTCAAACTTGGTTCTTTTTTATTTTCTTGATTTCTATTGCTACAAGTGGTACATGTCAGTTGTAATGTGGAATGAAGGTCTAAAACAAGGTATACAATCAAAATACACATAAAGCATGGATTTAGGTTAAAAAGGACCCATAGCACACTGTGCTATCTGTGCTATATCACTGTTTTTTATAACCTATGACAATGCTACTTTGTAGAATATGCACATATGACACTTCCTTTCTGGAAAATCATAGAGAATAATATTTTAAGGTTTTTAAAACTTATTATTCAAGCTCAAAGTATCTCATTTCCTTCGTTAAGGTTACTATTAACTAAAACTTGAATTTTTTTCATTTTTATACATATTTCATGCACCTAAGTGACAGTTGTGAGAGTATGCATAGTTACTTGTTTTTATTGATTTTTCCGAAGGGTTATATCATTTAATCAAAACAAGAGGACCATGAGGCAGATCCATTTCTTTGTGCATTTACACTGCCATGGATGTGCTCAAGCTATTCATAGAACTTGCCACTGTCCTGAGGCAAGAAAGGGAAGCTCACCGGGGGGGGGGGGGGGGGGGGAATCATCAACCTTAAAAAAAAAATATGAGCCAGCAAACAAATCTATGTGCACTATCCTATCTATAATCATGCAATCACTGTTTAAAATCCTAGTATACTTAAGAAATCATAAAAATCATGCATAAGCTCCAAAGCAGAGAAGAAGTAAAAAGGAAATTTGAATAGAATAACGGTGTAATCTTCAAGTAAACATCTTCATTCATTAACATAGAGTACATTAAATATGTAGGAATTCCCCAAAAGTTTGGTGACATAATCTGTGGGGGATTAACTAATAGGGTCGTAGAGTAAGGAAAAAATTAACCCAAACTTTAGCATATATTTCGTTTGGGCTGTTTTGAACTCTGCAATATAATATTTGTTTCTGTTTTTACCAGTTTGTCTATATTTTTTTTTTTTAGCAAACAGTTAGTCTAAAATTAGAAGCATTCTTACCACTTTTCTAAATCAGAGTACATGACATATCACTTGCGAATACAACCTTTTTCATAATTTTATTTAATTAGAGAATATTCTGTGATAATACAAAGTATTAATATGTAATTTACACTTGAGTTAGTGAACTACGTCTAGACAATGTTATTTGTATGATAGATGCATGTCCATAAGCTACTGGATATATTCAGGTGGATATAAAAAATAAGGAACCTAAGTCCTTAATTTGTTAAGAAAAAAAACAATTAATTAGAGTTAGTCTTGCATCTTAAGGTATCAATGCTTTCATTATTTAGGCTTAATTAATAATTCAATCTAAAGCTCATATATGAAAATAAATCGTAATATTGAGTAGAACTAGGGTGTTCCTAAGCTCACCAAGCCCTTCGTGAGCTCGACTCTAAAACCTATCGAATTGACTTCAAACGACATTTTCAAACCGTTAGATGTTCAATCTATATTAAAATGTGCTTGGAGACCAAATTTTACATTTTTTGGAATTTTTTTACTATTCATTAAGATGGTTTGAAAATCGCTGTTTTTATTAAAATTCTGCACCATTGGAAAATAGTGATTTTCAAACCATCTTAATAAATAGTAAAAAAATTCCCAAAAATGTAAAATTTGGTCTCCAAGCACATTTTAATATAGATTGAACATCTAACGGTTTGGAAATGTCGTTTGAAGTCAATTCGATAGGTTTTAGAGTCGAGCTCACGGAAGGGCTTGGTGAGCTTAAGAACACCCTAGTTCTACTTTGATATATATCACCTTTCCAGACACACGTAAATATTATTATATTTAAATTCCTTTCTATAGACATAAGCAATTATTTAAATTGACTTATGTGATTAATTTTAGACAGCGATTTTTCAAGTTTTTGATTCTCATCAAACAAAACAAAAATGCCACAATACATATCTACAAAAAGGGAGAATAATATTTCGATTACAACTAACGATTTTGATTTTACAATTTAGATTTCGTTATTTGAGTTTTATAACTTTCATTATAAAGAGTTTCAAAATTACGTGCTTGGAAGATGGATGAATATATTTTAACCCTCCTCTACTTACAATATGTAGTACGAATTATTGATTATTTAGTATTGATAATGATACTTATTTGATAGTTTTAACCTGAAGTTTATTTCAAATTTAGAAAATGTTTTATACATATATACACACTCTAATGTATGTGTGTGCTGTCAACTCATGGACACAAATACACAATATATTTGTATTCTTATATACTAACAAATCAATTAGTCTTGCTCTGTCACTGTCTTCTTCATAGATTTTGATTGTTTCAATCCACTATGTTAATTTTAGCGGAAGTATAATTCAGAGACAGAAAGAGAGCTATGGCTTTTGTATTGTATTGTTATTGATCTTTTTTATTGTATTGAATATGTTTCTTTCAATCTATTACATGGGATATTTATAACCTTTTAATCTATTTTACTGTTAGTTCCAATAGTAACTCTCTATTATGTCTAAATTACAATTTTACCCTTTTTCTATTTTATAATATTACCCCTCTAATTACTTCTATTCTTCAACACGCTATAAAGTAAACCACTCAGGTGAAAGCACAGGTGTTAGAAACAAAAACATGGAAGCCAACAACAGCTGCGAGATCTCTCGATTGCCAGAGGATTGTTTGTCTCGTATAATCTCACTAACCTCTCTTCGAGACACATGCTGCTGCACCGCTGTTTCTACCTCCTTTCTGTCTGCTGCAATTGCGGATGTTGTGTGGGGAAAATTTCTACCGACTGACATCGATAACATCCTTTCCAAGATTCCAAATCGACCTGTTTTCACCTCCAAGAAGGACCTCTACTTTCATCTTAGCAATCGTGGTGCTATTGTTGATGACGGAAAAATGGTATCTTTTCAGTAATTTAGATTAATTTTTTTACAAAATTTGATCTTATTATTTGGTTATTCATTTTGGTATAATTAATATTAATTAATTGGTTCTGATCTTTACTATGTGATGTCCTTGTTTGTCTCTACCTCTGGCGCATGTGTATGAACCTAGCTCTTGAGAGTTTGACTTTTAAATCACTTATTTGGTGCACAATACCCCCCCTCCCACAAGAAATAAAATAAAAAATTAATAATTAAAGCTTCTCCATCTCTGGTAGATCTTTTTGAAGACACTAACCCACTGGTTACTTTAATTTCTATCATGTAATTTGTCTTAACATAACTTTCAGAGCTTTAGGCTGGATAGATCAAGCAGTACAAAGATCTACATGCTGTCAGCTTCAAGGGCAGTAGGGATTATATGGGCATGGGATCCACGATATTGGCAACATGTGCCAAACAATGATTCAATGTAAGTAATATATAATTAAGAATCATATATCTAAATTCTAATTTCCCTTTTGGTGGGTAATTAGGGGGTGGGTGGTGTTATATTAAGAATCATATATCTAAATTCTAATTATCGCACTATTCATGTCATTTTTGCAAAATAAGTGATAAAGTTAATGTCTTCTCCAAGAGTCGTGTGGTATGTACTATAGGTGCTCTCAACTATTTTCAAAATTATTTTACCACAAAATTTTCCCATGTGTAAACCATCAATTGTGATAATTCATCAACTTGATGCCAGAGAGAAGCTTTTACTTGATTAGGAAACTAATATAATGATGTTGAAAATTTCACTTGTCCTCCATTTCCTATTAGGTTCTCAGAAGTGGCACAGCTGATAGTGGTTTGGTGGTTCGATATCTTTGCAAATTTCAGATGCAAAAACCTCAGCCCGAAAACAAAATATGGTGCCTACTTCATCTTCAAATTAGAAGACGATACGGAGGGCTTTGATCGTCCATTAGAAGCAAATATTTACTTTCATCATATAGAGTCTCATCACAGGATTTGCCTAGAAGCCAGAAATGGTATGTCTAGGCAAAATCCAGATAATCAGATCAGATATCCTCAAGTAAGAGATGACCAATGGAGTGAAGTAGAGATTGGGGAATTCTACAATGCTGGTGAGGAGGATGATGAAGTTAGAGTAAAAGTGCATGAAACAAGAGAACTGGGGCCAAAGAGAGGGCTAATATTTAATGGCATCGAGTTTCGTCCTAAGATATAGTCAATTGATAAATGAGTGAATGCTGCATTTCATTGCTAGGATGCTAACTACTGTCAATATGCTTTCTGCATTACCGACACTAGTAATTCATGTCATACATGTACCCGAGTTGTTTCTCGTTCCTTCTATAAAAAAAAAAAATTTCTCTTGTAAACTTTTGGATATGTTGGCCCAAGATAAATTACTTCTACTAGTAGTTTTAAAATTAAGGTAGTAAGATGAATATTCACCTGGTAATTTCTCTATGAAAGTATGAAGTAAGATCAAAATCAATGCTTCCAAACAATCCTTTAATTAATGTCATGAAAAGATGAAGTTTCATTTGGCTATATCCCACTTCGTTAATGCTTTTAAAAGCTTATAGTTATCCTTATTTATGCGAAAAGTCCCTACGAGTAAGTATCCGCTAAGCCAATCTTCCGAATTTAAGCTTTGTGTAACTCGGCTCAGTTCGACTCATTTACAAACCAAGCTGCAAAATTCTTTGAGTGAGGCTTTTAAGATAATTTATTCTACATAATATGTATCAGAGGATTTGAATTACAGGATAAGATAGAAAAAAACTAAAAAGATAAATGTCAATAAGGACTCATTATTCTCTCACTATTTTTCGATTTCTTTGGGTATATTTTAAATGACAACGTTTCAGAACTAAAAAAAAGCATAGTTATTATCAGAATTTTACAGCCTATTAAATGCTGACAAGAACAGTATTTCGATAAGTTTCTCTAGATCTGTGCGAAAAGAGCGAAATGTTGTAATTGTCAACATTGCATAGCCTACTTAATGCTGACAAGAATAATATTTCAGTCCTGTTGATTTAGGCCATGGCTGTCCCGCTCTATTTATTGGTAAAACAAGAAAAGGGACGCATTTCATTCATACTATGTGAACTTTGCGTGATCATGATGTAGCTCATAGTGTAATAATCTATGCATACAACTTTTGTATTACACGGACTAAAGATTAATTAAATATTCAATGCCTTATTTCCCGAAATTTTTATTCATATCCTCCATTTAATAAAAATTCCACAAATGCCCTCGATTTTTTAATTTTTAAAAATGGCCCAACCACATAGAATATGGGCGGTTCACTTCCCTAGTGAACCGTCCAGAATATCAGTGGTTCTAGTCTTTTTAAAAAAAAAAAAATTGAGGAGTAATTGAGGAGTAAAATTGTTCATCAATTAATTTTTTTAATGAATAATATCAACTCACAATATATAAATGCTCTAATAATTGTACACAGTTTTCACTACTACAAAAAAAGAGATTGCACACGGACATAAATGGAAGAGCTACACGGATTTCCTACCGTGTTTAAATCGAGGGTGTACGAATAGGTCAATAACTACACACGGACATTTGCCCGTGTGCAATTATAACGATTTCTACACGGATTACTTTATAAACAGCCGTGTACAAAGACCTGTCTGTGTCGCTCTCCATGTTACCGAGCTACACGGATATTACCTAAACAACCGTGTACAATTCTTTTTATACACGGACATTTAACTAAATATCCGTGTAGCTCTCCTCTTTCTACACGGACATTTAACTAAATATCCGTGTAGCTCTCCTCTTTCTACACGGATTTTTAACTAAATATCCGTGTAGCTCTTTGAACTATCATACACGGACTTTAGTTAAATATCCGTGTAGAATTAACTAAATTTTTTTTTTGTATTCGCGCGCGATTATTTTTGAAATTACTCTTCTTACACGGATTTTTGTTAAATATCCGTGTAGGATTGTCTTATAATTTTTTTTTTAGTTTTTTTTTTTTGTCTAGCCTCCTGTTTTGCTAGCCAGTATTTAAATTTTTCAGATAGCAATTTAAAATTCATGTACATGAAATTATACAAATTCATATTTAGCATTACAAAATTATACAAATCCATATTTATCATTACAAATTCTAACCGAAACCATAAAAGCATAAAATTCTAATATCAACATATATAACAAAAAAACATAAAAGCATGAAAGCATCAACATATATAACAAAAAAAAGCATAAAAGCATCAACATATATATACATATTGCCTCTTGTACACATGCAATCCCATGTGATCCACATATAACATATACTCAAGTTAGATCCAATACAATGTTTGTAGGTCAAATTATGTCCTTACCACTTAGTAACCATGTGATGAAGCTTTGGCCCAATTTCCGCTAAGTTGGGCTCATGTTGCCAAAACGCTTGGTTATGATCTAGTTTGGACAAGAATTTCATACAAACTAAGGCGTATTAGATCCAACATATCAAAAAGGAGAGTGCCATGTGATCCATGACATGATGCCTCTTGGTTAAAGGTCTCCAACATATTGCATCTCCAATAAAAAAATATATTTCATCAACATATATGTGCATGCATGCATAATAGAGAATAAAAATTCTCCTTTAAATTCAATTTTTTTTCAAATTTCAAATTTTTTTCAAACGTGGCAGAAATATAGAGAGGAGAAAATAAAAACTAACCTTAGAAATATAGAGAGGAGAAAAGAAATATATATATATATATATACTAATCTTAGAAATATAGAGAGGAGAAAATAAAAACTTCAAAGATCTCTGATCTCAGTTGCTAGCCTTTGCAGAAATCAGATCAACATTCAATACAGAGAGAGCGAGAGAGAGACAGTATAAAAAACTTGATCAAAACGGCGCTGGAAGGAGAAGGCCTTTTATACTAATTAAAACCCTACACAGCCTTTTATACACGGATTTATACTTATTAATCCGTGTAGCTCTCCAAATAATCATACACGGCTATTTATAATAAAATCCGTGTACATTTCTACCATTTCTACACGGATATATTATCAAAAATCCGTGTATATATTCCTACACGGATATTTAACAAAAATCCGTGTAGCTCTCTCAATTTTTTCCACACGGTCTTCTTTGCACACGGATTTTTGATCCCTAATAAACCGTGTAGCTCTCTCAAACAATTCTACGCTGATTCTTAACTAAATGTCCGTGTATCATTCTCGCAGATTTTTTGGGCTTTCAAAAATTCATATTTGGTACACGGTTTTTATATAAGATAGGGAAAACCGTGTACAATGTGCAGTGTAGAATTACCATTTTTGTAGTAGTGTTTATATATGATCCGTGTGTGATTAAAAAAATACAAACTTTTTCACGTCTTCGATCCGTGCCTTCCTATTAGAATGCATCTCTATCTATTTTTTATAAGTCATTTCTCTCATTTCTAAAACACTTATAGGTTGTACATGTATTTCTCTAAGACATCTCTCCTAAACAGGTCAGACTAGGGCGAGGTATAAAGCAAAAGAGGAGATATATTTACCGAGAAGGTGATCTCTGATGAATAAACTTCAAACGGACGTATCACAGCACTAGAGTGTCTGATTTCAGTGTTCTACCACTTTTCGGAAAGCTCGCGAGGAGGAGAAATAAATTTTGAACTAATTTTGTTCAACAGAATACTGGCACAGTCAGAATTACAAAAAAACAATGGCAAGAGCCACAAAACATGAGTTGAACAAAATTCTGACCCTATCAATGCTAAATTTGTTATTTAAAAAAAAAGGGTAAATAGATACTTCAAAATTTTAATATGAGTTTTAACGAAAAACGCAATAAAATGGATATGTTTATGAGTTTTTGTAATTGAGAAAGGTAAATATGTCATTATGAATTTTAAAGGACAAATACATAATTTGGAAGTTTTTTAATATGTATACATAAAATTGTCCCTTATTATTAATATTGCGAAGGAAAAAGTCAACAGCGACCGAGGAGCTACAGAGCGTACAGCGACCAGTGGACCAAGTAGCGCTGTTGATAAGTACGCACTTGACACGATATTTCCTTCCTTTTGATATGTACGAGTCAAAGAAATTTTGGCTCTAATCAAAGTAGGGAGTCGTCATGATTTTATCGTATACAATCAAAGAAATTTTTTGTAATATTTTTAACTATAGCAATTGATTCAAGAAATTCTTTCTAATATTTAAAAGAAGTATAAATGATAATTGGATAAACGATCATACATTTTAAAATAAAGACACAAATTAATAACGTGGAAAATTTTGTATTTCTGTCATCACACATCGATCATACAATAAAACTAAGTAAAATTGTTGGAGCATTCATATACTCGAGTCCGAAAATGTGCTCCAATATTCATATACAGTTTTGATAAAGAACATTGTACAATTGGTTCTAATTATGCACGGTTTTTTTTTAATAAAGAACTGTATATGAATGTTGGAGTACATTTATACACATTTTTTTATTATTAAAATTATTGTATGTTTTTATTAAAAATAGTGTATGAATGTTGGAACTCATTTTTGGATGCGTATTTCTTGATTTGGGCAAAACGTACATGATGTAATGTACAGTATATGATTAGCGCTTTTGTAGTAGTGTCCACTACTAATCATATATTGTTGTGAACTTTGCGTGCTCATTATGCGAGCTTCTGTAGTATCCGGACTAATCGTGAAATTTTCAAACAGGGCAAGTATTTATACATATACAATGAACTACACCTGAGTGGTCGACGACAAAATTTACTCATTTGTTAATGTCTAAATATACATGTCAATTTGAGATGAATATTGGACAATTTGAGATGAATCACTTGCTTTTAAAAGAATAATAAATATTTTCCTTTTGTAATATATATATAAATTAATCACTTGCTTTTAAAAGATTGTTTTTTGTTTTGCATCGACAATCCAAGGTTAAAAATTAAATCAATAGGCCACTTTCCTCGAGTCCAACTGGGCATTCGAATATTTAAATCAATTGGCCTAATTTTATGATAGCGAACCCCTCCGCGTTCCACCTATCGCCTTCAAACTAATTGGATTCCAATCAACCATAAATCGGTCACTTTACTTTTTCAGTCTTCCCAAAGTCCAATTGGATTCCACTGTTAGAAGCTGCTTTACTTTTCCAGTCTTCCCAAAGTCTTCCTCTTTCTCTCTTTCCCCATATGTGACTGGCTTTCTTTCATATCTAAAAATTGCCACACCACTTTTCATTGATAAAAATTACCATAATATCGCTAAAAATATTTTTATCCGACTGTTGTCATAGGTTTGATTTCCAAGATTTTCCATGGAAGTTGCTTCGAATGCCCTATTGGTAGTCTTAGCATGCCTATCTATTCTCGTTTTGAAAAAAAAAATAGAGTGGAGCGAAATAATAATATTAGTTTTGTATTCATTAGTTCACTTTTTTTGTCGATATTATTTAACTTTTTTTATTGTCAGGTACTTTTTTTGTCTCTGTTTTTTTAAACATTGCATATTTTCTTTACTGCATATTTTTTTTTGAATTATTATTTCAGTTTAATTTTCCTTATTTTCTTTGAAAATGCTAGAAAGTCAAATGAACTAATTGGCCAGCTGATTTGCTGCTTGATGTTTACGATTGAATGTGTATTGTTTTTAATTTTTTTAACTTTATTTGGAAGTTGTGTTCCACCACTACATTTGTTATGTATAAAAGAAACAAAATATTAAAATCCTACCATACTTTTATCACAAGTAATGAAATATTGTCCATTTAATATGAAATAATAAAACACGCAAACTAACTATCCCTACAAATATTCAAAACCCTCAGCAATTTTTGGCCTCAGTCATATAAAATTGTTGTTAGGGGTAAATCTTAAAAGAATGACACATTGGTAAATCATTAAAATTCTCAATTCATTTTAAAAGAATAATAAATATTTTCCTTTTGGAATATATATATATATATATATATAGTGTTGGGCTTAGCTACTCCATGGAGTAAAACGACTTGGTGCTCCACGCCTCATTATTTCCATTTTGAAAATCCAAACGACCGATCCGAACCGCTCAAGTTGTTCTCCATATTGATATGTGCTTGGAGACCAAATTTTACATTTTTTGGAATTTTTTTACTATTTATTAAGCCACTTTGAAAATCACTGATCCGGCGGTCCAGAAATTTTTACTGTTTTTTACTGTTCACCCGGATTTTCAGATTTTCAAAGTGGCTTAATAAATAGTAAAAAAATTCCAAAAAATGTAAAATTTGGTCTCCAAGTACATTTCAATATGAAGAACATGTTGGAAGGTTCGAATCGACTATTTGAACTTTGAAAATGAAGATATGGCGTGGAGTACAAAGTCGTTTTACTCCATGGAGTAGCTAAGTCAGACTCTATATATATATATATATTAATCACTTGCTTTTAAAAGATTGTTTTTTGTTTTGCATCGACAATCCAAGGTTAAAAAATTAAATCAATAGGCCACTTTTCTCGAGTCCAACTTGGCGTTGGAATATTTAAATCAATTGGCCTAATTTTATGATAGCGAACCCGTCCGCGTTCCACCTATCGCCTTCAAACTAATTGGATTCCAATCTTCCCAAAGTCTTCCCAAAGTCTTCCACTTTACTCTAATTGGATTCCACTATTAGAAGCTGCTTTACTTTTCCAGTCTTCCCAAAGTCTTCCTCTTTCTCTCTTTCCCCATATGTGACTGGCTTTCTTTCATATCTAAAAATTGCCACACCACTTTTCATGGATAAAAATTACCATAATATCGCTAAAAATATTTTTATCCGACTGTTGTCATAGGTTTGATTTACAAAATTTTCCATCCAAGTTTCTTCGAATGCCCTATTGGTAGTCTTAGCATGCCTATCTATTATCGTTTTGAACAAAAAAATAGAGTGGAGCGAAATAATAATATTACTTTTGTATTCACTAGTTCACTTTTGGTCGATATTATTTCACTTTTTTGATTGTAATGTACTTCTTTTGTCTCTGTTTATATATATATATATATATATATATATATATATATACATTATATATTTTCTTTAGTGAATATGTGACTCGCTTTTCCAGTCTTCTCAAAGTCTTCCTCTTTTCTTTAGTGCATATGTGACTCGCCCTATCCTCTTTCTCTCTTTCTCCATATGTGACTCGCTTTCTTTCATATCTAAAAATTGCCACACCTCTTTTCGTGGATAAAAATTATCATAATATCGCTAAAAGTATTTTTATCCGACTGTTGTCATAGGTTTGATTTACAAAATTTCCCATCCAAGTTGCAAATATATCATTGTATTAAGTCTAGGGCGAGTCTAAGGGCATTTTATGGCATAAATTGCCAAGGGCAAAAATGACGCATTGGCGGCCAAGTGAGACTCTCTAGGCACATTCCTTTCATTTCTCTATCCTCTATTGTGTTGTATTATGCTTGTTGTGTCTATTATTATTGTTGATTTGCAAATGAGAGACTAAATACCCCTTTCCTAGGGGTATAACTTGTAAATCTGAATTCTTATGATGTTTAATTGATATGTAAGTTTCTTTGTATTATTTCTTGCACTTGATTTGATTTTCTTTTGTATTTTACCTTGTACAACTATCTAGTATGATGTTTTGAATCTTGTCTACTTTGGTGATGGACACACCAACTGCTTAGTCATTTAGGGTTGACCTATTAGGCTTAGGGTAGAACAATCTCGACCTAGGGTTGACATCCGAAAGGAAGATGCCCTTTGTTGGAACAAATTTAGGAAACTTAGGAGTCATAAAATATACTGATGAATGCCATGTTCTCTTGCCTCACTAATTAGGAGACTTGATAATTTTGACTACGAAGGGTTATATGAAATGACATAACTGTGAACTTACATCCCTTTAGTCTTGATAATTAGGATAATCATAGAACTTTTTGCATTTAATTAGGATAAAGTTAGGGTACCATCCCTCAACTTGTTCTTAGTTAGATAGGATATTGTATCACACGAGAGTGGGATGTACTATTTCAGGATTAAAAGCCCTTAGATTCGCAAGTGGGTACCAGTGTAGCCACGTGCGGCACAATTGGATTTGCAAGTGGGTACCAGTGTACCAGTGTAGTTAGATAGGATATTGCATACTCCATGCCGTACCATAATGAAATTTTTTTTCTTAGATTAGTGAAAAGTTAGGACTTAGTACACAAAAATATTCTTGCAAATCAACACTCCGATTAATAATACACAGTAGAATCATGCATTTGTGATCTGACTGTAAGTTGAAATTAGTGTTATTAATTCATTAGCTATGAAATCACCCATCAAGCATGTTTAAGAAAACAACAACTTATAATTGGTTGGTTTATGGGACAAATGATTCATTTCTCTACTTCTGACGTTTAAATGATGAATGTCATCGTGTGTATGTCCGAAGTACTAAAATAACTCATTTGTCAATGAAAACCGACAAAATAAAAGACCAATTTTTTGTTAAATAGGATACATGTTTTTTGTATTTTTAGTAAAGGGTCAAACGGGTATTTCCTAAATTAATTATGAGTTTCATATGAGAGACAGTAAAATGAGTAAATTTGTGATCAGTTTTTCAAATTTAGAAAGACAAATATTATATTATGAATTTTAGAAGGAAAAATACATAAATTATGGAGTTTTTAAGGAGTATACATAAAATTCCCAATAATAATAACTAAAAAATAAAATATAATGTACAGTTGGACCTGATTTTTTTAAATTAATTGAAGATGGAAAAGATAGCACTCCAATATAACTGTCCTATTTGAATTCATGGAACGTGTTTGAATAGAAATCGTCAGACATCCAGTTGGCCTTATCCTCGGTCTCTCTCTTGACATGACAACTTTCTCTCCAGCAAGCGCGTGTTAATTAATTATTTTCTTCTCTTCAACCTCACTAACTGCCAAGCTCCTATGTAAGCAAATATATCTCCTTCTCTTCTTTATGTTAGCACATACAAATTGTCCAGCGCCATGTGGAAGCTATGGTGTTGTGGTGCCACCCTTTCCGTTTTTTGCGGGAAAAAGAAGAGTTTCAAACTGAATGCAAGAGATTTTAGTATAATACATTCTAATAATGAGAAGTACTGGACGTGGGTTCGTCAAAGTGATTCAAGGTAATATATTACTACTGTTTTATTTTTGAGGCCTGATTTTCATTTCTAGTTACTCCACATTTATATATCATTTCTCTCTGACATGGTGACAGTTAACTTTTTATTTTTGAAAGTTAGTGGCTTTAATGTCTACTAACGATTTCATTAATAAAAAAACGTATTTAAACGAGTCAAATGACAGTAATTCCCAGATTTACTCTTTTATTCTCACAAAATTCTCTAAACTACTGTAATTTTAAATCTTACTTGTATACACTCTTAATTATCCTATTACCTTAATCCCATCACTCTTCACGACCGGATTCGCTCATCTCGGACCGCCACCGCGTTCCGACGACCGGATTTGCTCACTGTAGCACTCCAATCGAGATGAGAGTAGAGAATCTACTCTCCGAGCTTTGACGATACCGTGCTCTCGGCTCTAGTCGGCTCTGATCTCTCCCCTATCTCTCATTCTCCTCTCCGTTCTAGGTTTTTGGAATCGCCAAAATAATCGCTCCCTGGGCTCTTTAATGTAATATTTTTTTCAGAGTAGTGGGGCACAGTTAACCTTCATATATATTTTGTACATTTATTTGATGCACCAGCGTACTAAATTCACAAAGAGTCTAGGTCAAGCCAAGTGCATCTTTTGAATCATACGCTAAAAGATATGTATTTCCATACATCTTTAGCCCTGTCTGAATTCATTAAACTGAAACAGTTAAATAACAAAATACAAGCCCTTCCAACTACTCATAAGTGTTCTAGGTACATACTTCTTTAATCCCATATGGATAGTATTTAGAAACCAAGACAGAGAACAAATTCACGAACATACCAAGAACATAAGACTAATTGTACTTAACCGAAATTCAATCACACATACAAGCCAAGTAAAGTGAATAGCTAAAACTAAGGCACTCTCTATGGGGCTGAGGCTATTTTGGTTAGACAAATGTGTGCTTGCAGCATCTCCATCTTCAAGGGCTCGATCCCCTGCCCTTCCTCTGGGTCCCACACTTGCAGTGGGATGGCCTCCAGTTCTGCTGCCATCCAATTTGCTGCTGGCTCCCTAATCTCCTTTGATACATGCCTTGTCCAGTATTGAGTCAAAGATACAATTAGGAAAATCATGGATCAGATTGTATTGATTTTCTTATTATTAAAGCATAAATCATTTTGGTGTCTCCAAACAGACCACATTACTGCACTAATGCCAATCTGAATGTTTTTTTTGTTGAACTTTCAAAGTAAGGACAAAGGAATAAATGGTTGACACTGACCCATCCATAAGCAAATATATTTTGTAAATTTGCAAAGAATAAATGGTTTAGATCTTCAGGCTCATTACAAAATTGACAAGCTAATAGATATATACCACCAGAGCATAGGTTTACTTTTTGCTACTCCTATAAAGTTAAGAAATCAATACAATGATTTAATAGTGAACAATCCTTGAGTGTCCCATCTCTACGAAATTTGGTGGAAGTTATGTTTGATAGAGATGGAACCAATATGTGAACTTAGTCCATTCCTGGAGTAAACACCTGTCAAATTCTTTCTAAAATGAACATTTCCTCCTTGATGTTGTATCACTTCTTGTACAGTCACATAAGTAGAAGTACAAATTGCATACAACTAATGGTATATATCAGATAGTGTATAATTTTGGTACCATATGTTACTCCAGAATTGCAGCTTACCTTCTAGTCCTGGTATCAAGGTTTACAGCCATAGTCCTAGGAGAGGAGATCTAGTCTCTCATAAGCAGCAATAAAACGATAATATTAAGGGAAAACATAATGAAAGACAAAAAGTATCTCCCTTATGGTTTATTGATGATCCCACAGTTGTTCGATGTGTTCCTCTATCTTTGTTATTGGGGCTCCTTACAGACCTAGCGACGTCTTTTCAGTCCTAGAATTTACAGGCCAGTTCTGGATATGTTCTGGAATGTTTGGTGTTAAAAACGTGTTGTAACTAATCAGAGATGCAGTGTTGTTACGGTCTGCATTGCAGGCCGCAATGGTTATGCAGTCCAGACACCCATTCGTATTTTGGTCATAACTTTGTCATCTGATGTCCGATCGAGATGATCCAAAAACACTTGGAAAGTAAATAACGAGATCTACAATTTCATGTTTGGAGTGTACAATGACCAGGAATTTATAAAAATTGAGTGTTATGTTTTTATCTTCAGGACTTGGCAAATTTCAACCTTCGTTTCATTATGGGTTGTATTATCAGTGTGGATTTTAATGCGGTCCGTAACAGAGATTTGGATTCTTCTTTTTGGCTCGGATTCTCCTGATTTTTCCTCCATAACATTCCTTTCACCAATTAACTGCAATATATCCAAAAACTTTGGAAGTAACATTTTTCTCATTGAAATGCTAACTAAAACAAGATTTTTAGGTCTAATTCAAGCTAAAACCCTAGGTTAATTATCTATATGATTTCGACTGGTCATCTATGCACTTAAAATAAACCGGGTGTGATGGAGAAGACGCCTGTTTGAGTCCTTCGAGCTTTAAACTAACAATCTCAGATCTAGTGGGTCGACCTGCTTCCAGTTCCTTCTCCTCACCGCATCTGTAATACGATGGGACGTTTTCGCGTATCCCTGTCTTTTTTGGATTGGGCTTCGTTTCAATTTGCGGGGCAGGCTTCAATAGTACTTCCTTAAATGTTTCTTCTTGGATCAAGCATGTTCCTCCCTATGTTTGTGATCTGGATGTCATGAAGAATTTCTTTTTCAAATCTTGAATTGCCTGTTCGATCTTTGAAATTTGCTCCATCGGTTCAGGGATTGAGAGTAAGATAAATTAATTTTCCATATTTGTGAGCTGTGAAATGCACTACACGATCAATCTTCGTTTTCTCGTTGCCTTTCTTTTTTGTAGTTTTGTTTGATTTTATCTTTTTATTACGATTTTTCTCTTTTTCGGTTTTTTTGTTATTGCTTTTGGAATCCTTTTTTCTCTCCTAGAATTGCCTTTCGTGTATTTGGAAATTTAGAAATTACATATGATTTTCTCAAGCATCAGTTTTGTCTGAATTTATTGAAATATTTACGAAAATATATATGTCATGTACCAAATTAGAGTTTGATTTTCATTTTTACTAATAATAAGCTTCACGGAGGTAGCAGAGCTATTGCAAGTCTGGTGGTTGGAGGTACATGCGCGAATAAACTTCGAAAATCTTTCAACTAAGACAAAATATGCTGTATATCTCATCTTCAAAACAACGCCAAGCTCATACGGTCTCGACACTACACAGGAGGCATCAGTTTCTGTGGGAAGCCTCTTGGAGAAGAAGTTTGTATGTTCAAAACCAAGTGATGAAAGGTCATTCTTTACAGCGATTGGATTGCCCAAAAATAGGCTGGATGGATGGATGGAGCTGGAGCTGGGGCAGTTTAACTGCAATCATGGTGCCGGTGATCAAGAGGTGGTGGTTCGCTTCTGGGAAACTGATGACAACAACGAAAAGAGCGGGCTCATCATCGCCGGTATTGAACTACGTCCAATTCAAACTGTCTAACATCTGGCAATCATAAAATTAATTTGATTGATCCATTCATATATATTGTATCATGCTGTCAAAATTCCAATAGTACTGCTATGTTCACTTTATTTTCAAACATTTTAATTGTCGATGGTTTATTATTTCTTTCCTATAACATCTGTTTGTCTCAGAACCTTAGGTCTGTCATTGTAGCTGTATGCCATAATAAATCTTCTCTGAAGTGTTTTCACACCTTTTTCTCTAAATTATGTTGTGTTAAAAGTTTAGCACTTTAATTAGCTTATAACACTAGTCTTATAACAATTTTCTATTTTAATAGGCAGGCGCTCTACTCTTTCGGAGTTTCAATAAGTTTGTGTTAAAAGTGTAGCACTTTAGCATATAACAGTAGCCATATAACAATTTTTTATTTTAATAGAAAGGCGCTCTACTCTTACGAGGGTACGTTTGGATGAGAAGGTCGCTAACTCAGAATAGCAAGAACAACTCACTAACCCGGGGCTATTCCATATTTTGTACGGATTAGTATTAAAAAAAAAAATTAGCTCACTAACCCTGGTTCACAGCATTTGATCAATTACAGCAAATTGATGATTATTGCATCATTTTATTATCATAATATATAGGTGCCAATGTAACAATCCAAGAGAAATCAATTAAATATGTCAAGGGGATAAATGTATAGTTCAACAAAAGAGTTGGTAGAATAAGAAGTGGGACCCAGAATTGCCCCAACCTTGACAGTGTTTGAATTGACCCAAAATAATCTAAACCAAGGAGTGAACAACTCTTTAATTTGTTATAAGTTTCTTTTTGGAGATATATTAGCCATAGCCCATAGGTGTAATTAAAAATTTTGGTGGTTGTTGGAGATCAGTTGGAGACTGGCCATAGATTTAATTAGAAAATTTGGTGGTGGTGGGTCTAATGGCCGTCAGACGGTTCGATCTGCATCAAGATTTGTGTGTAAGATCTGCTAAAATTAATCTTGATGCTGAATTGTTGATCAAACAGCTCGGACATGACATCTGAATCGATTCCATTTGACTGTTGTTGTTGGTGGGCTTGACATTCCATTAATAAAGGCCCAGTTAGATGGTGGGATAAGTGATGGGCTGCGTCTTCGGCCCAAATAATAATATAGGCTTCATTTGTGGGCTGACTGGTATTCAAACACTCAACAATTAAAAAAAAGGCAAATTGGGTTTTGTATGGGAATTGAAATGAAAAACGATCGCGATGGGACTCGAACCCACAATCTCCCGCTCCGGAGGCGAGCGCCTTATCCATTAGGCCACGCGATCATTTTTCATTAAAAATCAAAAGTTATTAAAAAGACATTAAATTTCTGAGAAAATTTGTGAACTTCCTCACTGTTTCTCTGAGTGAGGATCTTCTGTAGAACAAACTTAGTAAGTAAAGGTCTAACGGACTAACATAATAGCAGACTCAAGTAGGAAATCAACTAATTACACATTAAACGCAAATAGGCAAATTTCAGATGCTTGTGGATTTCATGTAGAAGGCTAATTAGTTATTTCCGTTATAACAACACACAAGGCAACATACAATGAGGACCACATCTTCATGATGTGACTGTAAAAACATACTTTAATTTGATGCATAATTTTTTAACATGACTCTCAAACTTTCCAAAATAGAAAACTTGTCTGTGGTTTTATATTGGAAAAATTCCACACAAATCATTAGAAATATGAATAAGATTGTATCAAGAAAAAAAATCACCCCTAAGAACTTGTAAAATATAGGTGGCTGATGAGAGAGATAAAACAAAAGAGTTTATATGTCTAGATTTTTTAGAGATTATGTATAAATACTTGATGAGTCCGACTAGGCTACTCCATGGAGTAAAACGACTTGGTACTCCACGCCATATCTTCATTTTCAAAGTTCAAATAATCGATTCGAACCTTCCAACATGTTCTCCATATTGAAATGTGCTTGGAGACCAAATTTTACATTTTTTGGAATTTTTTTACTATTTATTAAGCCACTTTGAAAATCTGAAAATCCTTATGAACAGTAAAAAACAGTAAAAATTTCTGGACCGCCGGATCAGTGATTTTCAAAGTGGCTTAATAAATAGTAAAACAATTCCAAAAAATGTAAAATTTGGTCTCCAAGCACATATCAATATGGAGAACAACTTGAGCGGTTCGGATCGGTCGTTTGGATTTTCAAAATGAAAATAATGAGGCGTGGAGCACCAAGTCGTTTTACTCCATGAAGTAGCTAAGCCCAGCACAATACTTGATATGTTGTATATTAATACTTACGTTCGTAGGTATTAATATATGCGCACACTAGTTGATAATCTTTCTAAAATGTGGTCCTGATAAGGTAGTTAGAGTGCGGTCCTGATAAGATCACTAGATAGTATAATTAATGTGTTTAGAGATTTAAAGCTAGGGTATGTTTGATTAATATTCTCAAATTTTTGTCTCGAAAAGAAATTAATATTTCAAACTCTTCGGAATCATTTGGTTAAATACATGAAATTATTTTCTTTTGGGTAAGTATTGTGTTACTTTTAAAATGAAAATTTGTACATAGTTTCAAATTGTTATGTGATGATGGCTTAGTTTGTTATTCAATTTTGATTTCGAAACAATATACTTGTACATTTTGTAAAATAACAGTCTATATACAAATTAAACTAAATTTGAAAATTAATAGTAAAATATAAGGAGGATTGAAAATGCTTCTATCAAGCATTTATTTTCTAAATAATTAGATATAATTTATATTATTTTTTCTATATACATTTAATAATACTATTTTCATTTTGTTTTTATATGACTCAATAAGCAAAAAAATAAAATCTGCAAAAAATATTGGCATTTAGTGTATTTTTTTCAAAATCTTTTATATCTACATAAAGAAAATAATATATATTATATCTATGAATTTATTTTGTTTTGTAATTTAAATTTCAAATTTACGTTATTGAAGTATTAAAAATAAAGACAAAATTGATACACCAAATTAGGCTGGAGGCCTTTGAACCCTACTCAAGAAAAATAATCCAAGGAGTAGAACTAAGGTGCTCTTAAGAGTTTTTAATGACAATTCCAACAAAAATAGTTATTTCATACCTGCATTAAAATGAATGCATTAAAATATAGTTTGAAGCCCTACCCAAAAAATGAATGCATTAAAATTAATTTATGAACCTTCTAATTTTGACCACTTGACTTTATACTAAATTAATTTAAAATTTTAAAATTTTCACATGTAGATGCATCACTCGTAAAGTAGAAGAATTTCAACTGTTAGATTCGTCGTTTGAAGCCGATCCGATAGGTTTTAGAGTTAAGCTCACAAAGGGGCTTGGTGAGCTTAAGAGCACCTTAGTTCTACTCCTTTCTAAGTAATATATTGATAATCATAAGTAGAGTGGAAAAAACGTGCCATGACGTGACTAATATGCCGTGACTTTGATCTCGTGCCGTGCCGTGTCGTGACCAAAATGTCAAGAGGTGGTCACGGCACGCGAATGGTCATGCCACGTGAGTCACGCCGTGCCTAAACTTGCAGTGAACATATGTGACTCGCGTGACCATTTAATCATAATTTAGGTTAGTTTATTCAAGATTCACCATTAAATCAATATCTAATGGTCTTAATTACATGTGACTCGCATGATTACGTGCCGTGTGCCGTGACTAAATCTTTCACGTGCCGTGCCGTGCCAAAGTTTCAAAAGATGGATACGGCACGCGAATGGTCACGGCATGACATGCAACTGACACGCGTGTCGTGCCGTTCCGTGACGGAACCGGCTCTGTCATGCCATTTTTCCACTCTAATCATAAGTGTGAAACGCCAAAAAGATATTATATTATTTAATTAATGAATACTTTTCTTTTACTTTAGGGTGTATGATTTCGAATTAAAATAAGCATATATATATGAGATAAAAATTCTCTCTGCTCTTAATTTTGTAATTTGAACCCATTCGAAATAAGATAACAAATCGATTGTCATTGAAAAAAAATTCTGAGGTATACTTAAATTTATGTTCAGGTCAAAGCCTGACATTTTTTATTAATATCTAAAGTTAATGACAAATTAATAAATATACTTGGGAAATTATAAAAATATTCATACCAGCTATTTTCTGGCCGGTACCGAAAAAAATTAAAATCGGCTAAAAAATGGCCGGTATGAATATTTTTATAATTTTCCAACATTAGTGGATATATTTATTAATTTGTAATTAACTTTGGATATTAATAAAAATGTCGGGGTCAAAGCTGTAACATATTGATTTCAGAACTCAATATTTAAATAATTAGAAGTTGGAAAGTAAACTGATATAAAAAACAAAAACGATCGCGATGGGACTCGAACCCACAATCTCCCGCTCCGGAGGCGAGCGCCTTATCCATTAGGCCACGCGATCGAATTGGTTATTTTTATCTCAATAATATACTTTACTACTACTAATGTCTCTCTTCCCTTGTACAGGAATATCTTTGCTTCCTAGGCAATGGCAAAGGCACCTTTTTTGTGGCGCGGCAATTTTATCTCGCTTTCTCTTTTTCTACGTCTAATTAGTTATTTTAGACGGACATTTTCTTTCACAAAAAAAGAAACCACTATATTTGGAATGGCCGTTAGGAGGGTTCATTGGATCCAGTTTAATTGTTTTTAAATTGAATTGAGAGAGTTCAGATTAAACAATTTGGTTTTTTCGGTTAATTGAATTGGTTCAATTCATTTTGTAAAATCGGTTTAATTATTTGGTTCGGTTCGATTAAGAAAATTGAATATCAATTAGACCGAATTGGCCAAATTTTTCTTCTTGAGTTTATTTTTTTTAGCCAATAAAAAATTAATTATGAATGTTTTTTTTTTCTTCTTGAGTATTAAAGTCACTAGACTCTAATTCAATGTTGTATATTGAAATAAATAATTCTTTTGATCCTATGTTTTTTTTTTTTTTTTTTTTTTTTTTGGCTTCTTACATGACCCGTAGGTCTACATTAGAAAGAGAAATTTCTATCTATTTGGTAGTTCTCCTCTTTGCTCTGACAAGTTCGGGGTTGGATTGACACTGTATTCTGTATACTGGCCACTGAGTCTTCCTTGGTTGGCTAGGTGATGAGCAATTTTAATGCTATTATCCGCTCTGCAGCAGTACTTGACCTGATATTGCCCTTCAGATTGCACCTGTATCATCCAGGCATTCCACAGATGAGCATGCGATCTCCAATCGTGAACAAGCGGTTGCCCATGCGCCAGGGAGTCAACATTTTCCATAGAGTCGGAGAGCACCAAACCTTGGGTGCACTGTAAACGTTGGAGTAGGTTGTATGCTTCTAGGATACCTCTTGCCTCTGCCTGACTTGGTCCCATTGCTTGTATTGACATCGAGATCCATTTGACACCAGTATTATGCCTTGTTAGATAGAGCCCAATCCCTGCTGCGCCATCATCTGACCACGATCCATCAGTGTAACAGATATATTCCGCCTGAGTATTACCCGGATTATACTGCACTTGCTCCAGCAGCAGCTCTCTGTTGATGCAGTTTAAGATGGCTGTGGATGCCAGAATATTGCACGCTTGTTCAGTATCTGTGAAGTATTTTGTGCATTCGAGTAAATTCCGCGGCTTGCCCCCCATGACCACATCATTTCTTGATCTCCAGAGTGCCCATGCAATGCAGGTGAACTGACACACGACCCTGTCGGGCATTGTTGTTACAACTGTGCGGAGGATTGATTTGAGGTTACCCTGGAGCCTATCCGTTCGTATTGCCAGAGGTGATCGCCACCAGAAAGCTCTCGCAGCATCGCAGTCGAAGAGGGCGTGTTTGATGGACTCAGGCTCCTTTTTACAGATTGGGCAGAGTGGGTTAATTGTTGGGATTCGCACATTCAGAACCGATCTTACCGGTAAAGCACCATGGATACATCGCCATATAAATACTTTTAATTTGGGTAGAAGCCTCCCATTTTTCCAAATCAAATCCCAAAAACTCTTATCAGTAGGGACTCCCCTATCGTTTCTCAGCATCTGGTACGCTTTCCCTACAGTGAATTTCCCATTTTTGGTGAAGGTGTAGGTGAGGGTATCCGGAATTAGGTGTGTGGCCAGAGGAACTTGTTGCCCGATTGAAATGGTTAAAGCTTCCTGAAAACCGAAGAGATGCTGCAAGGACTCAAAATCCCAGGTTCTTGTGTGAGGGTGAATGAGGTCTGATACCCGCATGCTTCTCTGAATCATTGTACACGCCCTGTGTTGATACCAATTTGGGAACCAAGGTTGTGAGAATACCGGTATTTGATGTCCGGTACCAATTTGCCATGTAAGGTGAGGTTGGAGTGTGGGCTTGAGATGCACTATGTCACACCACAGCTTTGAGGAGCTGTAGGTTCGGTTTGTTACCCAGAAATCAGTTCTGGGGTAGTATTTTGATTTGAGTGCCTGTATCCAGAGAGCGTCCACCCCAGCCGCAACTTTCCACACTGTTTTGAGTACGAGTGCCTTGTTCATATCTGACAGGTTTCTCAGACCCAGGCCTCCCATTCCTTTTGGCACTGTGACTGCATTCCAAGCTACAAAGGCCATTTTCCTCTTTTCTGTGTCTCCTCCCCAAAAGAAGTTGCGCATAATGGCAGTGAGCTTAGTGATGACTTTTGTCGGAATAATGACCGTTCCCATCGCATAAACCGGCATGCTTTCTAGTACCGATTTAATCAGGATCAGACGGCCTGCATGCGTGAGAAGCCTTGCCTTCCAGGAATTGAGTCTCTTTTCAAATTTTCAGATCAAGTAGTCGAAAGCTCCAAAACCCGAAATGGCAACCGGGCAGCCAAGGTAACTCTCCTCCACACCAGCCTGCTGAACCTCGAAATGGTGATAGAAAATGCTTTGGTCCTGTACAAGAACAGTGTTAGAAAACCATACCTTGGACTTTGCGTTGTTGATCTTCATGCCCGATAGCTCACAGAAGGAAAGTAGTGTTTCAGAGTTGGTTCGTACTTCTCCTGCCGTGAGTTTGCCCATGAGGAGCAGATCATCCGCGAACATGGAACAGGAAATGGGGCGAGCTGTTGGCGCCACTTTTAATCCCTTCAGAACTCGTTGTTGAATTTTCAGGTTGAGCCATCTTGCCAGTGGATCCATTGCAAGAATGAACAGATAAGGTGACATCGCACATCCTTGCTTCAATCCTCTTGTGGGTTTCAGGAAGCCATCCCCAGAGCCATTAAAGAGTATGGTAAGTTTTGCGGATTTAATGCACGATTCAATCCATTTGCAGAGTAGTGGTGGGAAGTTAAATAAATTAACATAAATTGTTTATTTCATTATTAGTCCTTTTATTTCGGTTTAACTGAACAAATTAAAATTTAGTTTGGTTTATTACATTCAGTTTTAGTTCAGTTAATTAGTTTATTTCAGTCAATTTGATTGTATTTTTCTTAAAAACATACTAAATTTTTAATTTATCTATTTTATTTTGATTTTAACTGAATCAATTAAACCGATAAACACTTCTAAATGGGCTTTACATAGTAGTACACCGTGACCAATATAAGGTCAGATATGAAAAATGAATAATGAATTTTTTTCTCAATAATGTCTTCTTCCAATATCAAATAGAGATCGATAGCAAATTAATCCTGATACCACCTGATGGATTCGTTGTATCCGAGTCGGAACTGAATCAAGAATATTTATTCCAACCTCATGCCCCAACCCAATTGTGCCCGACCCGCCTCACCCAATTGCCATTTCAAATCGTCAGGTATTTTTTTTGTATGCTTAAGCAATCCCAATATATGTATACAAGTTAGAGGGGTCCGACTCTGCTGTTTTTCTGATAGAAAAGCAGCAATCAGCTTTTTCAGATTCAACCATTCAAATCCGTCGAGATTTGTGCATGAAAAAATTTCTGTATCGAGATGCGCAAAATGGAAAATTTTGAACGGTGAGATGCAGAAAAGCAGAACCCTGCTTTTCTGTCAGAAAAGCAGCAAAGTCCGTTCCAAGTTAGAGAATCTGATGATCATAACAAATTTTCCTTTTCAACCCTGACACGACCTGAAGGACTCGCGGTACGTAGGAAGAGCATCCTCTCCAATATGTGTAAAAGATTCTCTTCACTTTATAGTTTGAGATTTACTTTCAATCATTTTGAGATTTGAACTGGCACAGGCCGGACAGCATTATTTGGACTTTATGATTCGTGCAAAGTTAAAGAACAGTCCAAATTCACTAATTCTAAAATATTCTCTTTTACAGTACTGAAGAGGATGTGAATTCCTCACGGTATGAGGTATTTAAAAACCTGATTTGCTCTAAATTAAAGATGACCTAAGTGTGAGATGATCCTACTTGAAGCCTAAATGATCAAATTATTCATGAACTGATTTTGAAATTTGCAATTCAGAAAACTGTCTTTTCAGATATTTGTGCAGGCCACATGGATATCAATGAGAACGCATGGAATTTGATATGACAACACGGTTTTTGATGCGGATGCACAAAATAACTTTTTCTAGTTGGCAGATATATAATTACCAGATAGGTATATAAGAATTGGTTCCCAAAACACAAGATAACATAGAAAAGCACAGAAATTGAACAGACGTTTTTCTCTTTAGAAAAATACACATATGTGTGCATTATCTTATTCTTCCACCATCAAATAATAGAGAAGAGAAATCCATTATAAAATATGAAGAGGATTTCCCAAGGGCCATATCTTGTTGTCTTGGAAAACTTGATCCACGACCAAACGACGTAAAATCGAGAAGGGCTTCTTGCCATTGAAGACTTGTCTCATGCTCACGAACATGGCTGTTGCTCTACCAAGACTTTGGATATTCCATGACAAACGGCATGAAATCGGGTATTATGTTCCGCACATCTGATTTATGTTTTGAGTCTCTTTGGCATAGAGCAGTCCTCAGGTTAAGGTGGGAAATTGTTTCTCCTTTCCCGGGATGTAAGTGTTTGACCCCTAGATGAGATGTAATTGTTTGATGTCTAGATAAGATGTAATTGTTTGACATTTATAATTCCCCAACAAGACTCACTCAAGTGTGCCTGACCTGCCTCACCCATTTGCCATCTTGAATTGTCAGGTGGTATATGCAACATATGATACAAAATTATTTGTGTGCTTGAGCAACCCGAATGTATACACGTTAGAACATAAACAAGGACTTAAAATTAGTAGAGTAATAAAATTGGTAAAATCTAATTAAAAACATAAAGTACAAAGTATGATTCCGAATTTAACTTGACTAAAAAAGACTTTCAAATGTAAACAAACTCAAACCCAAGCCCAAAAGGTACTGGGCCTCCATTTCACCTTGATATCATAACAAGGGAAATAAGGTTATCTGATTCTTCAATGTGTCCAACTTGACCGCTCTACAGTGGAGCAGTTTGTTATGATTTTTTTTTTAAAGATGTTTAGTGTGTATTGAATGAATGTTTTATAAATATACACTAACAGTAATTTGATCTCATTGTTTTTATGATTTTTTATCTGTCTTTTTGGATACTCATATTTTTTTTATTTTGTAAACAGAATATATGACAAATAAAATATAGAGATGAGCTATTGTGCTTTGCAAAGTAAAGCCATCGTTTTACTTTGGCTTACTTTTTGGATTTTCAAAGTCCAAAACGTCGATCCGACCGTTCAAGTTGATCTACATATTGAAATGTGCTTGCAGACCAAATTTTACATTTTTTGGAATTTTTTTACTATTTGTTAAGCCACTTTGAAAATTGCTGATCACATGGTCCAGAAAAAACAGTACAACATCGTCATTTCCGGGGTTGGTTAACAACCTCAGCCCAAAATTAAACAGCTTGAAAATGTTTGGATCCTTCAAAAAGGATGATATCTCAGTTATTGTCAACAAGCTACCAAAGATGAAGTTCCTGTGCCTTAGCAAATCCTACTTGCAGAAAGAGGAGTTGCTGTCAATTTTGAATGGTTGCAACAGCTTGGAAGAATTGGTTGTGAGAGATTGTGTTGGATTTGAGGTCGATGAAGAGCTATTGAAAACAGTTATGCATGCTGGGATCAAAGTTTTCGAGCACGAGGGATCGAAATTGGTCTATGAAAATGGTTATGAGACCGATGAATGTGATCCTCCCTATGTACAAGTTTTGTGAGATAGAGATTAATTTATTTTGTAGATTTTATTGAATATATTGTAAGGTACTTTCTTATGGTATCAGGAATAGGGCCCGCAAAAAAACTTGTAGCTCGTGGATAGATCGGGACTCGCATCTGACTCGATCGTTAACAGCTCGTTCATTATTGGCTCGACCTATTAACAAGCCAGCTCGCCACTAGGTCGGTCCAGAATTAACAAGTTTGAGCTGGACCTAGATCGCTCGCGAGCTGGCAGGCCAACTCGGTCCATGTATGAATTTGTGTGAAATTTATGCTGTCCAACTCGGTCCATGTATAAATTTGTGAATTTGTATCAATTTATGTGAATTTATGTCATTATGTGAAGCTTAACTATGCATGAATTAAGTTGTATGAATTTGTGTGATTTGTTTGAATTTTGTTCATTCTGTGTAAGTTTGTATGAATTTGTATGTTTAAATGTGTAAAGTTCATGTTAAATTAATTGTTATGTTTTGTAAAATGAATTTATATCATTCTGTCATATCTGATGGTTTGGATTATGTAAATGTTTAATGGGCTTTATTAATATTTTTTTTAATTTGTATGATAGTAGCCCAATTATAAAACCTAGCGAGTTAACAAGCCAGCTTAGTTCAGCTTGCTTCTAACTCGTGACAATTATTAGCTGAGATTTTGGCTCGACTCCTAATTCTCAACTCATTCGACTCACTCGGTTGATGTGGCAAGCCGATCACAAGCTAGGCTCAGCTCGTGATGAGCCAGCTCGTTGCCACCCCTAAATTCACGAAGGAGCTTATAAAAACATACTAAACCGCATATATACCCTTTTACTGATTCCTTAAAGAAGCATATTACCCAATAATTAGATGTTTGAACTATCATATAGTTATTATTATACTGTTGAAATATTTAGTTTAATCTTTCATTAAAAAGGATGCATGCCAATTAATTTAAAATTCGTACTATACAGTTCTCCGTCGTCTATTTGCCCCAAAAGTCCTCTTCTTTTTATAAATTATATCTAGCCCAAATTAACTTTACTTTAATTTTAGGAATTTCAAATAAGCTGTTGGCTTTCAACACCTTGAGGTTGTGCATAAAATCAGATGGTTCGATTCATGGGACCGTTCATTCAACACATTGAGGTTATGGTGTTCTTTCCTACGTTTTTTGTTATTGTGGATTACTTTTTGGATTTTAGACTTTTATTTTTGATTGGATGTTTTGAATTCAATACGGCTCCAAAGGTAGTGTTAAGAAAAATTGAAAAACCTCAATTATTTGCTATATACTATATATTTTTGGAAGGTAAAGTTCATACTTTTACTTTCCGTTTATATTTTGTGATTTAAGATTCAAACAATTGATCTGAACCGTGCAACATGATTTTCATATTAAAATATATTCAGAGACCAAATTTTATGTTCTTTTTGGAAATATTTTAGAATTTTTTATAGTTACAAGATTATTATTTTTTATGGTTCAGAATATTCTAATTAAAAAAATAATGATTTTCTACCTAACTAATTTTTTTTTAATGTAAAATTTGGTCTTCAAGCACATTTTAATATAGAGATCATATTAAACGGTTCAAATTAACTGTTTAAACTTTAAAAATAAATATTTGGGCCAGAAATAAAACGTATGTTTACTTTCAAAGCACCTTAGCCCTTCTATATATGTTGATTCTTTAACGATTTTAAAGCATCAAATAATTTGTAGCCATCAAAATATTTAAATATTATAGAAAGTACTTGGAATTAATTTCTAAAATTTCTATCTAAAGAATCTAAATATTTTTGTAACCATTAAATATTCAAAGACAATATCCCGTGTGGGAAGTCGCAGGTTCGAAATCCGGATGAAAGATCCGAGTGAATATTAAAAATAGATGGGTAGCTTAACCCCAACTTTACTAAAAAAAAAAAAAGTATTCTAGATGATTAGTTTCAATTCCATAACCACCAGTAAATAGAGAGCATGTCATGCAACATTTGGACTCAAGCCTCCAAGCAAGAAGGCACAGGTTCAAACAGTTCCCTACCAGATTGAAATGGCATCAAAATTCAATGCACCTTAAGTCTTCAATGACTTCAGGAGTAACCTGTTTCATAAGAATAAAGAAAGAATAAAAAATTATAATAATTGAGGCTAAGTTGGTTCATTTTGAGCTGAATTGGAGAATTGTCGGTAAATAAAGGGCTGTTGGTGCTTGTTTTTATGGTCACGCTTAATCAAGAATTCAATTACAGAATAATCGGTTCCAATTAACCAAGAAGAAATTTTTTGAATTGATACCTGTTGAGAATTGTATCTAGTTTAAGGTTCTATTGAGAAATAGGGATATAGAGAAGTTTAGGGACCTATGTGTAAGAATGTAAAGGCTTTATATAAGCCCAATTCATTAATCAATAAATCAAGTTTCAAAGCATTTAGTTCTTTTATACCAGTACCATTAGGGGTGTAAACGGATATGGATATCCGGACGGATATCCGCTCCGAATCAGCTTATTATCCGAATCCGGATTCAAACGGATACGGATATCACGAATACGGATACAGATAATTTTTGCATAAGGAAATTTGATATGGATACGGATACGGATAATTCTTTGAAAGTATAAACGGAGCGGATATCTGCACTATCCGGATCCGAAATTTCAACTTCTCCGCTTCGCTGTAACTTGACTTTCAACGGTTAATATTCCCTAACTCCTCTCCATTCCTATATCTTCTCCATTTCTTTACCTTTTTTTTAATTTACTTTTGTTTTTCTTAATTGTTTTAAATTTTTTTAATTTAGTATTTGTACTTAAAGTTCATATGACTCAATTATCCGACAATTATCCGTGAATTATCCGCTCCGTATTCGTATCCGTTTGAGACGGATTTGGTTTTGAATTTTGATATCCGTTTACTATCCGTATCCGTATCCGTATCCGCTCATTGAAAAACGGATACGGATTTGGTATCGGCATTATCCGCTCCGAATCCAATCCATTTACACCCCTAAGTACCATTCTACATCAGTACCCCACATATATATAAAACCCCTTGGACACCTTTGAAAATTTGATTTCATCAAGTTTTATATTATATTCTACAATATTAATATTTATTTGCCTTATTGAGAAAGTCTAGTGCCAGTGATTACTACTTCTCTACGCTTAGCATGCCACAAGGCTGCACCTACATACGACCAAAGGAAGTACAAACCTCATTAGCATTTCCTCAAACACCTTATGTGCATCACTTTTACTTTGACATTTTGAGCGGCATTAGTATACAAAACTTTGTCTACTACAAGGTAAAAGTAGCTCAGTAACTTTGATACTAATTGGCGCACATGAAGCAAAATGTCATTTGTAAGGAAAGGAAAAAAAAAAAAAAAAAATTGGGGTTAAAACGGTGAGAGAGATACAAAGAAGGGAAGGAGATGAGTAAGAAAGAATGTCGGAGTGAAGATGGATGCCAGAGGAGAGGCCATGACGATGAAAGCGAGCATTCTCTACACTCTCTCCAGCTGCTACGTCCCTAGTGCGGAGGAAAGGGCGAACGGGTCAGTCGTGACCCGGGAGAACGTCGCGATGAAGAACAAAGAAGAGCGGGCGGTTCGGTCAGCACAGAAAGTGACTCAGTGGTTCCATCTGTGCTAAACTACTGGAGAGCTAAACCACTGGAGGAGGGAAACTAATTCGGCCCAATGGTGCAGGAGGTGGATTCTGAGGAGTTGTGGCCCAAGAGCATGTTGGGCCTATCTCTATAGTTATTTAGCCCCCAAGAAAAAGTCACCAGGAAGGCCCAGACTATCTAAAGGCTTTGGGGAGGTCAAGGAGACTAATTGTTGATATTTCCTTAATGGCAGATGTTTTAGTAAGTCGAATCTGTGGGAAACTAATTGTTGATATTTTGCTAGATAATTAAGTTTGTAAATTCATGTGAGGTCATTTGACTGTACCATAGCTATTTTAACAAACAAAGAATAATTAGTTGGCAAAAATAATTAAAGTTCCTAATATAACTAATAATAAGCTTACTCATGAGTCTTTTTTTTTTTTTTTGCGTCATCATAAAATATTTTAATGTTTGTGAATTGGTAAAATAAATCTTGTAAAAGTCTTAACTATGAACAATAATCATCCAATATCTTATAGAGATGAATTAAGAGCATCAGACCTACTTTGGTTCGATGGACTCAATCACCGTCCGATTTGTATTAAGATGCTTGAATGTTTGCTTCAATTTCTGTGCACACATATCTTAATGCGAATCGGACGGTGTTAGAGCTCATTAGATCCAAAAGTAGGTCCGATGCCCATCAGACCTACTCCATTCTCTTTTAAATTTGGCGTTTTAACATATAAGATATTAATTGATTAGTCTTCTTTGGGTACAGAGATAATGTAATAAAAATAAAATTTGGGAATTCTTCAACTGAATGTTATGTCAGCGGGGACCACTTAACTTCAATAACAAGAGATATCTTTCTATGATCAATTATAATATGTTTATATTGATCTATTTTTTTAATGTATTAACCATCCTTTTCAACTTTTTCCACGATCAATTAAAAACTGCATATATATTCATTGGGATTGCTATTGACGAAATTGATATACATCTTCTGATCTTTCTGTAACAAAAACTTTGCATATTGTGGTGTGGTTATTCCGATTTCCGATTACCAATTATTTAAGCTCTTAATCCTTTTTTACTTTTTTTCTTGATCAATGAGAATACCTATTTGAAAGCTGCTGCAGCTTAGAGTGGCTCACTGGAACTTAGAATGATGATATGAATATGCAATTCATGCAAAGGAGAATATATAGAATAAGAGACATGCATATATAGCTGAGATTTGCTTAATTGATGCAAAATATCAATATAATTTAATATATCTTATCAAATAGTAATTTAAAATATCAAAAGGTTATTAGAAAACTTAAATTCGTCATTTTGTTGTACAGTCAATTGGCTCTGACAAATTAAAACTGATGAACTAGGGTTGAGATCAGGTCATATATATGTGTGTTTTAGAGGAACAATATTAGATTAATTTATCTAACAAACTTGATTGATGCACAACTATAGTTTAATTATTACCTTCTTGGACCTGTGTGCAATTTGTCCCAAAGGAAACTACAATGCAATACCCTTTCTCATTTGGTGGAGATGGAGACAGCAAGTTGACCTCTAACTAATTTTGGTCATCTTGATAACAACTTAATTTTTTATACTAATTAAAATAGTTATAATAAACTTCATTGTCTATGGAAACCTAACCCATTATATGTACCTCTGAGGCTTCTATAACTCAATTCCACCGAAGATAACTAAATCCACCATATACAGCAGAAAACCTAAGAACTTATACTCCCAAAATCTCAACAATGGCCGGATTAGAGTCGTTGGTTGGGGGATGGTTTGCAACTCCAGTGATCAAAAGAGTGCTTGAGAAAGCACAGAAGTATCTCGGCGAAGACACTCAAGGGATGGTTGAGGAATTGACCAATTCCCTTTTACTCTGTCAAGCAACAGTCACGGAGGCCGAAAAGGGAGCAATCATCAGCAATCCAGCTGTTGGAGACTGGCTGAGGAGGCTCAAACTGGCTGTTTACGATGCGGAAGATGTATTGGACAACATAGAAGCCCAATCTATCAAGGAGGAAGTTCAGGGAAAGAACAAGGTTCGCAAACTTGCTTCATCTTCTCTTTCTCTTGTCATGTATGTGGTTCTTTCTGAAGATAACCACAAAGGTCTCAAGAAGGTTGTGGCTCAACTGAACCAACTTTCTAATAATATCAAAACAATTCTTGACTTGGTAAACAAGAATGAAAATAATGATTCGCATACCCCTGAAGTAATTGATCAATTAGAGGAGGTGGGCTTGTATGGCAGACAAGATGAATTGAATCTGATTTTAGATAATATATTAGGTTCAGAGTTAGAATCCACCAAAAATGGCGGGAAAAACTATAATAACTACAATGGTCTTTTGGTGATTCCTATTGTTGGGATAAGTGGGGTAGGCAAGACAGCACTCGCCCAAGCTGTCTATAACAATCTTGAGGTACAACAAACTTTTGCATCACAAACATGGATCTCTGTTTCTAACAAACTTGATATTGTATCGGTGATGCGTAAGATTATTCAATCTGTAAAAGAATATCAATGTCTAGATGTGATCACATCAGAGGACGTTTCTAGGAACCTTTCTTGGATCATTGAGAGGGTCAAATTTCTAATTGTCCTTGATGATTGTTGTGGAGAAATTGTACATCAATGGGAATACCTTTTTACAACCTTATGTCGTTGTACCCCAGGTAGTGTAGTTCTGATAACAACTCAGGATCAGGTATTTGCAGATAAGGTAGGAACCTTTGGTCCCATACCATTGAGTGCACTGCATTGGGATATATTTTGGAATTTATTTAAACATGTTTCCTTCAGGAATCTAGTAATACCCGAGGAGAAAAGGAGAACCTTAGAATCCATAGGAAAGGAAATAGCAGAAAAATTATGCGGTTTACCCTTGGCAGCTAAAATTATTGGAAATATATTAAGAACTAACGTAGACCAAAAAAGTTGGAGTAGAATTTCCAAAAGTGTATGGTGGAATATGCCAGAGGGTAAAAGCCGAATCCTTCCAACTATTGTACTTGGTTATGAACAACTAGATCCTTGTTTACGGCAATGTTTTGCCTACTGCTCTGTTTTTCCTAGAAACTCACTGATAGAAAAAGATAGATTAATCCATATGTGGATAGCCCAAAATTACATTCAATCCGATGTCGGTAGCGAGATGGAAATTGAAGATATTGGGAGGCAATGGTTTGATGAGTTGGTTGAGAGGTCCTTTTTTCAACGTGCATGGGATAACAACAGCTATGTAATGCATGAATTAATGCATGATTTGGCAGTTATTGTCTCTTCAGGTGAATGTTTCTACCTTGAGGAGGGATTAACTGAAATTCCATTGGGGGTTAGGCACTTGGCAGTAGATACCAACGATCTTGAGGTTATAAAGGGAATCCAAAAACAAAAAAAATTGCGATCATTCTTATACTTTGGGTGCAGTCAAGTTGAAGGGATGTATAGTGCTATAAACGACATGCTATCTAATTTAGATTGTATTAGGGTTGTTGATTTATCTTATATAAGCATGGAAAAAGAGCTAAAACCTCCACCCTCCATTTGGAACTTGCAGCATCTTCGTTTCCTGGATCTATCTTCCACCGGAATCAAAGTTTTAACTCACTCTTGTATTAACCATTATCTTCTTCAAGCTTTGTATATTCGGAAATGCAAATTCCTAGACATACCAAGTTGCATTAACAGATTGATAAATCTGCGTCACTTATGTGCTGATGAAGAAACCATTGCGCAAATTTCTAGTATCGGCCAACTAACGAACCTCCAAGAACTTGGTGTTTTCTTTGTTGGCGAAAAAGAGGGACACAGAATAACGGAATTGAGAAATTTGAGAGAGATCAGAGGTTCTCTAATAGTTAAGAATTTTGAGAATATCAAAAACAAAGATGAGGCAATGCAAGCGAAGCTAGTCGACAAGAAATATCTTGATAGAATTTCTATATATTCAAGCACTACAGCGAGAAAATCCACTGTAGATAAGAAGATACTCGAAGGACTGCAACCGCACAAGGATATTAAATACCTAAGTATTCATAGTTATGTTGGTTCATATTTTCCAAATTGGATCATTCAAATAGGCAATTTCGAACATCTAAATACAGTATATCTATATTCATTTGTTGATGTTGAAGTCCTACCACCTCTTGGGGTACTTCCCTTTCTGAAAGATCTTCAGATCCAGGATTTTCCTTCCGTCAAACTAATTGATAATTATTTGTATGGAGTAAACCAAAAAGTTTTTCCACTCTTAGAAGAACTAGTTTTGAGTAAGTTATGTATATGTGAAGAATGGAAGGATGCACGAGTTAGAGAATTTTTCCCACTTCTCTCTAAATTAACTATATCAAACAATGAAACCCTGAGGGAAGCACCCCTTCACCTTTTCAGATTATCCCTAAAAAAATTGACAATTGATGGATGCAATAGCTTGGTTTCACTAGAAAATTCTATCCCCCGTCTATCCTGTCTTACCCACTTGGAATTGTGTAATTCTTCAACGAGTGTCTCTTTTGACCCCCGTGACATGTTGTTGTTGGAGGATATAAATCTCGAGAATTGCTCGGAACTGAAAATCGAAGGAGATCTACATTCTCTTATTCACCTTAAACGTCTGAAACTTTTGAACTGCTCAAACCTGCTTAGCAAGTATTCTACAAAGAACCAACAAAAAGGGAAGGGTTTACAAGTGCATCAAGAAGGTTTGCCATCACTTACCCACATAGAAGCAGACCACAGCCTTTTGCATCATGACTACCACCTAATTTTAGGAAGTCTTCCTTCCCTCCGGGTTTTGAATTTCAAAAATTCAGAATTTACCCGATTTACAAATCAACAAATCTTATGGTTTCAAGAGCTGACCGCATTGCAGGAAATCCACTTTTCCAACTGTGAGTTTGGACACCTTCCGGCCAGCTTGACACAGCTCTCTTCACTCAAGAAGATGGAGTTGATATCATGTACTAAGCTTGAATCTCTTTCAGATAGCATGCCTCCTAACCTACAGGAGTTATTTATAGAGAATTGCTCTAAGAATTTGGTTCGACTGTGCAATGCATATCCATGGCAACCCACAATAATTTCCCTCAGCATTCTAATCCATATTGAACATTATAACAATTACAAGGAAAAATTTCCATTTTATCCAATTGCTCCCCTAGTGCGAAGTATGACGATTCAGAAGCAACAAATTTCAGATGCAATTGGTGAGTTTCATAATAATATATCTCTTCTATTTATATCAGTGACTTGTTAGCCACTATAGTCAACACTGCCTTCAATTTTTAACACTTACCTCTGGTTGTTTCCTTCAATTTTCAATTCCAGGGCAACAGACATGTTTTTATTGCCGTAAGAGATTTAAGCAGAGAGATTTGGTACTACGCAACTGGTGGCCCTAGGCGATTTCTAGTTCACATATGAAAAGCTAGGTAAAAGAACATCAGTTCAGTTTTTGGTCTTTCCTTTTTTCCTGTTCTTTTTGTCATGAATTTGAAATCATCAGCTCTTTGATTCTTGGTAATTAATATTAGTCAAGTCACATTTTTCTTTCATTTCAATTATTCTAAATTTTCAATATTTTAGTACTAGTTTCTCCACTAAATCAATCAAGGACATGTAAATGATCTTTTTCCCTGTCATGGAAGTTCCCTCAACATAAGTGCTACCTGCTAATTGCTAATTAAGAAGATATTTTTGTTTTGTTATACATCTGGACAATAGCTCTTTTAGCAAAGTTTTATGAAGCTGGTCGTTTAACTAATCTGGATCACCAACCAAGTAATAAGCTCTTTCATATGTTTGGATGCACTCAAATAACACTAACCTAACCAAACTATGAAATAGCAAGATTAACATGTTTTGGATTACTGCTATTTCAAATCATACAATCAAAACAATATAAATCACAAAATCGACACCCTTCTCACACTATTTGAGTTCGCGCTTTCTTAATTTACACTATTGTATACACTAATTCAAACAGCAGTATTCTCTTCCTTTCTTTACACTATTTTACACACTAATCCAAATAGCACTACTCTTGCACTGTTCCTTTCTTTACACTATTTTTACACACTAATCCAAACAACACTACTCTTGCACTGTTCATTCCTTTACATTATTTCTACACACTAATTCAAACAGCACTACTCTTGCACTGTTCCTTTGACAATGCAAATGCACCCAATTTTTAGCTGTTGTAACATTGTAAATTGAAAAGGTCCTCCCAAATAGTTCACCTGTGTATGGTAGTTAGGTTTCAGTATAAAATCCCTTAATTATTTCTCTGTACAGCCTTGTCCCAGTCAAAGTTATCAAAATATTGATCTCTTGCTTTTGTTGCAGTGATTTGGGCAAGTATAGATTTGAGCTTGAGAGACTTGGTCTAACAGACAAATATTAGTTTCAGGAAGTCTGTACATTGATGTGTTTGTCTCAAATTATTTTGACCGGAAAAATGCTGAGGTGTTGCGAAATAACTACTCACATGAGGTATGCAAAAGAGTTTTCATTCAAAAAAAATATTCATCAGTTTTTCTTTTTTTCTACTGGCATCTATATAATTCTATGATATGCTGGGACAACAACGAACTATAAAACAAGTAAAGATGCATTTTGACGCCTCACCTCACCTTCGAGAGATGCATTTGGATGTACTCTGTTCCGTTTAAGGATTTTTTTAAATCACAGTTTTGAATAATAAATAAATAAATCTGAAAAATGGTGATTTTTGTATATAGGTCTTGGTCATACCACTATGACCTTAGCCAATCTCTCTATCTATATATATATGGTTTCAGCTGGGTACTAAAACAGGGAGGTCTGACCCCTTCAATAAATAAAAAAAGGAAAATTTACCTTTGAATTCCAAATTTGTCTATTTCTGAGATATCTTCATAATATGATTGCATTGTATTTTTGTTAGCAAATTCCAACAAATATGAAGAAGTCGGTTTCCAGCAAGTGCTCTACCAATCATACCAAACAGTGACGATATATGAACTGCATTTCTCATAGGGTAGTGATGTCATGCTTTTACACAGACAGAGTGATCAAAATTGCTATACAGTGTGTACATTCACTTCTGCCTTGAGTAACGAAGAAGGATTGCAAGCCCCACCATACTTTGTTCATCGAGGTTTGGATCCATAAACTGTTTGAAAATCATTCTAGTAACTTACCACTTGAGTAGATCCTCTCTCTCTCGATCTCGATTTCTCTCTTGCTTTACAAATAAGCTGACACTCCTTTTTCTTCCAACTGAATTATTCTAAATTTTCAATATTGTACTACTAGGTTCTTGACTAAATCTATGAAGGACACATGTGGATGATCTTTTTCCCATCACAGAAGTTCCCTCAACATATGCGCTACCTCCTTATTGCTAATTTGTAAGTAGATGTTTTTATTTTGTTATACATGTGGACAATAGCCAATATTTCATTGGAGGTTACAGAGACCATTGCTTTTAACAAAATTCTATGAAGCTGGTCATTTAGCTGAACTGGATCACCAACAAAATATTAGATGCACTTTAATTTGTTTGAATACACTCAAATAGTACTAACCTAATCAAACCATGAAATAGCAAGATTAGCACTCCTGGGTTAGTCCATTGATGATCGAAATGCACCCAATTGTGAGCTGTTTGTAACTTGTAAATCAGAAAGCTCCTCTCAATAGTTCACCTGTGTACTGTAGTTACTTTAAGTATAAGATTCTTTAATTGAAGCTTTCTCTGTAATTATCCCTGTCAAAATTACCAAAATATTGATCTCTTGATTTTGTCGCAGTGATTTGGGCAAATATAGTTTTGAGCTTGCGAAACTTAGTCTAACAGACAAATATTAATTTCAGGAAATTTGTATTGATGTGTGTGTCAAATTAGTTTGACCTGAAAAATGCTGAGGTGTTGCAAATTAACTGCTAATATCAGGTATGCAATTGATATTTCATTCTAAATTGTTTTGATCATTTTTTTTCCACATACTTTAACAATAAACCAGAGCATTTTTTATTATGATATGTTAGGAGAACAATACCCTTAGGAACTGTAGAACTAAACTAATACAAATTAAGATGAATACAAGGGACTCAGTGGCTTAAATAATTCAACTATGTAAAGATGCATTTGTGTATGTGTATCTCGCGTATACATTCGTGTGTGTATGCTCTAAACAAAGATACCCTACTTCACATAATTTGTACTTTGCTCGTGAGGCCAGATTTTGTTGTATTCTTTTTTAGTTAAAATTCAACTACATGAAAATCATAATAGTGAGCAACAATTAGGATAAATTTCTGAGGGATGCAGACTTGAAACCAGTAGGTGGTCTCAGCTGGGTATTAGAACTGGAAGGTTTGAGTCCCTTCATTACACAAAAAAAAAGGAAAAGATACCTGTAGACACCAAATCCATCTATTTCTAAGATATCTTCATAATTTGTCTGTATTGTATTTCTTTCAGCTAATTCTGAGAAATATGAAGAAGTCAGTTACCAGCAAGTGCTCTACCAATCATACCAATCAGTGAGGATATGAATTCCAAGTCTCGTACGGCAGTGATATCGATCTGTTGTATATGTGAAGCCAAAAGAAATGTGCCCAAGCCGCTTTTTTACAGAAAAGCTGAATGGAGAAATAAAAGGGTAAAACTGTTGGCTGGATTTAAGTAAAAGTGTTTCTTCTCCTAGTGAATAAGTCTCATCTCTGAGCCATATTTCTAGGGTTCTCTCTCTGTTGTTCCATTTCCACAAAAATATACTAGGAAATATCAAAATTAGTGTATGAAATTGTAAGAGTGTTTTTGGTTTGATAATCTTCTTGTATTGCAAAAACTTCCAAGTATAGTGATTTTGCACCGTGCTCCCGTGGTTTTTTCCCGCAAGGGTTTCCACGTAAAATCTTGTGTCTCTCTTTTATTTTCATTATGGTTGATTGCTTGTTGTGATTGCTTCTCATATGGTCCTTCTTACAGCATAATCGGTTACAATTAACCCAGTAAAAATTTATAGAATTGAGGGAAACTGAATCTTAATTGCAGAATCAAGAGCTAAATAACGATTGCAACAGTACCAGCACCACATCAATATCCCACCTATAAAACCCATTGGACATTTTGAAAATTGGATTACATAAAGTTTTTAAAATATATTCTAACAAAATTAATTTAAATTTGCCTTATTGAGAAAGTCTAGTGTCAGAGAGTACTTCACCTCTACACTTAGCATGCCACAAGGATGAACCTACATACAACAAAAGAAAGTAACAACAATTATACAAAGCATAACTGCACAGCACAAATTTCATTAGCATTTCCTCGAACAACTCAAGTGCATTCCTTTTCCTTTGTTATTTTGAGCGGTATTTATACACAAAAATTCTCAACTACAAGGACAAAGAAGTTCAGCAAATTTGATGGTAATTGAGGCACAGGAAGCAAAATTTTGTATCTAAGGAAGAACAAAAAAATTGGGGTTAAAACGGTGAGAGAGATACAAAGAGAAGGAGATGAGCGAGAAAGCGATCAGAGTGGAGATGGAGGCCAGAGGAGAGGCCATGAGAGTGGATGAAAGCAAGCATGCTCTATTGCTCTGCACTCTCCAGCTTCCTCAGTGCTTCCATCTGGGCTAAATTACTGGAGACTGGAGAGGTAAACACTGGAGAGGAGAGAAGGTGTTGAGATGACTAAGAAAAAAGAAAGAGGGAAACCACTGGCGACGAGAACAAACACTCAAATTTTGGGCTGATAAATTGAAAGCCCAAATTGTTTCCTTTTTACAGACGAGAATTTCAATTCAAATTTTGTTGTGAGCCCAAACTATGAAGTTCAAATGTACAATGGACGAGAATATATAGATATAACATAGCCCAAACTTAATGTTATATCAAACTCATTAAACTTGTGTCATGACTAACACGTTCTAATTATGGTTGTGTTATTTCATGTTTTCTAATTGTGGTTATGTCATAACATGTATCATGATCAAATGTATTGTAATTGGTCATGTTTGATCACATACAACTATTATTATCATAATTTAAGTTCATTTATTTAAAAAATATATATGAAAAAATGGAAAGAAAAAATTGTAAAGGTTGTAAAATAAAGAAATAATATTGGGAAAAATATGTGTTGCAACTCATTTGTCTTGTACCGTGTGTTTGTATAGTACACTAATTTACATGTCGTACCGTGTCATACTATTTTTTTTCAAAAAAATAATTATGATACATAATACATGTATGTCTTGCCATGTCGAGCAAGCCATGGCGTGACTTTTTTTCTGCTCTATTAGAGAAGATAGTCTCTTATATTAAAAATATTTTCTTCAATTAGGATCTAAAAGATTGTAACTAATTAATGGAAGGGACATTAATTTCTGTCATGACATGCTGGCGTGGAAATTGTTGTATGGCTGTTCAATTTCATTTAGTTTATTCTCATTCTAAAAATGATAAATTCTCAGTTGCTACTGTATTAAATATTATGGTAATATTAAACTCTTTTTAACTAGGAGAATTAGTAATGGTAATTATGGAAATATTTAGGTTTATACTATATTATTTAGATTAGCTAAATATTTAATATTCAATCGAATACAAACTCTATTATTTTATCTGTTTTACTATTAAATTTTCCAGATTCTTTTATCTTTTTTAATTTTTTTTTTTAATTTAAAGCTACATCAAGAACTATTCAAATTAAATTTGATTAACCAACTAGTTATCTGAATTATAATTTTATTAAATCGAATCCTAGTAAAAGTATTACAATACTAAACAAATCGTTGACTTAAAACACTAAGCAAGTGTTAATTATTACTTTATTAGTATAGTAACTTAACTAATTGTGATAACTTAAAATTAACGCTGATGTAGATTTGATGTTGCCCCACCTCCCATGCAATATTTTATAACTTTCTTTTCTCCCATCCAAATCCAAATCCCGCCGACCCCAATCCGTATAAAAATACACGTATAACGACAATTTTTGCATTGGTATGGCACTTTGAATGAAGTCCATGAGTTGACGACGACACGAATTGATACAAAAGAAACGCAATAGAAAATCGTAGCAGTTCGAACTAAGAAGACAGAATGATGTGGCAGAAGAAGAACACGATATTTCCAAAAATAATAATAATAATAATAAGAAGAAGAAGAAGAAGAATTACGCGACACGAGATAGAATCGCAGAAACCGTTTTTTCGCTTCTTCGCTTCCTCTCCATCCAAGTCGTCTGTAACAGAACTTCCAAAACAAACCCTGTTGTCATTCACTGACTTGTCGATCCCATGCGACAAAAATAACCCCAGAACCCACTTGTCAGTAATATATAACGGAGTTTATTATGTGTATAATGTGCAACAGACAATCCGACCGTCTGTAATAGGGATTTTAAAACAAGTCGTCTGTAATAGAGCTTCCAAAACAAACCCTGTTATCATTCCCTGACATGTCGGTCCCGCAACTACACAACTTACTTCGAACCCCACCTGTCAGTAACTTCGTTACTTGAATTGTGCAACAACAACCCAAGCACCTCTTCTCCCTTCGTCCGCCAATTTCGCTCTTTCCCTCCCCACTCCTTTCCACTGAACAATATTCTCTGAGGTAACAGAATATTTATGTTTTTATCCGGACCGTCCAATTATAATCCTGCATCTTTAATATTTGTGCGGATACTGATCGGACGGTCTAGATGAAGAAATAAATATTCTGTTACCTTAGGTAATATGAATTCCTCATTTCACTCCTCGTAAACCCCACTCTCTCTCTCTAAATACCCCTTAAATCTTAATTAATTTCGATACTCTCGCCTCCATTAAAGACTTGTTTGAACACTCGCGCGACGACCCCGCCTTGTCTCGTGCTCCCTCCCTCTCTCTCTCTCTCTCTCTCTCTCTCTCTCTCTCTACAAAGGTTAAAAAAAATGCAGAGGAACAGTTCTAGAATCAGGTACTGTCAGAAAAGATCCATTCTTTCTCTCTCTCTCTGATTCGTCGCTTCCTTTCCGGAATTCAGGATCTGGATCATGTGCAACGACTATACTTAGCATATTAACTCTCTGTTTCTATTAGATCTGGAAGTGTGGAGAAGGCGAAGAGAGGCACAGTTTCAAGACCTTGCTCAGAGGTTTCCCCCAATTTGCTCTCCAAATCGAACAAGACAATGCCCGTTTCTACGGATTTGCCTGATCCGAAACCCGTTAAGGGTTTAGAGAGGAAGTCTCCTTCAAAGGCTGCACCTTTACATGAGGTAGTTCAGTAGTTGTTTCTTTTGCCTTTTGTCTTATTACTGCAAAATTTGCTCATTTTCTTCTAAAGTTGTTTCCTTTATCTTTTGACAAGGTTAAAGTTATTAATTAAATTTACGTAATTTTACGAGGCAGTTATTTGTTGCTTTCTCAGTGGGTCCCATGGATGATGTGTCAGTTTCTGCTTTGTTCTTCCTTTTGTAATTTGTTTCTCCAAATAAAGGTCTCTTTTTTGGGTAAAGATTTTAACAGAGCAGCATATACATCATCGACAATACAATCAAAATAGCGCTGTTTATGGTTAGTGCGCTGCATGAAGCCAAAACTGCACCCCTTTTTCTGACTACTTCTCATTTGAAATTCAGAAAAATTGTTGTAATCTTTTAGCTGTATATTGCATTTTATTTTTAACAGAGCAGTTTTGACTTCATGCAGCACATAGACAGTAGAATCGAAATAACGCTGTATATGGTTAGTGCGCTGCATGAAGCCAAAACTACTCTGTTAAAATCTGACCCCTTTTTTCTGACTACTTTTTATTTGAAATTCAGAAAATTGTTCTTTGTAATCTTAGTTGTATATTGCTTTTTTATTTTTAAATAACAAAAGATGCCATTTTGGTATCTTTCTGCTTAGTTCCCAAATTTAACACCTTTTTTTAGTTTAAAGTTTCTATAAATCTCCATTCCTATTTTGTTGCTTCAAAATTCACAGCATTCATGCCTTTCATGAAATTCCAAAATTCCTTGTATATATTTTCCTCCCTAATTTTAGTGATTTACACCATATATATTTTAACAGAGTAGTTTTGACTTCATGCAGCGCACGGACTATAGAATCAAAACAGTGCTGCATACGATTTATGCGCTGCATGAAGTCAAAACTGCTCTGTTAAAAATCTTTACCTGGATTTACAATTGGTGTTAATCTATATTTGGTTTTTTTGTTTAATATAGAAAAGAGGAAGCAAAATAGCAGAGATGCAACTCCAAATAACAGAGCTTCAAGAAGAGGTGAAGAGAGAAAGAGAAGAGAAAACAAAAGCCATAGAAGAACTGGCTGAGACAAAGAAAAAGCTCTCGCTTTCTCTCTCTATGCCTCCTCCGACCACAATCAGCCTCAAAGAGAGCATGGATGCCATGGATCAGGTTGAAATTTGGGAGAGAGAAATCGAAAGAGCAAAGGATTCCGAGAGGAACATGCTCGAATCGTTAATTTTTCAAACGAAACAACTCGAACAGACGAAAATTTCTCTGGAAGAAGCGAAGCTCGAGATAAGATCGTTGAGAAGTAAAGAAGAGGAGGTGGAAATGCTAAAGATTAGAGTAAAGTTCGCAATGGAATCGGAGGAGAAGAGCAAGAAGGCAATGGATGACATGGCGACGGCATTGAATGACGTGTCAGCAGAGGCGAAACAGGTCAAATCATGGCTGTCAGAAACCGAATCGGAATTGCAGAGAACGAAATCAGAACTGGAATCCGCAATGATCTCCTTGAAGAAAACAGAGGAATTGCTGAAACTCGAATCCGAACAAACCGAGAGGTTAACATTCGAAAAGGATGAATCCGCTGTTGCATGGAGCGAAAGAGAGAAACTTTTCGTGTCTTGCATGAAGGAATCGGAATCGGAAATAAACAAAGGAAAGCAAGAGAATTTGAAACTGATTGAATCACAGAGGGTTATTAGAGAAGAGAATGCAAGGATGCGAGAGATGCTGAAGCAAGCCGTGAACGAGGCGGCGACACTGAAGGAAACCTTAGAGATCGAAAGAGATGAGAATTTGAGATTAAAGGTTTCAATTTTAGAAAAGGAGAAAGCTTTTCAAACTGTTAAACAGGATTATGAATGCTTGAAAGTTAGTGAAAGAAGTGCAAGAGATAGCTTGAAAGAGCTCGAAAACATGCTTGATTCAAACCCGGTTCAAACCCCGGTTCAAAACCCAAACCCGAGAATCGATGAAGAAGAAGAGGAGGAGGAGGAGGAGCAAAGAAACAATCCAAAAGAAGCGCAAATGGTGAGAGATAGAAGGCATTCAATTGGAGAACCGGCCAAACTAAACCGGTTTAGTGAGTCAGAGCGGTTCGAACCGTTTGTGGCTTCGGCTCGCAAGGACCGGGTGTTTGCAACTAGGAGCAACATATCTGACATGAAGGCTGCAACGCGTGTTGTGGTGCAGGAATTGGGGGAGGAGTATGATTACATAGACCGGGCGCACCTTGTCGGTATGGACCATGGAAAGAATAATAAGAAGAAACCGATTTTTAGGAGATTTGGTGACATTTTTAGGAGGAAAAGTGTTGGAAATTGATTGATTTTTTTTTTTCTTCAATTTTTTTTTTATTTTGTGGTATGTAGTTCTCATGTACTTATTGGTAGCTGTTATCATATATTTTCTATTAATTTTTCAATTACAAAGTAGTAATAAGATGATGTTATATTGAAAGTTTCATTTTCATGTACCTAGATAATAATAGATAAAATTTAGTGATGAGTTCATGTTAGTTATAATATTTGAGATTTGGTAACTAGAGATTAGTATGTAATTAATTAATTATTTGTTGGCTGACAGTATATGCTAACATCAATTTGCATTGTTTAATCAATACCTTTCAACATATTTATTTCATTTAAGTAATATTTTAAAGTGTGATATTTTATTTTTCTGTGTGCTCTAATTCTTTACTGTGAAATTTAATAGGTTAATTAACATGCAATAAAATCATTAATTAATTGAAATATTCTTTTATGAATATTTATTTTTTATTTTTTCCCTTTTTTAAGGCCTAATGATGAATGCTTGCTTTCAGTAATTTCCATATTCACCGAAAATAGCACTATGTTTTTAAAATTTTAAATTAATTAATTAAATTATTATAGCAAAGGTAGAGCTCAAGCTGGTTGCCTTCCGGTTCAATTTTTTTTTTTTTAAAATGCTTATATTTCTATGCAGAACAAATTATAAAAATATACTTGATATTCAAAAATATATAAAATTATGTCTCATTCTAAAAAATTTCTCCAAAATATACTTCTATTGATATGTTTTTGTCAGAAAAAATTATAAAAATATACTTAATATTCAAAATAATTATAAAATTATGTCTTACTAATTATAAAAAGTGCATCCTTTACATGTATTGAAAAAGATGAAATAATTAAATATAACATGACAAGTAATGAATAATAAAAAAAATGATGTAACCTAATTTGTTCTCTTTCTTCAACTTAAAGGTAAAAAAACATATCACATGAAAATAAACTTAAAGCATACTCTCTGGGTTGGTAATTGTTTCTTCATTTAAAAGTTCAAGATTATGACAGTCAACTATTTTGCTTTAATTAAGGCTTAATTTATATAATGCATTTTGACTTTGTTGTAGTTAATTGATGTATCTATATTCTGACTCAAACAGATGGATGGAATCAATGTGAGAAATTAATAATTTTATAATTTGCATGTTGGTTGAATGTATAGATATTAGTGCTCAAGTGATGTGTAGATGTGGTTTCATTATTTTATTTTATTGTATTTAATTTTCTTGCTCACATTTTATATACATGTTATAAGGTTTGTAAAACCTAACTTTTTATTTTCAGAAAAACAATAAATTATTTTTAAAGAATCAAAAGATGACCAAATTTTTTTAAAAAAATTGGAAATTAAATTCGGAAAAAATAATCATAAATAAGTTAATTTTCTTGCTCACGTTTTTATGTACTAATATGACCTTAAAATCCAACTTCTTCTTATTCAATATAAGCCAAGTTTGATATAATGTTTTTTTTTTAAATATATTGAGAATATAGAAAAGAAGTATCATAATATTTGGAATAACATCTTTTGTTCCTTTTTTTTCATGTTCTATGTGTAAGAAAAAAAATCACTATGCATGAAAAAGAAGGTATATCATGTTTATATTCTAAAATTAATTAATTTATTATTTTTTAGTAAAATAACAACACTTGTGCTTAAATTCTAATAAGAATAAAGTAACATGTGCTTGCTGCACTAAATAGAATTTTGTATGGGGAATCTGAATCCAAATTGGTACCGTTACATCTTGACTTTGGCAATTTGATTTATTATAAGAAATTAATTTAGCTCCGGACCGTTACACTTAAATTAAATAAACTAGTTTTTAGATGTATCATGCCAATATGTATTGTGGCAATAATTAAAAGTATATTTTACAAAACTAAAAAAATAATTTTCAAAAATCAAGACAATTGTTGAAGTGATTTGTAAAAGTTATTAATAATTATGTCTTAACTGAAATAGATATTTTTTTATCAGTAAAATATATTTAAGGAAAAAGTCTATGAAAAATGAGCGCGGTGTGGGTCCGATAGACATCGAACTTTTTTTTGGGTTCAAAGGGCATCGAAACCGATCGTTGTGCTTTAATATTTGTCAGACAAATTTCTGAACAGAGTGCGCACCAATCTTAAAACGCATCGGATAGCTTTGATATCCATCAAACTCAAAAGTACATCTGATGTCCATCAAACCTACACTTTTAATGAGAAAAGTGCTTATGAGTTTAATAATTGGTTTGAAAATGTTATCTTGCTAATGCTACTATGTTATTTTGTCAACGACCTTAATTAATTTGAAAATATTTTTGTAGTTCTCTATTCACATATATACCTAAATGGAGACAGGGACTTTTTTCTCTGTTTTTATTTTTATTTTTGTTAGTGTCAATAGTAGGTAGATGTGTTTGGTAAAAGATGACATAATACAGGAAATTTTTTATTGGTAGAAATTAATAGAAAAGAAGAGAGAGAAATAGAAATAGTACATTAGTTCTTATATTAGTAGAAAGATAGGTAGGATTTCTACCGATCTCAGAAATCAAAAAGTTTGGATCGGTACGAATTATACTGATCCAAACTTAGTTTTTTTTTAATCTGATATATAGATAGAGGAAATTCTTATATTAGATTTCTAGTTAAATATGAAAAGTTTTTCAAAAAAATAGATAGAATGTTTCTATTATATTTAAATTTTAAGATATTCTATCTATTTTTGGTAAAAAAATTATATTTTACTAGAAAATAATGAAAGGAAAAAAAAAACTAGTTTTTGGATCGGTAAGAATTTTACCGATCTTTCTACCAGTATAAGAACTAATATACTCTTTCTATTTCTCTCTCTTATTTTCTATTAATTTCTACCAATAAAAAATTTCCCATAATACATGCTAGAAACAAATGCAAGAAACAAATGCTTGAAAAAGATAAATAAAATTACTTGAGAAAAAACCTTTTTTATATGCAGAAATTTGCTAGGCAACAATGTAAAATAAGAGATAAATTATTAAATAAACTCCTTTTTAGATGTATTGTGCAAATATGTATTGAGGTAATACTTAAATGTATATTTTACAGGACTAGAAAAATAAACTTGAAAAATCAAGAAAATTGTTGAAGTAATATGTAAAAGCTAGTCTTAACTGAAATAGATAAAATTTCATCAGTACAATATATAAGTGTGCATTTTAAAAATACGCAAAAAAAATAATGATTATATTTAAGGAAAAAAAAACCTATGAAAAGTGAGCGCAATGTGGGTCTGATAGGCATCGAACGTACTTTTGAGTCCGAAGGCAATCGGAGCCATCCAATGTGCTTTATAATTTGTCAGACGAATCTCAAACGGAGCGCACACTAATTTTAAAGCGCATCGGATGGCTCTGATACCCATCCAACCTACACTTTTAATGAGAAAAGTGGTTATGAGTCTAATAAATTGGTTTGAAATGTTATTTTGCTCATGCTACTATGTTTCTTTTGTCAACGATTTTAATTTGAAAAGATTTTTGTGGTTCTATTCACATACCTAAAGGGAGCCATGGACTTTTATATATGAGGAGAGTTCAAATGTTTCTATTTTGTGTGCTTCTATTTTTAAAAACTTTAAATAACTCAAAATTTAAAACTTAAAAGTCAAAATAAAACCGTTAGATATGATCTACATAATTTTATCTATGCATGTGTAAGAAATTATGATATTTCAACTTTGTTTTGGTTGTCATCAAGAACTTGTAAAAAACGTACTAGTGTGGATAATTTCTAGACGTTGATTTTTTAACTTATTGATTCACATAAAAACAAAACTAAAATGTGATATTTTTTTATGAGCACATAGAGAAAATAATATAGATCACATCTAACGGTTTTATTTTGACGTTCATGATTTAAATTTTTGAATTTTTGAGTTATTAACGTTTTAAAAATGGAGGCATTTGAACCCTCCTCTTTATATATTATTTGTTTGTATGTCAATAGTAGGTAGATGTATTTGGTAAACGATGACATAAATACATTCTAGAAACACATGCTTGACCAAGATAATTAAAAATATATTTGAGAAAAAAAAAATTTCTTTTTTCGCTTGTATGCAGAAATTTGTTAGGCAACAAAGTAAAATAAGAGATAAATAATTAAATAAAACAAAGAGGGGTAAATTTTTTGGAAATTAATATTTTTCCCTAGCCCACATGTGAATTTTAGATTTCTAAAAGTTTGACAAATCTATAGGTAACTTTTAAATACCTATATTTAGCCATTCATATGAACGTGTAAGTTCAAAATTTAATTTTGCTTCCTTTTTGTTTTCATTTGGTCACAAAAGCTGAATAATTCAGCATTTGTGGTATGAATTACAAAATAAGATTTGGGCGATTCTTAAATTATAGGTTTAATTTTTTAAAGTTGTGAATAAAAATAAATGTTATATTTGCAAAGCAACCCTTATTGATTCACAAATCACAACGATGTCCTTATCAAATTCAATCTCTCTATTTTTTTTATAGAGTAGGGTTAAAATACACCATTGGTTTTGTGCTCCAATCATGCTCTACGTTTTTTTCTCCGTTTTCAAAGTTCGAACAATCCATCCAAACCTCTCAATATGATCTTCATATTAAAATGTGCTTGGAGACAAAATTTTATATTTTTTGAAATTTGTTTACTATTTTTTTAGATAGGTACAAAATCACTGTTTTGGATGGTCCAGAATCTTCTAAAAACAGTGATTTTGTATCTATCTAAAAAATTAGTAAAAAAATTTCAAAAATTATAAAATTTGGTCCCAAAGCACATTTTAATACAAAAATCATATTGAGCAGTTCGGATTGATTGTTCGAATTTTGAAACGGAGAAAAAGACGTGGAACATGATTGGAGCACAAAACCAACGATGCATTTTAACCCTACTCTTTTTTTATATTTATCATATCAGCGCTATGTTTGGTTTAATTATCATACAAGTTGCTTACATTTGTTATTATTTTTTTTATTTTTTTTGTGATGTACAGCATCAAATATTTCTGTAAATTTTATTTCCTGATGAAGGCATATCACCTAATTAAGGTAACTAGTTTCAAAATTTTAAATTAACTTTATACCCTTGTAATGGTGCAACACGATGTATAATTTGCAGAGAAGTCCTCGAAAAGTTTAATGAAATAATAAAAAATGCTGACTTAACATAAGATATTTGTATTTGAATTAAAAATTAAATTTCACTTATGGTTGTTAATATAAATTTGTTAAAAAAAACAAATTTATATTACAATAGAGAATTAGATATATCTTTTTCTATAATTGTACATATAATTATTCCTTAAATTAATATTACTATATATAATTTTTAGAGTAAATTTAATTCAAAATCAGAGTGGCGCAGCGGAAGCGTGGTGGGCCCATAACCCACAGGTCCCAGGATCGAAACCTGGCTCTGATATAAAAAATAAAAAAAACATTCCCACTTTTTTCTATTTTGGCAATTTTTCTCATTATTTTCTTATTTTGCAATATTTCGAACTATTTTCTATATTAGCAGTAATTCTTCTTTTCTTTTTTTTGAAATTTTCTGTACACTTTTCTTTTTTCACAATTTCTCACAAACCACAACAAAAATAAATCTAGCATAGACTAAATATTGCAAAATCATGACACAGAAGCAAAGCAAACAATCAAACAGCATCATTATTTCTTTTATAAATTCGCTATTATCTTTCTTGAGAACTTTTGAAAATATGTTCTTCAAATCGGGCCAAAGCCCATAATTAAAAAAACAAAACTTCATGGGCCTATTTTGCCTAAGTATTTGGATCATATATACTATTTAATAAAGTTGGTTTCAAGTAAAGTTTAACAAATCAAAAATTAGCATAATCTAAATATTATGGGTAGAGTGAGGCTATGGTGCTATGCATAGCACGGATGGCTAGTGTACTACGGCTCAATATGGTACCTTTTAAAATCTTAACGGTCGATCCGACCGTTCAATGTGATAATTATATGAATATGTACTTGCAAACTAAATTTTATATTTTTTCAAATTTTTTTACTATTTTTTTAGATAGGTAGAATTTTGATGGTCCAGAATTTTCAAAAAACACTGATTTTTCTACCTATCTAAAAAAATAGTAAAAAAATTCGAAAAAATGTAAAATTTAATTTGCAAGTACATATTCATATGATTATCACATTGAACGGTCGGATCGACCGTTAGGATTTTAAAAAGTACCATATTGAGCCGTAGTACACTAGGCATGTGTGCTATGCATAGCACCATAGCCTCACTCTTATGGGTAATAGACTACATCCTTTCCTTTCCGAGCTCGTTTACATGAACACGGTCGGAATATCATTACAGTCGGGATATCCTTTCCTTTCCTTTCCTTTCCGAGCTCGTTTAACAAAACTTCATGGGCCTATTTTCCAGTGCTTCTGGGATATCATTACACCGGATTTCATGAACGCAGTCCACAGTTTACATGAGGGAAATTCAGATTTTTCCTCTCTCAACAGGGCACCCATCACCTTGATACCAAAAAAGGACAACCCGGTGGCGATTGGCGACTTCAAACCTATTAGTGTCATTAACACTTCGATCAAAATCATCACTAAGGTGTTGGCTAATAGACTACATCCTTTCCTTTCTGAGCTCGTTTGAAATAAACAAACAGCCATTGTCAAAGGAAGGTCGATTATGGAGTTCTTTTTGGCGGCCAGAGAATTCTTGTCCACGTGTTCAAAGAGGAAGATACTGTTTATTCTATACAAGATTGATTTTGAAAAGACATTTGATTCGGTGGACTGGTGCTTCCTCACAAACCTTTTGATAGAGAGGGGTTTTCCCCCGAATTGGATAGCTTTAGTTCTACACATGTTGAACTCATCTAGCTCCACATTGAGAGTCAATGGGAACTACACGAGATATTTCAAACACACGAGGGGGCTGCGACATTTTAGTGACCGACTCCTTGAATTGGCTTATCAAAAACTCATTACCAACAATGCACCCACACATTCATTTTCCACCATAGCCAATTCAATATGCGGATGATACAATAATTATAACGAAAGCGCACCCAAAAACTTTGAAAGTCTTGACCTTAATTCTCTCAATATATGAAAAATTGACAGGCCTAAAGATCAACCAATCCAAAAGCTCATTTGTTCCGATAGCAATACCGGACAGCCTTACACTTGGAATTGAGAGAATTTTAGGGAGCCCTCATACGGAACTTCTGATCAGATATCTAGGTTTACTACTATCGGTAAAGAAACCTAAGAAGATTGACTACCTCCCGCTAATTCGGGCAATAGAAGGAAGAGTGGCCAGCTAGAAATCATCACTTCATGTGGACAAAATCAGAAGGAACTTCATGTGGAAGGGACACGAGACCTGTAAGGCGATCAACTGCCTTGTTAACTGGGAGAGAACCTGCGCGCTCAGACAGAATGGTGGTTTGGGAATCATAGACCAACACACACAGAACAAGGCCCTCCTGACTAAATGGATCTGGGTCCTACAGCACGACAATAGGAGCAATTGGGTGGAAGGATTATCTCTATTACACGAGATTGATGACAGCGGCGCTATGGGCACTCTGGCGGGAAAGGAACAACAGGTTTTTTTCTCAAAAAACTAAGACGATCGGCATTCTTTTGGGAGAGACAGTGAGAGATATACAGCAGTGGTTGGCATATTGTTAGAGAGCGGAGCTCCTTTGTAAATATATTTTTTATTATTCTCTGCATTTTTAGAGTTTTTGTGTTTTGTTCTTACTGCCTTTTAGTGCCGGTGTAAATACTTTTTTTAATCAATGAAAAACCGTAAGATGGCAACTTGCCACCTTACCCTAAAAGAAATATTATGGGTAAAAATGATGCATATATTTGGATAGATTTGATAACTGTAATAATCAATTAATGCAAGAATTTGATAAAATTCAAAATTTTAATATAGCAGTCAAGCCCTTCCATTACTATAATGTGCCATTAGCCATAAATCAAATTTTATGTATTTAGAAATCATCAGGTCATTAATCAAAAGTTCAGAACTGGTAGCTTGGACCATTAAATTTTCAAAATCTTTGTTATTGATGACTAATTTTAAATTGATCGAATTTGATACACAATGTAAATGATAGGTAAAATCTCTCAGATTTTATTTATATTATGGTGATGAGCTTTATTGTGGTTGTCACAGCTGTCGAATAAATTTGTTATTAATTATATATTATCCTATTTAAAGTAGTAAAAAATTATTGTCATGTTCAATAATAGTCAAATTTTAAGAACAACAATAAAAGTTGTTTATTGAAGCAGTGTTGTAAAAAACGGCCGTTTTGGCTAATTAATCAGTCGATTAGTCGTTGACAGCGATCAAACCGTCACAGATTTTTATGACTAATCGGTCGATTATTTCTGATTAATCGCTTAGCGATATCCTGTTCATCCAACAAGCGCATACCGTTATTTACAACACTGCATTGAAGTTAGGAAAATGTTAAATCATTCAAATAAACTGAACATAAAATCATTAGCTTAACTGTAACCAAGGTTCTAAATAGCGCCGCTATAGCGTTTTCGGACCATAAAAGCTATGACACTATTGCGCTATAGTGCACTATTTCGCACTATAACGGCGCTATATGGGCATAGCGTCGTTTTTTCAGCCCCTCCGTTATGACGCGATAAATGCTATTTAAACATTTTGACTGTAACGCTATTAAATGAAATAAAAAGTATGGATATTATTTCATCAGTTGGACTTGGTACCGGTTCAAGGCCTCCACTATTAAAATATTTTTAATTCCTTCCTACTTTTCTAGTTTAACAGTTTGTTAAGTCCATCCAAATAAAATAAATAAATAAGTCCATATGTTTTTGTATAGTTTGGCATTAATTTACAAGAATATAATATAGGTTGAATTTTACTTATGTTCAGAATTCCTTTTGAGTGATTAAGTACATATGGTATAGAGTTAAGTTGTTTACACCAAACAAATAATTTAAATTTATTTCTAAAATCTATCGAATTGATGTCAAATTATAAATTTATCGATTTATTTCACAATTAATATGTTTACATACTAAAATGTTAATGCTTGCAAGCTGTCTTTGTTCTCCTTATAGTACATTGAAACTATTGTCTTGGGAATAATGCTAATGCTTGCAAGCTGTCTTTGGTCTGGCTTCTACTGCCATATACTTCTTGTCATATCATAAATCAAATCTACTCTCAAGTTTTGTAAGACTAAAATATCACCTGTTTCTACCCAAGATCCCAGCATCACAATCCCATTCCTATCCAAATTACGTAGAAAATAAGTCTCGAGATGAGGTATTCCCTTAGTGATTCTTTCAGGGCCTTGATTTGTCATATAAGTTTTAATCTCATATTTCCGAATATAAAAAGAAGTCAAAATATCTTCATATATCAAGCGTTCGCTAATTAGTACCGCATCTTCAGAATTATAACCCTCCCACGGCATATAAGCTACTAATAGATTTTTTCCTAAAGCGAGTTCCCCACCAACTATAGCGGCACCATCCGCTAAAATTTGACCTTTTTTGACGCATTGACCTCCCTGAACCCGGGATTTTTGATGGAGAAAAGTTTTAACTCAATTGTATTTCAATTAACTTTAAATTCAAGTATCTTTATTTTTTGTCTCTACTATGTTCTAAATAGCGCGCTATAGCATTTTCGGACCATAAAAGCTATGGCGCTATAGCGGCACTATTTGGATATAGTGTTGTTTTTTCAGCTGTTCCGCTATGACGCGATAAACGCTATTTAAACCTTTGATCTCTACTATGTCTTCATTTTTAAAAACTTTAATAACTCAAAATTTAAAACTTAAAAGTCAAAATAAAACAGTTAGGTATGATCTACATCATTTTATCTATGTACTCATAAAACATTATCATATTTTAATTTTGTTATGTGAATCAATAAGTTGAAAAATTATTGTCTAGAAATTATCCACATTAGTATGTTTTTTACAAGCTCTTGATGACAACCAAAATAAAATTGAAATATTATAATTTTTTACACATGCATAGATAAAATGATGTAGATCATATCCAACGATTTTATTTTGACTTTTAAATTTTAAATTTTGAGTTATTACAAATTTTAAAAATACAGACATAATGGAGACATGAAAAATAAAGTCACTTGAACCATCCTTAAATTTCAATCAGATTTATATATTTTTAGACAACTCAAAAATTAAACGGGACTCGCCGAACCACGGTGCGTAAGAAAATGGCAATTCGACTTCAATATTTGAATGGTAGTCGGTGTTCAAACCGTTGAAAATATAGTAGTAAATTAAAGTTATTGATCCAACCATCAGTATCTTGGAATAATTTGTACAAAATGAACCATGTCTACACAGTTTCGGTATAAAACATTATTTATGCGTGACAATTTTGTTGTAACTTATTCTCCAGTTTTCTTCGACTTGAGAGACTGTTTTTTTGTCATTGTAGTGATGAAATGTAATTTCCTGTTTGTTCTAACTGGAGATATTAGTATTCGCTTCCTGTTCTCTTAAGGAGAAGGAAGTTGAACCGACGAGGCTCTCTCCGCGCGTGTTCTCATTTTTGCTCTTCATCTCTCTCATCTCTCGCTCAGCTTAACACTAAAACCCTAAAACCCTAGCTAGTAGTTACCGACTCAGATCCGGTTCGAGCTATCAACACTTATCGAAAATGGTAATGTTCTATACTTTCACTTTCTTCCCCTGTTCTTTTACTTTATCAATGGGATAGCAATTTCGAAATAATTTTCATAATTTTGGTTTATAGCTGAGGTATGACTTTGCATTCGATTTCTATATGGTCTGGACTGAATTGTAGCTGTAATTTTCAATTTTGAAAGCTCATTTTTTGAGTTGGTTTCAGTGGCAGAGTGATTGCATTCGGGTTTGCTGTGGTGTGGCATTAATTTATAAGTATTTAATTTGGATTAAATTTGACTTATGTTTGGAATCCCTTTTGAGTGATTAAGTATATAAGGGCATAGAATTGAGTTGTTTGGTTCAATTTCTTTCAACAGTACATCAAATTAAATCCTGTTGCACCTAAGATGTAATGGCCTGGACTGAATTGATTTGATAATGTACCTAAATTTTTTGACAATACTTAAAAGAGGATATAAGATTTAGAGGAGGGGTCCAATTACACCTTTTTTGGTGACACATCGTGACACTGTTTTTTTATAAGTCAATTTTGCGATTTCAAAATTCAAACAGTCGATCTGAACAGTTCAACATGTTCACCATATTAAAATGTGCTTGGAGATCAAATTTTACATTTTTTTGAATTTTTTTACTATTTATTAAGATGGTTACAAAATCGCTGTTTTTCAATAGTCTGAAAACAACGATTTTGTAACCATCTTAATAAATAATAAAAAAATTCAAAAAAATGTAAAATTTGATCTCCAATCACATTTTAATATATCCATCAGACCATCATGTTGAACGGTTTGAATCGACTAGTTGGACTTTGAAAATAGTAGATGTCAAAGTGTGTCACCAAAAAAGGTGTAATTTGATCCCTCCTCTAAGATTTATCACATTCAAGAATTATCTCCAAACAAATAGTTCAAATTGTGTCAATGAAGGTCTTGTTGTTCAGTTCTGTTCATAGAACATTCTAATAGCGGCTTGGATTCATAACTGTGCTAGTTAACAACTTTGATTTATATATGGTGATATTGGATTTGAATGTTATTCTTTCATGTGATGTAGGATTGGGTAAGCGACAGTGATGCTTCGGTTGACCTGTCATTGAGTGATGAAGAAGAGAAGCCAGTGTTGCCTCATTTCCAAGGGCCTTCAAATGAGGTATATTTGCTAATCCAGATAACCTATTTTTACATTATTATTATGATTATTATTATTATTTCTACTTGAGTAAATATCTTATGTGATTTCAATTACTAATGTAGTATGTTCAAGACGGTGCCTCTAGTTCTAGTCTAATGCCTCACTTCTTAGCCATGGGCTTTCCAGAGAAGATGGTGGCGAAGGCAATAAAGGAAGATGGTGAGTTAGTATAATTTACCTCCTTCATTTGTTTGGTTTTCAATGTTTAAAATTTGAAATATTGTCATGTTTTTTTGCTTTAGTTTAGGTGCTGGTCATGTTTATTCATTTCTTGTTGACAGGGGCAGACCCAGTGTATTACAGGGGGGGCAGCTGCTCCCCCTGGATTTTGAGTTTTAGTGGAGATTTATTGGTTCTGACCGACTTTGTCCCTCTTGGAATTTTTTTTGCCCCCCTCTGGACGTTTGATTTGTAATTCGAGTTAAATTTAGGATTAAAATTGAAATAAATTTGTTGAATTATGATTGGTAATTAGAATTATAAGTCAGAGAATTAGAAATTACAAATCAAAGCATTGGAAAGTATAAGTTAAAGCATTGTTTTTTATCGAGTACCCAATTGGTTAATGGATTTAAACCCGATTCGATATTTTTTTGCCTCCCCTGACGAAAATCCTGGATCCGCCCCTGCTTGTTGAGTAATGTGTGCAGGACAACCATTACTATACTCCTTGGTGGATTTGTAAAGTGTAGATCGATCCGTATTATGAATTCACATATCTGTTTATAAAGTTCAAACAGTCTCTCAACCGCTCATGATCTCCATATGAAAATGTACCTGGAAACCAAATTTCACATTTTTCAGAATTTCTTTTACTATATTTTTAGATAGGAAGAAAACTTACATGATATAAATATTCTGAACCATTCGAAAATAACAATTTTGTACCTATATAAAAAAGTAAAAAATTTCTAAATAAAATATAACATTTGGTCTCTAAGTACATTTTTATATGGAGATCATGTTGAACGGTTTGGATCAATTTTTTGGACTTTGAAAACGAAAATATGAATTCATAGTACGGACCGATCTGTGCTTCGCAAAGTACCATAGTCTCACTCTTTGTGATACATCCTTTTCAATCAGAATGTTGACATCCTGTACCTAATGCTTTGATTTACATTCTGTCAATAATGATACAGTATTATACAAGTAACCCTGTTCTTATTACCTGTACCATACCATAGCAATATTATTTGGATGGTGATAAAATCAAACTTTTTTAAATGGTGATAAAATCAACTTTTTTTAATTGTAGGCAATGAAAATTCAGGAGCTATTTTGGAGCTTCTGCTCACTTACTCGGTAAATAATTTAACATGAGGAGGGCTCAAATGATCCCACTTTTGATGTCTCCATAATGCATTCACTTTTAAAACGTTAATAACTTGAAATATAAAACTTCTATTTCAAAATAAAACCATTAAATATGATCTATATCATTTGCATTATGCATATGTATAAGATTATGACATTTCAAATTTGCTTTGATTGCTATCAAGAACTTGCAAAAATAGTTAGAAGATTATGACATTTGCATTATGCATTATGCATATGCCTCTTTTTTAGAGAAGAAAGAGCTAGTAAGGAAAGCAGTTTCATAGTATTGCATGTCATGATGAACACAAAATAGTGTCAGGAAAGAAATACCAGCATGTTTCCATCATGTTTGGGTTTTGCATGAATTTCTTTTAAGTTTTTTATGGATACCCACACAGACTGTTCTCCTGTTAACAGTTTTTCTCTTTCTTTTTCCTGAAATAATGTAGGTGCTTGATGGAACTCCATCAGGAAATGAGGAAAATGTACCGAGTGATGAGAACAACTGGAGTGATGATGATTTTGATGATACAGTATGACGGCTAACTCTGTCTGTATTATAGTCATCTTAAAAGTTGGAAATGCTTTTTGATGGCCATTGCCTTATGCTAGACAGCTAGAGACTGTACCTTAGTATAATAGTAATTGTGTACCAAATTATAAATATGTTGTCTTGTGCACCTTGCAATAATTTACTGGAGACCACATGTTCAATGCACTAAACTTGGTACCAAAGATAAATCAATAAAGAAACACAATGAAACCAAACAGTAGTTCAATAGATGTACCAAAGGGGTCAAAACGTGGTGCTGGCATGTACTATCTGTTAATTAACACTTAGGAGCTTATATGAGAATCCCTGGGTTGATACCAGTAAAGTTATTGTAGACTGGAAAAGACATATGATCACTGTTGGACCTAACCCTTGATATTGAATTTGAACCTTTCTAATATAGCATGTCTAGTAGTTTAATCTGCTACAGGATTTTGATGAAACCGTGTATCAATATTTTCGTTTGACTACCTCAGGCATATTATATTAACTCATCTCTCAAATTTTATTCTTTATTTTTTAATAGGACCTTAAAGTGGAGATTAGTAAGAAACTGCAGAATCTTATAGAGTTGGGTTTCCGTCGAGACGACGCCTCGTCAGCGATCGAAAGATGTGGTATGCTTCTTCTATCAAAATTATTTTTATTCTTGACCAGTAATCGTCTTTATTTGTAAATGTACTAATGTATCATGCCTTTTCTTGTTAAAGTTGTATAGTGTATTTGTGCATGTGATTTTGTTGGCAGTACGATGTAGGTGAATAATGCACATACTGCTTCATTTCTAATGGGTTTTTTGTTAAGGTTATTTTGATCCCTACTGGTAGTACTATGCGCAAACAGGAATTTACAACATGTGATTCTGAATTCTAAATTATTTTATGTTGTTCTTTTTAAACATTTTATTCCTACAGTTCATTGATTGGTCGTTTGTTTTGTATTTGTAGGGGAGGATGCGTCCTTATTTGAGCTAGCTGATTCAATCTTTGCTGCACAGACAGCAGAGAGAGAAGGTGGATTTGGGGAATATAATGCATCCAATGAAGATGAGGTTATCTTTGGGGAATATAATTGACCCCAATTCATTTTTCAAAAAATTTGTGTTTATACATGATTTTCTGTATAGTTTAGAGTAAAATGCTATGGGTACTTTAAAATTGATACTCATATAGCTTGAAAATTTAGCTCCAGCAGTGGCTTGTAATTGAAATTCTATTGCCATTGAATGTTTCTCATTTACTGTGTATACTTTAAAAACTTTTCATTGGGTGAATTTGCAGAAACAGAACGACAAGTATGACCCATTCTTACATAACAACAAGCGGCAAAGGGGCTCAAGCAGCAGCCGGCAGAACAGCACCCAAATGCATGAGCGCCTCAAGCGGGTTTCCTGTCGACCCACCACAAGTAGGTGCCATGGTGGAGATGGTGACGGGGATAGAGAAACAAACCTGAACCTCCCTGACCCGATGGTTGGATTCGGTCTCCCAACAGATCCATTGCGCCAGATATTTCGGGAGCTTCCTACAGAAACTCGGGGCCCACCTTACTTCTACTTTGAAATCGGGGCACTCTCTCCCAAGGGCTTCTGGGATACCTTTGCTAGAAAATTGGGTGTTACACCGGAGTTTGTAGACTCCAAGTATTTCTCTGCTGCTTCTAGAGAGCAGGGCTACCTCCACAACCTTCCAATAGAAAATCGGTTCCAATTAGAACCGGTGCCACCGAAGACGATCCTAGAGGCGTTCCCTTCAGCACGAGCACACTGGCCGCCATGGGACACCCGCACCCAATTCAACTGCCTTCAAGCATGCATCACCAAAGCAAAGTTGATAGAGCAGATTCGAGCAAAGCTGGTGGCATCTCCTGACCCACCACCAGAGACCGTGAAAAATTGGGTAATGTACGAATGCAACAAATGGAATCTTACCTGGGTTGGTCCGAATAGGGTTGCACCGCTTGAGGCAGATGAAATTGAGTTCTTGTTAGGGTTTCCGAGAAACCATACACGAGGGGGAGGGGTCAGTCGTACCGAGCGGTACAAGTCCCTAGGGAACTCATTTCAGGTTGATACAGTTGCGTATCACCTGTCTGTACTCAAGGACATGTTCCCGAATGGTATAAGGGTTTTGTCTCTTTTTTCCGGGATCGGTGGTGCTGAGGTGGCACTCCATCGATTGGGGATAAAGATGACTGCAGTGATGTCGGTTGAGGTTTCACCGATCAACCGTACCATATTGAGGGGTTGGTGGGACCAAACAGGGCAGAAGGGAGAACTTGAGGTGATTGATGATATTCAGTGTGTCGATGATGCGGCTTTGAAGGGCTTTATTGCAAGACATGGAGGATTTGACTTAATTGTAGGAGGGAGTTCATGTATTAATAACTTGACAGGTAGTAACAGAGATCATCGAGGCGGGCTCCATGGAGAGCGTTTATTTTTTCACTATCAAAGGATTTTGGACAGAGTGAGGTATCTCATAGGTAGACACTAGCGAGACTGATCCTTTTCTTTTAAATTTTCATAGATTTTGTTTACTGGTTGTTGCACACTTGCACAAACACCTTGCATGCATCCATGTCTTTACCAAAATTCAAAATGCTAGAGGGTAATAAACAAAAGAGATAATTAAGCAACAAATAGTGATGATTTTCCAAAAGGCTCATGTGCCATAAACAAATAGTGAAATATATAGTGATCAAAGGAATCTCCTATCTTAATTGCTGTTTAGTTGTATTATGATGTATGGTTATAGGTAATCATAATTTCTTGTATTTTGTTGAAGTAGTGATTTATTTCTCTTTAATTAATGGAGTATGCTGATGCAATCTCCCAAGCAGAACTGATCAATTCTAGTCTACTGATTGTGTCAATGACGATGCATGTTAATTTATTACTGCTTTCATGAAATTCAAGACCTACATAATTCAGATTCAAAACTATCCTGCTACTATATGTCAACAAAATCCTGAATTTATAGCTTATTTTATCCAATTTCAGGCCGTATTATTTCGACGGGATACATCAAGGCAAAAGTACTGCACTAAGGTTAATGTATATTGCAATCAAGTACATATTGACAAGATATGCATTTCCCTCGTAATAAATCAGAAATTAACAATCCTCATTACCAGTATAAAATAACATCAATATTACAACTGGTACATATATGAGGTGAACCAGTACACAATGACATGTATTTCTTTCATCTATATCTTTCTCTATCGAGGAGAAAGATTCTCAAATTATTATATAGCCCTAGGGAAATCCTCAATTGTTGCTTCAAAAGGAAAAGGCTAATTAACAATCCAGTTTATAGAGAATAAAGGAAAATAACCAACATAAACCATGCGAATTTTACAAACAAAAATCACAAAATAAATATAAAAGAACATTACTCAAGAACACAGTCATTGGCTTCATTCAGGTTAACTAATACACAAAAGACACCTAAAACCATCTTCAGACACATCACACATCCATCAGTAGATGAATGAGTCATACTCACCATATACCCCAACAACACAAAACACTACCAAATTAGACATGTCAAATTGTCTCATCTAAACAGCAAAGCAAACAAGCAACGAAATAATACGAGGGGAGCAGGGCTCTTAAAGAGTCTTCATCCTAATTAATAACACTGACACATTAAATCTCAAGAACTTATGCCATTGGCCTCATGAAACAGGATGAGGAAATGATATGGATCTCCCATCCTAAGCCCTCTCGCCACGGATGCGGCGAGCAAGCTGGATGTCTTTCGGCATGATGGTGACACGCTTGGCGTGAATGGCGCACAGATTGGTGTCTTCAAACAGCCCAACTAGGTAGGCCTCAGCTGCCTCCTGGAGTGCCAGCACAGCATGGCTCTGGAACCTCAGATCAGTCTACATGATTATATCAATACATACACTGATTAGCTATTATAGTACAAATTGATTATTATATTTACAACTGTTTGTTTAGAACATACCTTGAAATCCTGAGCAATTTCCCTGACAAGCCTCTGGAAGGGAAGCTTCCTGATAAGAAGCTCAGTACTCTTCTGGTACTTACGGATTTCACTGTTTCAACCAAGGCAACAAGTTAATTACTATAACTGGTGCAATAACTTAAGAATTCAACACCATTTACCGACTAAAATTTCACCCCAATAGTTTTTTATTGCATGTATAGCTAAAGGCGAATTGAATTGAACCATTTCATCCCAATCACAAGGAGTTCAATTCAATGATAATATAAACAAGGTACAATCAATGTCTCTAGAGCAATCAAGCAACTGAAGGTATCTTGTGAGTATATTTTTTTGCCATAAATATTCAATTTAAACTAAGCAACAATAGCAAAATATTGTTGGGCTAAACCATAACTGATAACAGAATCATATGACCAAAATACCAGTAGTAATTGGAAACCAGTTAAAGAGGAGAAAAGAGAATCCATACCGAAGAGCAACAGTACCAGGACGGTAACGGTGAGGCTTCTTGACTCCTCCAGTTGTGGGGGCTGATTTACGTGCAGCCTAAAAGAGGGGAGAAAAAGAAACAAAAAGAAAAACACAATGATTAAGCATGGAAGAAAACACAACATTCACAAAAGAAAGGAAACAATCTCAAGTGACAGTATTACAAAATTCTTCCTTAATAAATTTAAGATAACACTAGAACACCATGTTTCAATCAACAAATGGATAAACCTAGGAATTGAACTTTATAGGATGATTTTAGTTAATGATTAATACCAATATATCATCAGAGACATAGATGATTGGTATTAATCATCAAATACTGAATAGTTGACAACTGAGGTACCAACCATAATTGCACAGGAAAAGAATAAATTAAACAAAAAATGGATTTGAACCTTGGTAGCAAGCTGCTTGCGAGGAGCCTTGCCTCCAGTTGACTTACGAGCAGTTTGCTTGGTACGGGCCATCTGTCATATTAAATAAACAGAATCAGAAATGTAAATATGAATATGGAGTTCAAAATTACAGCAATCATTGAATTAAACCATTGAAACCCTAACTACACTACAGAAATCCAGAAGGTACTCTTAAATTAACAAACAATAAGTACCTAATTCCCCAAAATACAAATAATATATGTAAAAAATACTTCTAAAGTAGCTAACGTTCAATTCGAAATTCCATAGTTAAAATTAGTAATAGAAGGTGAGCAATTAATGAACAACGGAGAATCCGAAACCCTAATTAGACTACAATTAAGAAGTTTCCCCAGACTACGAACTAAATTAATAATAAAACAGAGATTCAATTCAACTAACTGTAACAAATTAATAATAAAAAACTAAATTAAACAAAAAGGGAAAAGGAAAAGGGAAAGAAAAAGAAAGAAAAGAAAAGTACCTCTTAAGTTTTTCTCCTGCGTTTGAGAGTAAATCTGATCGGAAAAATTATGAAATTAGGAGGGGGAGATGTATTTATACCGAGGGGTTATGTCATCTGACGGTTGAGATTGCGTAAAACTGTTTTTTCTCTGTTGGCGTCGAACGGTCGGATATTGCTCTGTTAGAGAAGTCCGGATCGAGGGTAGAGAATACTGCGCTCTGATTGGTTAACGAGAGAGTCCACGGATCGAGAGAACGGGCCTTAGTAAATGCGTGTTTACGTGTCGAGTTAATTTTGTTTTAGTTGACGAAATTGACCTCATGAGGTTGTCGTACGGTCAATGGTTTTTACTTGGATTCTGTGGACTATTGGTAGAATTAGAATGTGGACCACTCGTGTTTAAATGGGGGTATTTTCGGAAAATTAAAAGGAATAACCGGATAGGGAAGAGGCTCTATAAAAAGCGCACGATAATAAAAGTAATTAAACTAAAATTAAGGGCCGAGCCCAAATGAGTTATCATTAAGCCTACACGGGCTTTCTTGAGTAGGATGGATGCACCAACTGCATTAACTCCGAAGAGAATCTTTTGAGTTAATGAATCTCGACTGTCCAATCTATTTTAAGATTCGTGCGAACTAGATCTGCACTAATATTAAATGGCTCCTATGTTATAGACACGAGCCGGATTGGTTCCATTTATAATCAGACAATTGAAATTCATTGACTCAAAATATTCTCTTTTGAGTTAATGCAGAGGATACGAATCCCAACAAAGCATATCTTAGAGTTGTAAAGCAATCTGTAAAAGAAAAAAAAAACAGCTGTAAAGCATTGTTTAAAAATTAAGTTCTTTTTAATTTCTTAACCTCTCCATCTCAGAAATTGGATCAAAGCCAATAGGAAAGAAAACGAAGGGGTCAGAGCCAATAGGAAAGAGAGAGAGAGAGTACCAGCATGTCCAAAAGAAATCGTTTGTTTTATAAGCAAATTTGTTTTTTAGAAATCAGCCTACAACGCAGCAATTATATTAGCAATTAACACATCAGATTAGCAATTTAAAAGAAATCACCGTTGTAGATGCTCTAAGCGCATATCTTATATCTTAGCGTCTATAAAATACTCAAAATTTATTCATGTATTTATTACTTAAGCTAGTTACAGGCATTTTGGGCATGGTATATTCAAGGCAGATTCAGAATTTTCGTCAAGGGACAAATAAATAATGAATTCAGATTTAAATTCATTAACTAACTGAGCACTCGTTAAAAAATAATGCTTTAACTTGTATTTTTTAATGCTCTGGCTTATAACTTTTTATGCTCTAACTTATAATTATGATTATTAATCATTATTCAAGAAATTTATTTTAATTATAATCCTAAATTCAACCCGAATAACAAATTACAAATCCAGAGAGGAGCACAAAAAATTCAAGAGAGAAGCAAAGTCGGTCGGAACCAATAAATTTCCATTAAAACTCAACATTCAGGAGAGGTGACTGCCCCTGATCTCATGTGGGTCTGCCCTGTAATATATTTGAATTTGAATCTTGACCATCTAATTAGAATTGGGATCAATTTGGTCTATCTTGAAATTTATGGATCACTTTTATATTCTTTTGGGGGCTCATATAGTCATAATAATTTTTAGATAAAAAATGGAGATAGAGCGCCATATTTAAAGATTTACTTGGAATTTAATGATGATTGAAACTGTCTTGTATTTTAGTCTATTAATAATATAAATATTTTTTTTTAATTTTACTGACACATTAATATTCAGAGTAATATTATTTGTATTGCTAATTTTTAATTAGATGTAAAATTTGTTGTCCCTAAGGCACCACTAATCTACTTTAAAAACTGAAATTAATTGCAAATAAAATAAATAGAAGAGTTTAGAGAAATTGACACTCGGGATGTTAACGGAGTTCGGCAAAATGACCTACGTCTCCGGGGCGTCGCAACCGCTTCTCGGTGCGCCTTTCTATTACCCAATGAGAAAGGTTACAACTTGTGAACCGGTGAGCCCTTACAACCAATGGGAAGTCACTCGGCCAACTAGAGTAGAGAACGAAGTCTCTAAGTTTATAATCTCGAAAGAAACACTCACAAAAACTAACTCTAATCTAATCTAGCAAGATTAGTGAAGTAGATTTGAGGTTGTGTAAAGGAATTTTGAAGTTTTGAATTCTCACAACAATGGAGGAATAGTGCACAGAAAAATCGCTTTTTGAATAGCTGGGGGCGGCTCTAGTTATTTTGGAAGAAAGCCTAATTGCTCTATTTATAGAGGCAGCTTCCAAAAGAGTATTCTGCCCATAATCGTTACCAACGATTGATTAATCGTTACAACGATTGATACTAAAATGCAATTAGGGTTTCAGCCAAATTCAAATTTCTGCGAGACTTTCATAATCGTTACAACGATTATATAATCGTTGGTAACGATTACTCTCTGGAAGAATTGTGTTATTTCTCGCATTCTGATTTTCTGTGCAGCTATTTTAATCGTTACAACGATTAGACAATCGTTGGTAACGATTGTTCCCTGACTTCAACATCAAATCTATTTTACCAATTCTATGAATTATACAAATTAAAATATTGATAAAACTTGATGATTTCTTCAGGATAACAAATCCAAATTGCAATTCCAATTGTCTTAAACCTGCAAAGCATCTTAACTCGAAGGAATTGTTAGATTTAAATATTGTATGTTTTGCAAATTAGTCAAATAATATATTTAGAGTATTGCTTACAACAACAATCTCCCCCTTTTGACGATTTGCAAAACATACATCGCAAGCAAATGCATAAATTGATTTGAAATTATTTTTCCCAATATTTTAGTTCCCAATTTATCAGTTGTGCATGTCTTGCAATTTCTCCCCCTTTTGGAAATCGACGAAAGGGAAGACAAAATAACGAGTGCTCCCCCTCAAAATAAGCACTCCCCCGTAATGATTGGAATATAAAAATATAAAGCACAGCACACATTCGAAAAATATCATAACCAACAATATAGAACATAGAATAATCCAACCATGCAACATAAAATAACTAAACCAACACTACTAAAAATAGCAAATGAAAAGTTCTACATAACATGCAACTCAAAATAATAATAAGTGCCTAGCATAGCAATCACATAGTACGCGACAAAATAGCGATCAGAAAAAAAAATAAAAGGAACTAGATGTCATCATCAGGCGCATCACCATCGGCATCATCATCATCATCATCATCATCAGGAGCACTACCACTGCCCGCTCCAAAACGTCGCACCCAACGCTTAGCCATGTTGGTTTTGATTGTGGATTTGGGAGTGAGAATATTGTTGACAAAGAGATGGAGCAACCGATGAAGGGATGGAAGATGTGAGGCATAAAGAGGGGCACCAACTCGATTGGTACGGTCAAACCAGGTTTTATAATTATCGGCTGTATCAACGGCTGTCTCGGGCCATTTTCTAAGAGGGTATGATTCCTCTCCTTCATTTGGTAAGTCAAGCCATTCGGCCAAGTTGGCAAGAGAAAGATCTATTTCAGTACCACAGACATAGGAAGAGGCTCGGAATGGGGATAGAGTCATGAGAAAATTGGCATAGAAGACCCGGGTTAAGATAACATTGTACGGTTCCATACAGTTAATAAAAGGTTCCCAATCCCAATGTGCCAAGTACTCATTGATTTTGTTGGTTTCATAGACAGGGAACTCGGCAGAATTCTTATCAAAATGATAGCAATTGGTCAAAGCCCGGTTTTCAAAGAGACCAATATAGTTGGTATAAGCTTCGGCATCCCGAAATAGGTACCGATTATCTCGACCAATTGTCCAATTTGGAAATTGAGGATTAGGAAACTCATCTTGTTGATGAGAGGTTTGGCCTGAGTCAGTACGGCTCCTTTTGCGAATAGCAAATTTGGACGGTTTAGGAGGCATCGTAAATGGTGAAAGGAGAAAGATTTACCGATTAAGAAATGAAGCACACACCCGTGACGAGAAGACCGAGAGGAGCGCAGTGATGAAGACGGATCGTCGATCAAGCGGTCGGATGGCCGGAATTTGAGAAGAGGCGAAACTAGGGTTTTGGTAGAGAAGAGAGAAGAGGAGAGGAAAGAGAAATCTAGTGAGAGAATAGAGTAGAGGAGAGAAAGGAGAGAAGAAAAGTAGTAAAATTTTGAGGAGTAGAGGTTTGTAGAGGCCAAAATGGTGAAGAAGAAGGTAGAGGCGGCGGAGAGAAGAAGAAAGAGAGGGAAGAGAGAAGAGATGCGAATTGGAGGAGGGAGAAGGAAGAAATAGGAGGCGGACCCGACTTTTCGCATTCTGCGAACAATCGTTGGTAACGATTGTGCTCTGGAAAGAATTTTTGAAAGACGAATTTTTGGAGAGAAAAATGCGAAAATTGAAATTTCATTAATCGTTACAACGATTGTTTAATCGTTGGTAACGATTGTTCTCTGGAAAGTCTGCAGAAATAGATGAAAAATCGGAATTTGAAATTTACTAAACGTTGTAACGATTAAATAATCGTTCCCAACGATTGTGTTCTGGAAGAAATCAGAGAAAGTTTGCGTTTGGCAGTTTAAACATTTAAGATTTTCTTTAATTAATCGTTATAACGATTAAATAATCGTTGGTAACGATTATGGTCTGGTAGGGTTTTCTAAAGGTTGTCGGAACGTTGATGTGATCAAGCGATTGCTATGCGTCCTATCTAAGATGCAGATGCACTAATTGAGAATAATCAGTGGACTAATCAAGTTCAAGCATGCCTAATTTAAACCTTAATTCATTATGTTGTTGAGGATTTAAGGGCTTGGTGAAAATATCGGCAATTTGATTTTTGGTGTCAATATGGATAAGTTGAATGTCACCTTTCTCAACATGATCCCTAATAAAATGATGCCGTATTTCTATGTGCTTGGTACGAGAATGGAGAACCGGATTTTTGGAAATCATAATGGCACTGGTATTGTCACACATAATTGGTACGTTGCGGAAGCGTATTTCATAATCTTGGAGAGTTTGAATCATCCATAACAATTGTGTGCAACAACTACCGGCCGCAACATACTCGGCTTCCGCAGTGGAAAGCGCAACCGAGGTTTGTTTACGGCTCGACCAAGAGACAAGTGATCCGCCCAAGAATTGGCATGTACCACTTGTACTTTTACGGTCCATTCGGTCCCCGGCAAAATCAGCATCGGTGTAACCTATCAAATCTAATTCCGATTGTTTGCCATACCATAATCCCAAATTTAACGTGCCTTTGATATATTTAAGGATTCTTTTAACGGCTTTCAAATGCATGTCTTTGGGATTAGCTTGAAATCTAGCACATAGACATACTGCAAACATAATATCAGGTCTACTAGCAGTTAGATAGAGTAAGCTACCTATCATAGCTCGGTATTGAGTGATGTCCACCGGCGTGCCGCTAGGATCCGAGTCGAGATTTGCATTGATTGCCATGGGAGTAGGACTCGTCTTGCTTTCAGTCAATCCAAATTTCTTGATCAACTCCTTAGCATACTTGGTTTGACTTACAAAGGTTCCATCGATAAGTTGCTTGATTTGGAGTCCCAAAAAGAAGTTCAATTCACCCATCATGCTCATTTCAAATTCACTACTCATAAGAGATGAAAATTCCTCGGCAAGTGCCGCATTAGTAGAACCAAAAATAATATCATCAACATAAATTTGCACAATTAAAATTGATTCACCTCTTTTCTTAGTAAAAAGAGTTGTATCATTTTTACCTCTTGTAAATTCATGTTCAATTAGAAAGGAACTAAGTCGACCGTACCATGCTCTAAGAGCTTGTTTAAGTCCATAGAGTGCTTTAGTGAGTTTATAAACATGATTTGGAAAAGTTGAGTCAACAAAGCCTGGTGGTTGGTGAACATATACTTCTTCTTCTAGAAATCCATTCAGAAATGCACTTTTAACATCCATTTGGAATAAGATAAAACCTTTGTTAGAGGCATATGCTAAAAGCATCCGAATGGATTCTAGACGCGCTACAGGTGCAAAGGTTTCTTCAAAATCAATACCTTCTTGTTGCTTATATCCTTGAGCAACTAACCTAGCTTTGTTCCTGACAACATTTCCAAATTCATCCTTTTTATTTCGAAAAACCCATTTAGTTCCAATAATCATTCGATCATTTGGTTTAGGTACTAAAGTCCAAACTTTGTTTCTTTCAAATTGAGCAAGTTCTTCTTGCATGGCACAAATCCAATTTGAGTCAATATTCGCATCTTTAAAGTTTTTAGGTTCAACATTTGACACGAAAGCACAATGCGCAATCATTTGACTCAATCCCGATCTAGTTCTAACCCCTTCCTTAGGATCCCCAATAATATTAGAAAGAGGGTGAGAGGAAACTTCCCTTAGGTCTTCGGGAGGTTGATATTCAAATGGTGGAGGTTGTGACTCTTCGGATTGCATTGATGTGTTCAAAAGATTATCTACATGAGGTGTTGCATTTTCTTCGGATTGAGGTTGTTCGGATGATTGCTCACTTATGATGATTTGATTTTCAATTACTTCAACCTCAGGAGTAACATCTTCAGTACCTACAATTAAAATACCTTTCTCGACCTTTTTGTGAGTAGCTTCATCAAATTTAACATGTACCGATTCAATTACAATCCTATGATTTGCAATGTAAATTCTATAGGCTTTACTTGTTATTGAATATCCTACAAATATGCCTTCAATTGATTTTGAGTCAAATTTTGTTATTTTAGGGGATTCGTCTAGAACAAAGCATTTTGAACCGAATACTCTAAAGTGAGATATTTTTGGTTTGTACCCTTTCCATAGTTCATATGGTGTTTTCTTCAATATCGATCGAATACTAACGCGATTGATCACGTAGCAAGCCGTATTGACTGCCTCGGCCCAAAGATGTTTGGGCAAAGGATATTCATTTAGCATGGTTCGGGCAAGCTCTTGTAATGTTCAGTTTTTTCTCTCGATAACCCCATTTTGTTGAGGTGTGCGAGGAGCCGAATATTCATGTCTATATCCCCTTTTAGAGCAGAATTCATCAAATTTTGCATTTTCAAACTCCCCCCCATGATCACTTCGAATTCGAATGATTTTTAGACCCTTTTCATTTTCAACACGAGTACAAAATTCAATGAAATTATCAATTGCTTCATCCTTGTGTTGTAGAAATATAACCCAAGTAAAGCGACTATAGTCATCCACAATTACAAATGCATATTTCTTTTTAGCTAAACTAGGTATACTAATTGGTCCAAATAAATCAATGTGAAGTAATTGTAAAGGTTGATCGGTTGATACCATGTCTTTGGACTTAAAACAACTTTTAGTGTGTTTACCTTGCACACAAGCATCACATAAGCCTTCAATTTCTAATTTGTGAGTTGGTAATCCACGAACAAGATTTAATTTAACTAATTTTTTAATTGAATCAATTGAAATATGGCCTAATCTACGATGCCATAACCAAGATCCGGTTGTTATGGCACTTAAGCATGTTTCACCAGAATCAAAATGAGTAAGATATAGATAATAAACATTTTTCTTTCTCTTACCCGTATATACTAGAGTATCATCCGAAGCTCTAACTAAGAAACAAGCATTAATGTCAAATTTAACATAATAACCGGCTTCACACAACTTACTAACACTAAGTAAGTTATAGTTCAACCCATCAACAAGGTAGACATCCGATATGGTTAAGTTTTGGTTACCAACCGAACCTAATCCTATGATTGAACTTTTTCTTTGATTACTACCAAAAGTAACCAACCCACCATCATATGGTTCTAAAGATTTGAAATTAGATTTATCACCGATCATATGGTGTGAGCATCCACTATCAATGATCCAAGCATTTTCTTTATGAGTAGTAATCAAACACACCTACAAGAGTATATATTAACAATTAACATATACCTTGTTTCAATCTCCCCAATTTTAATATTTTTAGCGATTTTAGTATTTTGGGGAGATTTCAAATACAAATTCAAGCTAGTTTAGCTTTAGGAATCCAAACAACATTTGAATTGTTGTTTCCTTTCCTAAATCTACATTCTAATGAGGTGTGACCAATTTTACAACAGTAGTTACAAAATGTCACCGATTGCTTGATATTGTGTGAACCATGAGTGAAGGTGGCTTTAAACTTATCTTTCACTTCTTGAATTTGATTCCTATTATTTTTGACTAATTGATTTGAAACACTTAATGATGAATTTTTGTTAATAAATTTATTTTGATGTTGGGGAACATCTCTTATAGGACCATTTCTTTGAGTTCTATTTTCTAAAGTATTTTTATCTTTGGGTTTATAAAACCATCCATTCGGTCCTTTAAAATAAATTTTATTTGACCCTTTTGGATGAAATGTGTTCCTACCACTATTTTGAAAATTATTTTCATTTTTATAATTTTTGTTGGAATATCTATACTGAAATGCATGATTTTGAGACTTTTGGTTTGGGATTTGACAATTTTGCTTTCTATTTGACTCATTATTCAAAAAAGTTTTTCCCTTTTTAGTATAAAATTGATGAGTAAAATAATCCTTACTATCAAATTTAAATTTGTTTAAATATTTTTGTTGATTTTCTACATTTAAATTTTGAGTATGTCCCCCTTTTTCTTTCGGGCTTTGTGAATAATTTGATTCAAATGAGGAGTGACCCTTCTTGTATCCAATGCCCATTTTATCAACTTTTGCATTGGTCAAATTATGCATGTAATACGGATCTATACTAGTGATATTTGAGAATTCACTAGGAGATCTTAATGCCCTATTTTCGGTCTCCAATGTTTGAATTTTTACTTTTAGCATTTCTATTTCTCCTAAGTGTGATTGACATGAATTTGAATTTGGTGTTACTATTTCTAATTCTTTTATTTTGGATTCAAATTCAAGAAGTTTAAAGTTTAAATTTTGGATAATACCTTCATTTTCATGCAATAACCTTTTTGATTCATCAAGCAACCTAAGGGCATTATGATATGTTAAAATCTCATTAACGAAACTGCTTGTCTCATTGGTAATTATCCAATTGGTATTCAAATCAATTTCGGTTTCCTTGGTCTCTATTTGGTTATCAATCAATTCAGTTTCGGACTCACAACCTTCAAAATCAGAATCAAAATGTACCTCATTATTGGAGCTTGTTGAAGCTTCATTCGTATCATCCACCTCATTGTTATTTCTTGACTTTGCAAGATTTTTGAGAAATGCAATGGTGGTCTCATCGGTGATGTTCTTGTTAGCAATGATTGAGTCCACATCGATTGTTGACGGACCTTCATCCACACTTGCTACCAATGCGAGGTTGATCTCTTCTTCATTTCCCGACTTCGTGTCGGATTCCTCTACATCACTTTCACCGGAGTCTATGCTCCACATAGCTTGCATTGCTTTCGCCTTTTTCTTGCCTTTGTATCCGTCATATTTTTGTTTTGGCCTTCGGTCGTGTTGTCCTTCACCATCCTTGTTCTTCAAATGTGGAAATAGCTTGAAGCATGTTTGAATGGTGTGCCCTTCTCTATGACATGCAAAGCACACTACTCTTTTGTTCTCATCCTCACGTTCCTTGTTATACTTTCTTTCAAAATCAAGCATTCCTTGGAACATTTTGGATAAGAGAAGGGCATCTTTGGAGGATTCATGGTCTATTTTATTTATGAATTGGTCATTTGGCATACGGTTGTTTGAGGAGCTAGAGTGGTTACGGTTTTGTGCCGGAAAAGCTACGGTTTTTTATTTAGATTATTGCTTCAGTTCACCGGATTGTATTAGTTTTTTCTCAAAACTTCTAAAATGCGCGTACAGTTCATCTGCGGTGAATGATGCATGTGTTCCTTGAATTGCTTCTAGGGCACTCACCAATCCTTCCCATCTAGGTCTCCTAAGCATAACTCTTAAGAGCTTTCCTACAATTTTATCGTTAGAAAGCGGTTCTCCCAATTCGATAAATTCATTCTGTATATGCATAAGTCTATTATACATTTCTTCTATGGTTTCACCATTTTCTACCTTGAATGTTTCAAATTTGGTCTCTAACCCGGTTATTTTGGTTCTTTTGATTTGGGTGTTACCCTCATACCGATTTATAAGGGCGTTCCACATTTCTTTGGCGCTATTTAAATTACCAAATATCAAGGCAACTGATTCACTAACTGCGTTTAATATTGCATTAACCGCATTGTCATCTTTCTTTTCAATTTTTGATGCATAGGTTTGAATTTTGTTATCTTCTCCCTCAAACTTAGGTGTATACCCTTTTTCGATAATATCCCATACTTCAAGAATATTTAAATAGTTAATCATAATTCTTTTCCAATGACTAAAATTTTTGGTTGTAAGACCGAAGGTTGGAGGTTCTTTCACAAATCTATTGGGTGCCATTTTTAGATCACTAGAGCTAGAATTAAGTGAGTCTTAATTCGAGTAACTTGCTCTGATACCACTTTGTTGTCCCTAAGGCACCACTAATCTACTTTAAAAACTGAAATTAATTGCAAATAAAATAAATAGAAGAGTTTAGAGAAATTGACACTCGGGATGTTAACGGAGTTCGGCAAAATGGCCTACGTCTCCGGGGCGTCGCAACCGCTTCTCGGTGCGCCTTTCTATTACCCAATGAGAAAGGTTACAACTTGTGAACCGGTGAGCCCTTACAACCAATGGGAAGTCACTCGGCCAACTAGAGTAGAGAACGAAGTCTCTAAGTTTATAATCTCGAAAGAAACACTCACAAAAACTAACTCTAATCTAATCTAGCAAGATTAGTGAAGTAGATTTGAGGTTGTGTAAAGGAATTTTGAAGTTTTGAATTCTCACAACAATGGAGGAATAGTGCACAGAAAAATCGCTTTTTGAATAGCTGGGGGCGGCTCTAGTTATTTTGGAAGAAAGCCTAATTGCTCTATTTATAGAGGTAGCTTCCAAAAGAGTATTATGCCCATAATCGTTACCAACGATTGATTAATCGTTACAACGATTGATACTAAAATGCAATTAGGGTTTCAGCCAAATTCAAATTTCTGCGAGACTTTCATAATCGTTACAACGATTATATAATCGTTGGTAACGATTACTCTCTGGAAGAATTGTGTTATTTCTCGCATTCTGATTTTCTGTGCAGCTATTTTAATCGTTACAACGATTAGACAATCGTTGGTAACGATTGTTCCCTGACTTCAACATCAAATCTATTTTACCAATTCTATGAATTATACAAATTAAAATATTGATAAAACTTGATGATTTCTTCAGGATAACAAATCCAAATTGCAATTCCAATTGTCTTAAACCTGCAAAGCATCTTAACTTGAAGGAATTGTTAGATTTAAATATTGTATGTTTTGCAAATTAGTCAAATAATATATTTAGAGTATTGTTTACAACAACAAAATTGACAACATACAATTCATAATTATAATTATATATAAGATAGGTATAAATATGTGCCATGTTCAAACCAGAATTAAAAAAAGAGATTCGCTTCTAATATATATCTCTATTTCTCTATTCCATTATTATGCAGGTTGATGTTCCTATCCGCTAACAGCTATGATTAAAAGATAAAAATTTAGATTTAATATGAACTCTCCAATTAAATAATCTACCTTTTTTTTGATTAAATGCATCTATTTTACATATAGAAGTCTAAATTTAATTAAAAATATATTCGCTACACGGATTGCCACATTATTATGCGGAATTCGGTTCCAAGTATATTAGCAATATATATGCTAATATAATGGTGTTTTAAATTTGATTTGACATCATAGTATTTGAGTTGACCAAGTTGACCAGAAATAAAAATGTGTGTTGGAGAAAATTAAATCAATATTCATTGAGGAGAGAATTCAAATCTTTTTATGATAATAAGAGTAAATGTGTAAATCTTTTAATGATTTATCATACATCAAATTTTTTTAGCATTTTTTATTATAACTTATTTTTCTTACTATTTATCATTCAAAAAATGAAAATAAATCTTATATACATGCTGATGAATTGATATTATCTAAAAAAAATAAAGATAAATCTTATATGTTGAATTGATATTATGTGTAGATTGTGACGTAAATTAAATGATAAAGAACAATAATAGAGAATAAATATGAATCAATCAAGTATATTATTCATTAATCATCATAGAAAAAAATTAAAAAAGATTGGGTTTATTTGGATTACCAACCTCTTTTTGCCTCTAATTTCTAGAAAGAGAAGAAGGATTCAAATACTTTTATTAATACCTTTATTTTTTATTAAGCTTTTATTTTTAAAATTTAATGACTTAAAATTGAAAATTTAAATGTCAAAATAAATAGATATGATATATATCATTTTCTCTATTTATGTAGAAGATTATAATACTTTGATTATTTTTATTGTATAAAGAGTTTGCAAAAATACGATAAAATGAATAATTTATGAACTTTGACATTTCAACTTATTGATTCGTATAAAATAAAATGGAAAACTAATAATTTTTGTATATGCAAGTAGAGAAAATAATATAGATTCCATCTAACATCTTAATTTTTCCGTATAAGTTTTGAATTTTTTATAATTAGAAAGTTATAAAATAGAGACATGATAAAGGTATAAAATAATATGCGATCTCAATTCCTTATTCTTTTTTATAGTCTTGTTGAAAATTTCCCAATGTATACAAAATTATGACTAAAATCACGTTTAATAAAAAATTTCCGCCGAAATTTTTGTTATTATCATTTGGAAAAAAAAAAACATAAAACTCACAAAATAGTAAAATTAAAATAGTAAAGTATAGAAAATAGTTGGAGTAATTTTGTGGTAACTCAAAAGTGTTATAATCGGATTCCTCCTCTTTTTATTCATTACATTAAAGAAAATAAAAAATTAAACCTATGATAATATGCATGCACCCGTCAACGGTCAAACTCATCTGTTTTCAAATTAGCCTAACTCCATATTAAATATTCTAAAGCACGTGCAGGAAAAATTAAAATATAATTTCTCTACTGATAATATGTGCATCAATCTAATCTACTAATTTAAATTTAAAGGTTTGTGAAAACAAAATTTAAATTTCTACTAATAATATGCATCAAGACCGGAGAAAAGAACTTTTTAAGAACTGAATCGTTAAGCCGAGCCATTAGCTACTTCAATTGGGTAAAGATTTTAACAGAGTCATTTTGGATTAATGCAGTGCACGGACTATAGAATCAAAACAGCACGGTATATAATTAATGCGCTGCATGAAGTTAAAACTGCTTTTTTAAAATCTTCAGCCATTTCCATTGAGTCTACTGTTTTAGACTTTTAGTCGGCCTGCCGGAGCCAATTTTGTTTTGTTTCCTCTTCATACAAATCGGCAAAAACAAGAACAGATCCCCTAGTTCATTTTTTGTTGCAAGTCACTGACATAGATACCCCGCTTGCACTTACAACCTAATTCACTAAACAAGAGACCCACTCGGGCCCGAGTTCAGTGACTTGTTGCACGAGTAACAACAGAAAATTTGTAACAGAGAATGTCTTCTAATTAAAAAAGCGCGAGAGACTGGGTCCCAGAAGGCGGCTCTGTAATAAGAGTAGTAGAGTTCGCTACCCATACAGGAACTCATATCACCTGAGTTAACTCAAATTTTGAAATTTTGTCCGACCGTCCGATCTACTTTAGCACGAATATTAAAGGTATCCTGTGCATTGGATTCTAATCGAATGATCTAGATTCAAGTTCCAAATTTGAGATATCTCAGTGGATCCAGACTTGACCATTACCAATACCGCCATGAATTCGTATCCTCTGCATTAACTCAAAAGAGAATCTTTTGAGTTATTACATCTAGACCATTCGATATGTTTTAAGATTCGTGCGAACTAGATCTGCACTAATATTAAAGGATCCCTATGTTATAGGTATGAGCCGGATTGGCTCCATTTAAATCAAACGGTTGAAATTCATTAACTCAAAATATTCCCTTTTGAGTTAATGCAGAGGATACGGATCCTACGGCCATACCTTCCCCTCTCCTTCCCCATCCCCTTTTTTTCCCTCGCATTATAAATTATTATCCTCACCCTTTCTCTTTTTCTCTCATCTCTCTCTGCTCTCCTCTCCTCTCTCAATCGACGACAATACGATCAACCATCTCTCTCTCTCTCTCTCTCTCTCTCTCTAGGTCCATCGCTCCGCCGCGGATTCTAGAAGCTTCTTCTTGGGTCGGCCACGCAAGACCGATTTCCGGTAAGCCTCGTTCCTTCTCAAATTCTTCTTCTTTTTTATTCGTAACGGGACTGGACGTCTCCAGTCTTGTTAGCAGCGCGAGTTCCTTCAACAGCTGTGGTATTGTTTGAATAAGAAATGTCAGAGGCAGGTCACATCAGTAGCGAGTCAAAGTTTGTTAGCCATCCGTGATCTTGATGTGATTTGATTGTTTAATATTTTTAATCACCTACTTTATACTGAGTTTTGCTTACTGATTATTTTAATTTTACTATTTTTTTTTAGGAAGGCAAGGGCGAATTTGAGGTTGAATCGCTGATATATTAAATTCAAATCAAAATCAAATTCAAATTTGAATTTGATTTTTGAGGAGCAGAGACTGGAATGGCTACCATTGCTTCTTCTTCAACAGTGCTCAATCTCAATCGGAATCAGTATAATCTCTCTCTCAATCTCTGTGATGCACTTAGTACACAGTAAAATACAGACAATTTCTTTTTTTTTTTTATTGTAGTGCAAAATTCACAATTTTTTCCTCTTTTTTTTTACTGGTTATGTGTGTGTCACTAAATCTGATTCCCTTGTGGTTCAACAAATTAAAACAAAAATTCTAATTAGCTCCTTATAGAAAATTTAACTAATTTTGTTGAATTTTTATTATCTTGAAGGTTATGCATTGACAAAAGGCACAAATTATTCAAGGATTTGAATCTGTCACAATGCTCCCCATCCACCAGAAGGGTCAAGTCAGCAAACACCAAGCTGCCGAGACTGGTGGTCTCATGCTCGTCAGCTAGAGATGGCAGTGCCTTTGTTGCAAAGAGCACTTCTCTTGTGGGCCAGGATTTTCAGTCCGATGTTTTTGAAAAGGAAGCTGTGCAAACAGTTGCTAGAGATGATTTTTTAATGGATGAAGATAGCGAGATGGATTTGGATAGCCCCACTGAGGGTTTCTCTTCTATACCAGATGCCATAAAGGATATTCAGCAAGGCAAGGTTTGTTGCTTGCTTGACATAATTTGGTTTCTTTGTTTACTATTTTTTACTGTTACATCTTATCTCAAATTATTACTAGACTTCTTTAAATAATGTTACTTGTAATACGGTTACATTACATCTTTAAAACAACCAATAAAACTTCGTCCTGTTGTCACTTGTCAGGCCATACTTTGATCCAATGGAGCGAAGCCATTATCTGGTACCTTATTATAATACATTATTAATTATATTTTTGCATGATGACATTTTCTTATAACTAAATATATGGCTGACAAATCAACCATATTACGCCATGTGTCAAGGATTTTCTTTAGTGATTTCATAAGGCACATTTATTGCCAGAAAACCCTTATCGTTGGAATCTGTAATGATAATTTCAGTTGCAGTATTTCAGTGCACACTGTTGAATTTCATTTGGCCATCTAAATGGTTATTTGTTAATACTTGTGTTTTCTTTATCCTTTCTGTTTAGGAAATAATTAAATCATGACAATCAACATAATTATATCATATGCCATAATGATGGTTTTATTGATTTTTTTTTTTTGGAAATATAGCTGGTCATAGTAGTGGATGACGAGGATAGAGAGAATGAGGGAGACCTGATCATGGCAGCATCTCTGGCCACTCCAGAGGCCATGGCATTCATAGTGCGGCACAGTACCGGCATTGTGTGTGTCAGTATGATGGGGGAAGATCTTGAAAAGTTGGATCTTCCCCTCATGGTCTCTTCTAAAGAGAATGAGGAGAAACTTTGCACTGCTTTCACTGTCACCGTGGTATGACACACTCTCTCATCACTTTGTTTTATTTAGTTTGTTGTGCTCATTGTTTTAAGTTATCAATTGCATAATTAGTTCTTGGGCCGGGTCAAGTGGTTTGAATTATTTCTTTAGGAAATTTTTACTTTGGGGTGGTAGTCAGATTGCTTTATGGTCATACTGATCTTTTCAGGTTGGTTTTCAGTTGCTTGTGTTACATATTAGTTCATTGGCAGGTCTAAGGGGCCCATTCGGATCACTTTATGCCATTTATACCCTACTTCAAAAATCCTAATTTGGCAATTCTTATTTTCATTCACATACTTACAAATCAGCAAATCTTTTTATTATTATCTGTAATTATCTTTCTTATTGGGAGCAGTGAAACACTAATCTGTGCAATTTAAGTCAAGAGTACAAACAATTTGGCCTAAAACCCCATTGCAAACATCAATTAACCCTGAATAGACCCTAATTTATGTTATTACCATGTAACAACAAACAAAAATTTTGGTTTTAAAGAAACAGAAAGGTGATAATTTGTTAGACAGTACCCATCAGTTCAAAACCAGTGTCTTCTCTGCTTCACAAAAAAAATAATAGAGATTAGTGCTTAAAGTCTCATTTGGTAGTGCTTGATAATTCTATCATTTTCTTTTGTTAATATGAATATTCAATTATGATGGTTTTTGTCTAATTAGGATGCAAAAGAAGGCACCTCAACTGGTGTATCAGCAAAAGACCGCACAAAAACCGTACTGTCCCTTGCATCAGCAGATGCCAAGCCTGGAGACTTCAATCGTCCGGGGCATATATTCCCTCTTAAGTACCGGGAGGGAGGGGTTCTTAAACGGGCCGGGCACACTGAGGCCTCAGTGGACCTTGCTGTGCTTGCCGGCCTTCCACCAGTCGGTGTCTTGTGTGAGATTGTCGATGAAAGTGATGGGTCCATGGCACGCTTGCCGAAGCTGAGAGAATTTGCAAAGAGGGAGGGGCTGAAGATTGTTTCCATTGCTGATTTGGTTAGGTCAGTTGAGTTTTATTTGAGTCAGATCCAGAACAATTTAATCTCGATTGCTGAATCTGTGTAGAGACAAGAGTTTAATAGGGTTAGATTGGGGGCAATTTAGGTTCCATTGGTTCAATGATTTGAACTGATGCTAAATTGGGGATCATTGGGGGTTTTTATTGCTATGGTTGAGTTTGACTGAAGCATATTAAACTCGATTAGTACAATTCAGGCATACATCATTTAATTGATAATTTATCGAGTGTTTATTGCATGATTGAGATCGGTTCTAACTTGGCACTGTTATTTACTGACCATGTCCCATATTGACCAATTGCACAAATTGAGGGTTGCCGAAGATTTCTCAAAAATAAAAAAAAAAGGCTAAAGGCACAACTATAGGCTGTTACCCCACAATTGTTTTTCTGCTGTTTGTAATTTACTTAAAATAGGAATTCTCTTATCGCAATTAATGATTGCGCAATTGAACAATATACTAAACTACGGTCTAGTTGTCATTGTGAAACTTAGAAGAGATGTATATATATTATTTTCATTGATTGCATAATTGCACAACCATTGATTGTAGATATAGCCCTGGACTTGGCACTAGTGAAGGATTCTCATTGCTGATATTGTTTTGATAAATATTATTAAATTAAAATTTCAGATATAGAAGGAAGAGAGACAAGTTGGTCGAGAGATCCTCCATTGCACGGTTGCCACTCAAGTGGGGCAATGTCAATGCTTATTGCTACCGCTCTCTTCTTGATGGCATGGAGCATATTGCTATGGTTAAGGTACATAATTTAGAGTTTAATTTTTTTTTTTATCAAATGTCGTCTTCATTTATTTACCACTATTAAAGCATTACTATGTTCAACCACAAATACACTACACTCCTTTAGATATGTACCCAACACAGTCCCCATCAGTACAATCATTATAAAGAGAAAAAGGGGGGAAAAAAGTTGGAATTTGCAACCAAACAATTCAACTTCTGTGTCTCAGTACCTTCTTACATTGCCCCCGTAATGATATCCTGTGTTAAAATTTATATATTAATAAAGACTTTTCCATATCGGCTTGCTTGGTTTGCAAATTACTTCAGGTCTTCTTTTGTTATCATTAACACGTGGTTTCAATTCCAACAGGGAGATATCGGAGATGGCCAGGATATATTGGTGCGGGTCCATTCTGAGTGCTTAACGGGTGACATATTCGGATCCGCAAGGTGTGACTGTGGCAACCAGTTGGCCTTGGCAATGGAGATGATAGAGAAGGCCGGTAGAGGCGTTTTGATCTACTTGCGTGGTCATGAGGGCAGGGGCATTGGTTTGGGCCACAAGCTCCGGGCTTACAATTTGCAAGATGACGGTAGAGATACTGTCGAGGCCAACGAGGATTTAGGCCTTCCGGTTGATTCCAGAGAGTATGGCATTGGTGCACAGGTTAGTTTTAATCAACAAATCCTACAAGTTGTCATTTAAACCTAAATGACTAAACTACCCCTCTTGATTGTTTCTAAGATGTTATCATTTCTTCACTCTGAACAGATATTGCGAGATCTCGGGGTTCGTTCAATGAGGCTTATGACAAACAACCCGGCTAAATACCTGGGCTTAAAGGGCTACGGGCTGAGTGTAGTGGGGCGGGTCCCGCTTCTGACTCCAATTACCTCTGAAAACAGGAGATACTTGGAGACAAAAAGGATCAAGATGGGCCATGTTTATGGTGCCGAGTTCAATGGCCGTCTCGACAACTCCGCCTAATCTAACCACACCCTATTGACCAGCAATTAATCTAAAGACAACTTTTATACTTTGGGAAATTTCATCTGCCCTGCCCTTTTCTAATAAATATGGATATATTTATTCAAAAAGGGTTAATAAGGAATAATAGGGGTTTGTTCGGGTAGTATGAAATTGCGGCGATTGTTTTATTGGTCATTGGTTTAATCGATTGATTTATAATTGTTTGGATAAAAAGTGGCGTATTCATTTCATAGGTGATTGAACTCGGGGAAAGAAAGAGACCCAATAAATAAATGAAAAGTAATATTCTTTGGGAAATAGAGTAAATATGACTTCTTTTATGTTCAATGTTTATTAAACTTTGCTCTATTTGGTAACCTACTCGTTAGCTTGTTTGTTCGAGTTTTTCTGTTTTAAAGTCTTAATCAATTTCTCAAGCATGCATGCATATATATGGTACCAAATTTGATCTTTTATTGATGGAAAACTATGAACACCATGCTTTTTTCTCCTTTTGAGTTATGACTTAGTGCAAACTATTTTCATAATAATAAAATACCTAAGGTAAAAAGTAAAAACACAGACAGATCATATCTACACTAAACAATGTAATCAACCTCCTCTTATTTACATTGCCCACATTTGAATTATTATTATTATTTTTGGTATTAATTCACAAAGAACAACAACGAACTATTGACATGGTCTGAAATGTATCCAATCTTAGTCTAATGTACCAAAATAACAATATGAAGATCACCACGCTTAAGATAACAATTTAAACTGAAATTTTACTAATAACCCACAATTTTAGAACATGCATAAGAAAAATACAACCCAATTGGCAAGTTTGAATCACCTCCTAACGGAATGAAAGTATGAAACCATCTATAACCACACTACACAATCTCATACAATATAATTAAGCACATCCAATTCAAATTATTCCTCAAATTCCTAAGAATGTATTAATAAAACAAGATCACTTATCTACATCTCAAACTCAAAATCCACAATATGAAGAAGTTGGCATTTTCAATTGTGGTATTATTGAGTTTGAGCCTCATCATAAGTCATCATGGCAAGGTCGTCTTTGCTGCGAGCTATTGTAAGGTCAGCGACGACGGCCAAGTTTGTCTGTCAGCTGTTAGGGGTCAAATCCACCGCCACCTACTGCGAAATGTTGTAATGCTATCAGAGGTGCAAACATGAAGTGCTTATGTTCATACCTTTTATCTTCCTTTTTTCGCATATTGGAATTAATACTAATGAAGCGAAGAAGCTTTCCGGGCAAGTGCGACATTGCCGGACCGACATGCTAAGGCCTTAAGGAGTCTAACTTCGCTGCTTTTCTGAGAGAAAAGGAGGCTCCTCCTTTTCTGAATCCAACGATTCAAAATTTTCTGGTGCGTATCTCGATAAAAAAACCTTTTCATGCACAAATCTCAATGAATTTTGAATCGTTGGATTCGGAAAAGGAGACTCCTCCTTTTCTCTCAGAAAAGCAGCAGAGTCCGATTCGGCCTTAAGCAACCTTGGTTGCCTATGTTTTGTATGTATGTATGTATGTATGTATGTATGTATGTATGAGGTTTATAATTTTGTGTGTTATGTTTGTAAGAAATAAGGATATGTAAGTAGAAAAAGGCACTTAATTCACAGCGTCATGTTTTTGTTTGCATTTAATACTATGAACTGAACTTTTTATTGTGCAATAATTTTTGTATTTTCAGTTTCTTCCTTTGAATAAGAATATCATCAATATTGTTTGGGTTTAAATTCACATGTTGATTTCTCACATATGACCGACATGTAAAATATTATTAAATTTTAAATTGTAAAAGGCACAAATCAATAACTGTTTGCCCAGGGGCAGATTTAGGATTTTCATCAGGGAAGCAAAAAATATCGAATCGGATTTAAATACCTAATCGGATTTAAATTCATTAGCTAATTGGGCACTCGATAAAAAATAATGTTTTAACTTATACTTTTCAATGCTTTGACTTGTAATTTCTGATGCTCTAACTTATAATTCTAATTACCAATCAAAATTCAACAAATTTATTTCAATTTTAACCTTAAATTTAACCCGAATTATAAATCAAACGTCCAGAGAGGGACAAAAAAAATTCTAGAGGGGGCAAAGTCGGTCGAGACCGATAAATCTCTACTAAAACTCAAAATCTAGGGGGCTGCCCCTGGAACACTCTGGGTCTGCCCCTGTGTGTGGCAACTTATGCATGACAGGGCGTTATATTCTCGTGATGTGCATGATAAAAGTGGTAAAATTTATATGAACACAAAGTCTTATAATTTGTAATTTAATTTATTCAAAAACCGCTTTGTTCATGCATTTTTGATAGTTGATTCTCAATTTGTCATGAATATGATTATTGTGATATTAGATTCATATTATCTTAATGCATTTGGAATCCTTGGACCGTTATATTGGATTCTATTGAATATCCGAGGAAATCAATTATTTATTGCCTTTTTTTACATTCAAATAAATTATTATTACTATTATTATATAAATAGATATTATTTTGCCCCACAAATTTGAATTCCTCATCCAATTCATCAAATCAATTAAAAGTCGCTAAAATTTGAAATGGAAAACATATCATACCATCATTTTCTTTTTTAAAAAACACGTTATATATCCAGTTACCCCTTTATTTGGACTTGGTGAATTAAGACTTTATGCAAAATCCTTTATGATTCACATAAACCAAAACCATACATATTGAAGAGTTCATCTCCTTAATATGAACTTCAAAAACGAAAAAAAGAAATGATGTTTGGTGGACGGTTAATTTGAATTAAAACAGTTCAATTTGATCAAAGCTGGATAGGAGTTTATAACTGGACTTAGCTTGAATTGAGTCGGTATGGTACAAAAACCAGGTCGAATGAGTCGTTATCAATTGAAAGAATGATACAATATTACATGCATGAACGTCTTAAACTGTGAGACTGCACCGGCGACTTTAGCTGGTCCAAATCAAATTACCTCTTTGAACTTTCAAATTAGATATTTAAATAGACTTGATATAGTTGAGAGATTTGACCGGAGATTGAGTATGGAAAACTATTATCATTACATTGTTATTGTTATTAATTAAATTATTTTCTACTTGTTACTAAAAATATCTGAGTTCAAATAAACATTTATATTACCACCATTATTTCAAAATAGTCTCATTTCAATTATAATTTGCATATTTTGTTTTTCACCGTTAAAACATCATCTATGAAAAAAAATCATTTCATTTCTCTTTAACTCTTTGATCTCGTTTTTCTTTATTTGCTTTGTCAGTTGCAAATTAATGCCATTGATTTCTTCAAGACTAGCAAAATTTCAAATTGTTAAGACAACTAAGAGCTTCTACATCCCAGCAATTCAAATGAGTTTCTAAATAACTGTTAACTACTTTTTAGAAATTAAGGTCTTTAAAGTTTCTAATTCTCACATTTCTAAAATTAATTTTAGAGTTTCTATTAAACCACATCAGCAATAATTTAAAAAGGAGAAATAATTTGAGCTAATCATTTTGCCAGTGTGGAGTTTATAAACAGTTTCTTAATAAGAAACTTTCCTGCATAGTTTCTAAATAAGAAACTCTCCCACATTCCTGAAATTGGATTAGAAACTGCCATATCAGATTAGAAACTCTCATAATACCAGAGATGTAGATGCTCTAATAAGCTTTAAGATTAAAAAAAAAGTAAGACTTGATTCCTATGGTTTTGTATGAATATCGGAAACTTCCAACTGGTTTTGTAAAATATTAAGTTAAAGTTCGATTTTGCAAAGCTATAATAAGATTTAAATAATAAAGAGATATCTCAATTCTTATATTAAATAAATACAAATATTAACAATTCGTAACTTCGTATAACAATTTCATATATTTTGAAATGCATATTATTATGCAATTTAGCAATTACCTTATTCCATACATAATAGCACGTTTACACAATTAATTATCAATTTTTGAATTCGTTAATGTTGTCATTAACTTCAAAATTATTGTGGGCAGTTATTTGTAGGCTCACCAAGAGGACTTGGCGAGCTTAATTTCAAAATTTATTGGATTGGTTTCAAACAACAAATTCAAATCATTAAACCGATTATTTCACGAATAATGCGTGTACATGCAAAATTTAATTTAATTTATTTATTTAGTTAAAGTCGAGTGGTCATGAACAAATATATGATAAAAAATGAATACAATAAAATAACTTTTAAATATCTATTTATTTAACCGCTTTAGTCTTGACTAAAAGTTGGGTATATGGTATTATAAAAACAAACTAAATTTGAAAATTTCCACCAAACGCAACTGTTCATCTTTATTTTGGAAAACACATAACATCCAAATTTTTAAAATTTGTTTAGTAAAAGATTGAGGGGTCATGACCAAATAATGAAAAATGAATATACTAGAATAACTTATAAATATTTATTTTTAACCCGTTTAGTGTTGACTAAAAGTTGGGTACATGGTCTAATTAAAAACAAACCAAATTTGAAAATTTCCACCTACCACAACTGTTCATCTTTATTTGGAAAACCCATTACATCCAATAGTATTGTAAAAAGAGTTACATTCAAATGACCATTTGCCAAGTTTGAACCACCTCCTAACGCAATGAAACCATCCATAACAATACTAAACAATCTCACACAATATAAGCACATGCAATTCAAATTATTCTTCAAATTCCTCATAATTTATTTATCAAACAAGATCTACATCTCACAAACTCAAAATCCACAATATGAATAAAATGACATTTTCAATTTTGGTATTATTGAGTTTGAGCCTCATCGTAAGTCATCATGGCATGATCTCTGCTATGAGCTTGTGTAAGGTGGGCAACGATGGCCGTGCTTGTTTGCCAGCCGTTAGGGGGTCGAATCCACCGCCACCAACCGCTAAATGTTGTAATGCTATCAGAGGTGCAGACATGAAGTGTTTATGTTCGTACATTTCATCTTCCCTTGTTCGCATATTATTTGGGATTAATACTAAGGAAGCGCAGAAGCTTCCGGGCAAGTGCGGCATTGCCGGACCAACTTGCTAAGGCCTTAAGCAACCTCAGTTGCCTATGTTTTATGTATGTATGTATAAGGCTTACGATTTTATATTTGGTATGTTTAATTTATGTCTGTGCTGTCTAATACTGTGAACTGAATTTTTTTTTTTAAATTCTAGTTTCTTCTTGCCAATAATAATATGATCACCAACCTTGTGTGGGTTTAAATTTACATGCATGTTGATTTTCTCATGTATGATCCCACATGTAAACAATTATTTAATTTTTAAACTGTGAATATATCTTCCTTTTAATGTCCTTCAATATGCAATTTCCTAGAGATATTCATTTGATTTGGTTTATATTTTTAATTTTGAAACCGAACAACGCAATATATATGAATAAATAAACAGGTCCAATTGGATTGAAATCATAACATTTACAAGTAGGGATGTAAATTTGTATTAGCCACATCGTAGTTTAGGTCACGTGTTATACTGTGATCAAATCAATATTTCACGTGTAGTACTACACTGTAATCAAAATCGCAGAAAATATGATGAAGTAGAAGTACTATGGTTCTCCCTTTTCATTTGAAAGGTGTTCAATTTTCTTTGTTTTTGTTTTAATTTTGGATGCAGTACATATAGTCTACCTTCACAATGACACACTAAATTCGATAAAATAAAGATTATGTTTGGTATTATATATCCTGAATCTTGCTCTTTACAAAAGTTGGCTTTGAAAAATAATGTTGCATTTTTTTTCCTTTTATGTAGTAATTTGATCATTAAAAATGATATTTAAGTTGGTGCTAGATGTCGCTCATGGATTTGTGATGTTGCATGATTGAACACATAGATGATATGAAAGTAAACCATTATTGCTCCAAAAGAGTGAAAGGCATCCATCAATGATTGTTTGACAACTTTTGCATGATAGGGTGTTATATTCTTGTGATGTGCATGATAAAAGTGATAAAATATATGTCAACAAAAAGTCTTATAATTTGTAATTTAAGTTCTTCAAAAACCTCTTTGTTCTTGCATTTTGGATAGTTGCCTCTCAAATTGTTATGAATATGATTATTGTGATATTGGATTCATATTTCTGAATGCATTCAGAATCATTAGACCATTATATCCGATTCCGTAGGATATCAGGGGAAATCAATTATTAATTATGTTTTCTTACTTGCAAAACAACCGGGTGGTACTAATAAAATTTACTCGGACCCGCAAGAAACAATTGATTCATTGAATTATCCAAATCAATTGATTAAAAGATGAGAATTATGACCTGATTTATATCTTAAATGTAGGAGTTTTCTAAAAATTACAACGAATTAGGATCGGCCATAATCTGATCCCGATTATCCTTACTTTCAGTGTCGTTCTAATTAGTACAGTACCTAAATCCGATTTTGATGGCTTCATATGACCGATCTTGATTACTATTTCTGTACTAGTGACTTATTGTTACTAGATATCTGAATCCTAATAAGCATTGATATTACTATCATTATTTTAAAATATAATATTGTTTCAATTATAATTTGCATGTTTAGATTTTCATTGTTAAATATTCATCTATCAAAAAGGAATATTCATTTTATTTCTCTTAAATCTTTTATCTCATTTTTATTTCTCTTTTTTATTTGCTTGTCAGTTGCAAATTAATGCCCATTGCTTTCTTCAAGGATAGCAAATTTTGAAAATGTTTAGACAACTAATAAACTTTAATAGCAAAAAAAGTAAGACTTAATTTGCACAAGTTCAAGCCTTATTTTGTTCACAGCCTAATTTATTAAGTTTTAGTTTTTGAGCGGGGAAATCATGATTTTGCATCCATTTGCTTTCTAATTATATTCCTATGGTTTTTAATAGATGGATATAAACATAACCCATGTGAAAACAAATTATTAGTATGAATAAGGAAACTTCCAACTACTGTGTTTTGTAAAATATATATGTAGCTATAATAAAATTTAAAGACAGAGATATTTCAATTCTTATATATGTTAAATAAGAGGAGGGTTCAAATGACTTCATTTTTGTGCCTCCACCATGCCTCCATTTTTAAAAACTTTAATAACTCAAAATTTAAAATTAAAAGTCAAAATAAAACCGTTAGATATGATCTACATCATTTTATCTATGCACATGTAAAAAATTATGACATGTCAATTTTGTTTTGGTTCTCATCAAGAGCTTGTAAAAAACATATTAATGTGGATAATTTCTAGACGTTAATTTTTCAACTTATTGATTCACATAAAAATAAAATTGAAATGTGATAATTTTTTATGAGCATATAAAGAAAATGAGGAGGGATCCACAACATTTATAAGTTACAACATCTTACAACAATTTGATTTTGCGATTTTCAAAGCCCAAACAGTCGATCTAAACCGTTCAACATGATCTCTATATTTATATATGCTTGGAGATCAAATTTTACATTTTTTTTACTATTTATTAAGTATTTAAAAAACTATTATTTTTAGACAAATCTGAACCACTGAAAAACAACCGTTTTGTAAAATACTTAATAAATAGTAAAAAAATTCAAAAAAAAATGTAAACTTTGACCTCCAAGCACATTTTAATATAGAGATAATGCTGAACGGTTTGGATTAACTGTTTGGACTTTGAAAATCACAAAATTGAATTGTTGTAAGATGTTGTAACTTACAAATGTTGTAAGTGGATCCCTCAAAGAAAATAACATAAATCACATCCAATGATTTTATTTTGACTTTTAAGTTTTAAATTTTGAGTTATTAATTTAAAAATGGAGGCATAGTGGAGGCACAAAAAATAGAGATATTTGAAACGTTCTCGTTAAAATAAATATATACATTAACAATTCGTAACTTTGTATAACATAAATTTTGAATTGCATAATATTATGCAATTTAGTAATTATCTTATTCGATATATCAATTTATGCAATTCAGTAATGTTGTCATTAAATTCAAAATTATTAAGGGTAGATTACAAATTAATTTAGGGCTATTACTTTTATTTTGCTATGTAACATGTTGTATTGTATTATTTATAAACAAGAATAATAGTATATTTTCTATTTTGGAATAACTTTCAATTTATATTATAATCATTTATTATGTGAGATGTTTAAAAAATTATAATAATATTTAAATGTAAAGGCTTTCTTAAATACTTGAGAGTTGTGACATGTATTCGCTCCGTATCTGGACCAGACCCGATAATCCACAAACAAGTTATGTGTATCTATCTATCCAGATTGAAAGTCTGGATCTAAAATATCTACAGGTAGAAAGATATCCGGATCCAGACTTGATCCGATTTGAAATTAATAAGTATATGAATCGAAATTCGGATCCAAACACTTTTAAGGTACGGGTCCAAATATAATAGTATCCGGACCCTACCCGACCTGATAGCACCTCTATATCTTATTCGATTAATCAATTATGCAATTTAGTAATGTTGTCATTAAATTCAAAATTATTGTGGGTAGTTACTTTTATTTTCATGAGTGAGGCTAGCGTTAAAAGAGTTTGGTGAACTTAATTTCAAAATTTAATAGATTGATTTCAAACGATAAATTCAAATTATTGAATCCATTTACTTCACGAGTGATGCGTGTACATATAAAATTTTAAAATTTTCGAATTCATTTAGCAAAATAAGTTGTCAATAAATAATATATAATGAAAAATGAATGTACTAAAATAACTTATAAACCTTATTTTTTGAGCGATTGACCAAAGCTCGGGTATATGATCTAATAAAAACAAACGAAATTTAAAATTTCCACCTAACGCAACTGTTCATCTTTATTTGGAAAACACATAACATCCAATAGTATTGTAAAAGGAGTTATATTCAAATTTAGTTTGGTGTAAAAGAAGTTTGAACCACCTCCTAACGCAATGAAACCATCCATAACAATACTACACAATCTCACACAATATAAACACATGCAATTCAAATTATTCTTCAAATTCCTCAGAATTTATTTATCAAACAAGATCTACATCTCACAAACTCAAAATCCACAATATGAATAAAATGGCATTTTCAATTGTGGTACTATTGAGTTTGAGCCTCATCATAAGTCATCATGGCATGGTCTCTGCTATGAGCTTGTGTAAGGTGGGCAACGATGGCCGTGCTTGTTTGCCAGCCGTTAGGGGGTCGAATCCACCGCCACCAACCGCTAAATGTTGTAATGCTATCAGAGGTGCAGACATGAAGTGTTTATGTTCGTACATTTCATCTTCCCTTGTTCGCATATTATTTGGAATTAATACTAAGGAAGCGCAGAAGCTGCCGGGCAAGTGCGGCATTGCCGGACCAACTTGCTAAGGCCTTAAGCAACCTCGGTTGCCTATGTTTTATGTATATATGTATGTATAAGGTTTATGATTTTATATTTGCTATGTTTAATTTATGTCTGTGTTGTATAATACTATGAACTGAATTTTATTGTGCAATATTTTTTTTTTAAAATTCTAGTTTCTTCTTTGCAATAATAATATCACCAACCTTGTGTGGGTTTAAATTTACATGTTGATTTTCTCATGTATGATCCCACATGTAAATAATTATTTAATTTTTAAACTGTGAATATATCTTCCTTTTAATGTCCTTCAACATGCAATTTCCTAGAGATATTCATTTGATTTGGTTTATATTTTTAATTTTGAAACCGAACAACGCAATATATATGAATAAATAAACAGGTCCAATTGGATTGAAATCATAACATTTACAAGTAGGGATGTAAATTTGTATTAGCCACATCGTAGTTTAGGTCACGTGTTATACTGTGATCAAATCAATATTTCACGTGTAGTACTACACTGTAATCAAAATCGCAGAAAATATGATGAAGTAGAAGTACTATGGTTCTCCCTTTTCATTTGGAATGTGTTCAATTTTCTTTGCTTTTTTGTTTAATTTTGGATGCAGTACGTACATATAGTCTACCTTCACAATGACACACTAAATTCGATAAAATAAAGATTATGTTTGGTATTATATATCCTCAATCTTGCTCTTTACAAAAGTTGGCTTTGAAAAATAATGTTGCATTTTTTTTTCCTTTTATGTAGTAATTAATTTGATCATTAAAGATGATATTTAAGTTGGTTGTAGATGTCGCTCATGGATTTGTCATGGATTTGTGATGTTGCATGATTGAACACAGAGATGATATGAAAGTAAACCATTATTGCTCCAAAAGAGTGAAAGGCATCCATCAATGATTGTTTGACAACTTTTGCATGATAGGGTGTTATATTCTTGTGATGTGCATGATAAAAGTGATAAAATATATGTCAACAAAAAGTCTTATAATTTGTAATTTAAGTTCTTCAAAAACCTCTTTGTTCTTGCATTTTGGATAGTTGCCTCTCAAATTGTTTATGAATATGATTATTGTGATATTGGATTCATATTTCTGAATGCATTCATAATCATTAGACCATTATATCCGATTCCGTAGGATATCAGTGGAAATCAATTATTAATTACGCTTTGTTACTTTCAAAACAACCGGGTGGTACTAATAAAATTTACTCGGACCCGCAAGAAACAATTGATTCACTGAATTGTCCAAATCAATTGATTAAAAGATGAGAATTATGACCTGATATTATATCTTAAATAATGTAGGAGTTTTCTAAAAGTTACAACGAATTAGGATCAGTCATAATCTGATCCTGATTATCCTTACTTTCAGTGTCGTTCTAATTAGTATCGTACTCGAATCCGATTTTGATGGCTTCATATGACCGATCCTGATTACTATTTCTGTACTAGTGACTTATTGTTACTAGATATCTGAATCCAAATAAGCATTGATATTTCTATCATTATTAAAATATAATATTGTTTCAATTATAATTTGCATGTTTAGATTTTCATTGTTAAATATTCATCTATCAAAAAGAAATATTCATTTTATTTCTCTTAAATATGTTATCTCATATTTTTATTTGCTTGTAAGTTGCAAATTAATGCCCATTGCTTTCTTCAAGGATAACAAATTTTGAAAATGTTGAGACAACTAATAAACTTTAATAGCAAAAAAAGTAAGACTTAATTTGCACAAGTTCAAGCCTTATTTTGTTCACAGCCTAATTTATTAAGTTTTAGTTTTTGAGCGGGGAAATCATGATTTTGCATCCATTTGCTTTCTAATTATATTCCTATGGTTTTTAATAGATGGATATAAACATAACCCATGTGAAAACAAAGTATTAGTATGAATAAGGAAACTTCCAACTACTGTGTTTTGTAAAATATATATGTAGCTATAATAAAATTTAAAGACAGAGATATTTCAATTCTTATATATGTTAAATAAGAGGAGGGTTCAAATGACTTCATTTTTGTTCCTCCACCATGCCTCCATTTTTAAAAACTTTAATAACTCCAAAATTTAAAAATTAAAAGTCAAAATAAAACCGTTAGATATGATCTACATCATTTTATCTATGCACATGCAAAAAATTATGACATGTCAATTTTGTTTTGGTTCTCGTCAAGAGCTTGTAAAAAACATATTAGTGTGAATAATTTATAGACGTTGATTTTTCAACTTATTGATTCACATAAAAATAAAATTGAAATGTGATAATTTTTTAAGTTACAACATTTTACAACAATTTGATTTTGCGATTTTCAAAGCCAAACAGTCGATCTAAATCGTTCAACATGATCTCTATATTTATATATGCTTGGAGATCAAATTTTACATTTTTTTTATTTTTTTACTATTTATTAAGTATTAAAAAAACTGTTGTTTTTAGACAAATTTGAACCACTGAAAAACAACCGTTTTGTAAAATACTTAATAAATAGTAAAAAATTCAAAAAAAATGTAAACTTTGACCTCCAAGCACATTTTAATATAGAGATCATGCTGAACAATTTGGATCAATTATTTGGACTTTGAAAATCACAAAATTGAATTGTTGTAAGATGTTGTAACTTACAAATGTTGTAAGTGGATCCCTCAAAGAAAATAACATAAATCACATCCAATGATTTTATTTTGACTTTTAAGTTTTAAATTTTGAGTTATTAATTTAAAAATGGAGGCATAGTGGAGGCACAAAAAATAGAGATATTTGAAACGTCCTCGTTAAAATAAATATATACATTAACAATTCGTAACTTTGTATAACATAAATTTTGAAATGCATAATATTATCCAATTTAGTAATTATCTTATTCGATATATCAATTTATGCAATTCAGTAATGTTGTCATTAAATTCAAAATTATTAAGGGTAGATTACAAATTAATTTAGGGCTATTACTTTTATTTTGCTATGTAGCATGTTGTATTGTATTATTTATAAACAAGAACAATAGTATATTTTCTATTTGGAATAACTTTCAATTTATATTATAATGATTTATTATATGAGATGTTTAAGAAATTATAATAATATTTAAATGTAAAGGCTTTCTTAAATACTTGAGAGTTGTGACATGTATCCGCTCCGTATCTGGACCAGACTTGATAATCCACAAACAAGTTATGGGTATCTATCTACCCAGAATTGAAAGTCTGGATCTGAAATATCTACGGGTAGAAAGATATCCGGATCCGGACCTGATCCGATTTGAAACTAATAAGTATATGGATCAAAATTCGGATCCAAACACTTTTAAGGTACGGGTCCAAATATAATAGTATCCAGACCCTACCCGACCTGATAGCACCTCTATATCTTATTCGATACATCAATTATGCAATTTAGTAATGTTGTCATTGAATTCAAAATTATTGTGGGTAGTTACTTGTATTTTCATGAGTGAGGAGTTTGGTGAACTTAATTTCAAAATTTATTAGATTAATTTCAAACGACAAATTCAAATTATTGAATTCATTTACTTCATCAGTAATGTGTGTACATATAAAATTTTAAAATTTTCGAATTCATTAGCAAAATAAGTTGTCAATAATAATATCTAATGAAAAATGAATGTCTTATAAACCTTATTTTTTGAGCGATTGACCAAAGCTCGGGTATATGATCTAATAAAAACAAACGAAATTTAAAATTTCCACCTAACACAACTGTTCATCTTTATTTGGAAAACACATAACATCCAATAGTATTGTAAAAGGAGTTATATTCAAATTTAGTTTGGTGTAAAAGAAGTTTGAACCACCTCCTAACGCAATGAAACCATCCATAACAATACTAAACAATCTCACACAATATAAGCACATACAATTCAAATTATTCTTCAAATTCCTCAGAATTTATTTATCAAACAAGATCTACATCTCACAAACTCAAAATCCACAATATGAATAAAATGGCATTTTCAATTGTGGTATTATTGAGTTTGAGCCTCATCATAAGTCATCATGGCATGGTCTCTGCTATGAGCTTGTGTAAGGTGGGCAACGATGGCCGTGCTTGTTTGCCAGCCGTTAGGGGGTCGAATCCACCGCCACCAACCGCTAAATGTTGTAATGCTATCAGAGGTGCAGACATGAAGTGCTTATGTTCGTACATTTCATCTTCCCTTGTTCGCATATTATTTGGAATTAATACTAATGAAGCGAAGAAGCTGCCGGGCAAGTGCGGCATTGCCGGACCGACATGCTAAGGCCTTAAGCAACCTTGGTTGCCTATGTTTATGTATGTATAAGGTTTATGATTTTATTTTTGTTATGTAAGAAATGAGGATCTGTAAGTGCATAGCGTCTGCTTAATTTGTTTGTATAATACTATGAATGAATTTTATTGTGTAATATTTTTTTCAATTTCAGTTTCTTCCTTTCAATAAGAATATCACCAACATTTTGTGGGTTTAAATTCACATGTTGATTTCCCATATACGGTCCGACGCATGTAAACTTTTATTTAATTTTAAATTGTGAATAGATCTTCCTTTCAATTTCATTATACATTTGATTTGGTTTACATTTTTTTTTTATGAAATCCGACAACATAATATGAATAAATAAAATGGTCCAATTGGATTTAAACCGTATAATTTACAGGTAAACAAAATAAATTATGTAATGAACATATATATAGATTGTGTAACAATAAAATTTCATGCAATTTAAGTATTATTTGATGAATACAAAGTTAAGCGTTGAATTATTAAAATTTCAATATACTTGATGTACGAAGAAGTATACATCAAAATTCATCATATTTTATAGACTAAATATATGAAGAGGTGGGATCGGATTACACCGTTTTTTTTGACACATTTTGACACCTACCATTTTCAAAGTCCAAATAGTTGATCCAAACCGTTCAACATGATGGATATATTAAAATGTGCTTGGAGATCAAATTTTACATTTTTTTGAATTTTTTTACTATTGATTAAGATGGTTACAAAATCGTTGTTTTCAGACCATTGAAAAACAACGATTTTGTAACCATCTTAATAAATAGTAAAAAAATTAAAAAAAAATGTAAAATTTGATCTCCAAACACATTTTAATATGGTGATTACGTTGAACGGTTTGGATCGACTGTTTGGATTTTGAAATCGCAAAATTGACCTATAAAAAAACAGTGTCAAGATGTGTCAAAAAAAATGTGTAATTGGATCCCTCCTCATATATGAATAATGTAGACATGTTTATAATTTTGGATTTTAAATGTTAGTTTTATTTTTGAAAATTGTCAAAATAAAAATTTGTAAAGTAATTCTCTTTATATGAAATCAATTATCCTGAACTAGTTTTGTATAATTCGTATTTTAATGGTGTCAGTCCTAAGCATCTATATCGATAATTTCATTCTAATTCATATTTTAGGTGGAAAATTGATTTGCAATTTCATAAATATATTATAATTTCATAAATATGAAGATTTTTTGGATGAAATTACTTTTAAAAACGTCATTGACAAAAATATTAATTTTAATTCACTCATCCATTCCATAAACTAATTTATTAATTTTTGAATTATACAAGCATTAAAGGCATGAATGAAGTGTTTTTAAAATTAGCTTTTAAATTTATTTCAGTTGTTTTTATTTTAATTTCATTCTAGTTTTATGAATGTAAATGCTCTTATTCGACTTCATTAAAAACAAATTCCGGCCTGTCACGTGTTTGCACGTGATGTTAGTGTTGCAAAAGTCACTAAATTTACCAGTTTTGGTTACCAGTACATTTTTTTTTTCTTTAAAACTTGATGATTTGTTTCTGTTTGTTGGTTCAGGTTAGCATTAATCTAATGCATTCCATTCAAGCTTGAATTCGTATTGTCTCGAATAACTTAAAATTTTAAATTACTGCAGAAAATATTTGGATTGTCCATTTTGAATTGGCACGAATATCAAAGGAGATTTGTTAGTTTTCCCAAAATGCCCCTGAACCCCAAATACCATTCTGGGGTTCAGTGTGGTATACATGAAGTACATGTATAGTTATTTGGACTAAATACTGGTACCATACCACTTTAGACTAAATACTGGTACCATACCACTTTAGAGTTTAGACTAAATACTGTGTACTGATCTGAAAGCCCTGCCATTATCTGTCAAAAAAATATAGAATGAAATTGCATTTTTGCAGTTTTTGAAATTAAGCAAGAGCAACATATGCATACTGGTATTGACTGGTACTTGAGTAAATTTCATATAGAGATCATATTGAACGATTTAGATTAACTATTTGAACTCCAAATTATGCACAAATCTGCACCATGCATGCATAGTACCATAGTCTCGCTCTTTTTTTTTTTTTTTTTTTTGTTGTTGCAAATAATGGAAATCAGCACGTTATAGTTTCTTGAAAATGATCTCCAAAAATTAGATCAACAAGTATTATTTTATGAGTAGGGCTATTGTACTTCGCGAAGTAAAACTTCGATTTACTTCACGCTCATACACCCATTTTCAAAATCCAAATCGTCGATCCGACCGTTCAAGTTGTTCTCCATATTGAAATGTGCTTGGAGACCAAATTTTACATTTTTTGGAATTTTTTTACTATTTATTAAGCCACTTTGAAAATCGCTGATCCATTGTGAATAGTAAAAAACAGTAAAAAATTCTAGACCAATGGATCAGCGACTTTCAAAGTGGCTTAATAAATAGTAAAAAAATTCCAAAAAATGTAAAATTTGGTCTCCAAGCACATTTCAATATGGAGAACAACTTGAACGGTCAGATCGACGATTTGGATTTTGGAAATGGGTGTATGAGCGTGAAGTAAAATATTGGTTTTACTTCATGAAGCACAATAGCAAAATTCTTATTTTATATGGAGATCATGTTGAACAGCTCAGATTAATTGTTTGAACTTTAAAAATTAATATATTGATTCATAGTATGGAGTCTATGCCCAAATATGCGCTATGCATTGTACCATAGCCTCACTCAAATACTATGGACATAAGAGAGATGATTTTATCAGATAGTTATTATTACCAGATCTCTATTTCATGTACCAGTACAACATGTAAACTAGAATATATAGGAGATAAGATTGTTTATCCAGAAGCAATTGGTGCATAATCCAAAATAACAACACCCTATCCCAAATGAAAATTAAATTTAATAATTTTCAGGGACCTACAAGTGAAGTACTATAAAGTAGAGAATTGTTACACTGATCAGTGTTTCTCTTAATAACTAAGGGGCATTATGACAGGTATTTTACTCGTCTCTCTCTCTCTCTCTGGAATGACAATTGAGTGGGGAAAGATATTAAATCTAATAAAAGAAGCTTGTTATATCTGTCTTGTAATATCTTATGATGTTAGGGTTCTTTTGGTAAAATATACACAAAAAGATATTAAGATTATTAAGGAGTCTGGTAAAGGTTGTATCGACCTCTCTTACTTCTCTCTTTAATTTGTTCTTTAAAAATCTCTCGATTACATTCAGTTCAATGTGTTGTGATGAATTCCATTAGAAAACAAATCTCAATTCAGGTAACAAAAACAATTCATATTGTATAGAGATGCTGAGTTAATACATACATAGCAAAATGTTACATCAGCATATTAAGCCTAAATACAGTTCTTGATTCTTGTCAGGTCCTAAAAGTCAAAAGGTATGTTTTTGAAAACTACAAACCCTTATCTATGCAAAACTAAACATATTTAGCATCAATTTATCTCTGAGCAGGAGTCTGTTGAGTATTGTAATGTGTACCAGTCACTGGTGCATACTGAGCAGTGCCATCTGGCATACTTTGAACCTGAGCCAGAAATAAACAGTCAAATGATCTCATATAACCATTGCAGAGTAGTCAGATAATATTTGCACAAACACACAATACCAGTGGATACAAATCTACTACAGTCAATACTTAATGCTATGACTGGTACATAGCAGCACCAGTGTTGGACTTCGTGTAATTATGGGCATGCATGACAGTATGAAAAAGATGAATAAGAGTAGAAAGATCACAATAGTCAGAAAACTGGGGTCCAAATGTAAAAATTTAGACAAAACCAACCTGCCTATAAGGATCAGGATAAGACCCATATGCACCAGCCTCGGGAGGAGGATTGCCAAAGGCTCCAGGATATCCTAAAAAAAATCAAATACAGTAGGTAAGCTTCTGGTATCACCTGAAAAAATTCCAAAATTTTCAGATCTACCCTTTAAAACCGAAACATCAGTTAGTGTCGTAAGTAGGTATGATTAGGGGTGTTCAACCAGTTGGTCGGTTCAAACCGAAGTAAAATGAACAAACCAAAGTTTTCTTTGGTTTTTAAAAATAGAACCGAATTGATTAAACCTATCAACCAATTAAGAACCGAACCGAACATTGGTTCAAACCGAAGTAAACCTATTGGTACCATTATTAACGAAAAGAATACATTGTCATACACAACTGTTGAAGTTCGGCTTGGTTCGGTTTAATGAAATCATTATAACACCTATAAAATTAGAGTCGAACCAATATAAATCGGCCAGTTCGGTTTAGTCGGTTTATGAAAAATCTAAACCGAACTGATCAATTTAAACCGAAATTTTCCAGTTCAGTTAAAAATCAAACAAACCGAACCGTTTGAAACACCACTAGGTACGATGATAGAAGTACCAGGATTAGCTGCAGCAGCTGCCTGAGCTCTCTTCTCCGTGTTAGCTAGCTCAGCACGTAGCTTCTCGATCTCACGCATCACAGAAGCCATACTGCTCTCCATCTGCTTGCTGTGTGCTTCATTATCTGCATGTACTTTCTTCTCAAATTCGATCGCCGCCCTGTCACCAACCAGCGAAAGAGATGAACACTAAGTTTCCCCTTGGCTGTCCCCAAATTGCACCCAAAATTGTATTCGTATCTTGTATCAAAATCTATATAAATCAACCGTTTGGAGATTTTTCGCGTTCTCTGTATCGAAATTCTCGATTTAACGCGCATAATATTATCACGGATTTTATTTTCAAGAAATCCAAATTCCATTTTTGCGAATTTCAAGATATTAGGTTTTAAGGCATTGATGTTGTAATTTTTGTTATGTTGAATTTTTTTTGCAACTATATATGGGTGCAGTTGGATGGGTGAATAATAGTGACTAACCCGGGTTAACACTATTCCGAGCTACTATTCTTCATATGGGTGTGTTTGGATTAGCAAATATGGACTATTTTTTGCTTGTCTTTTGTGGGTTTCCTCACCATTCTATAGCTACTATTCTCAATTTTGGAGTTAGCTCTATTCTTGCTCTATTCCTTGTTTCATCCAAACTTCCCCTATATATTCTTCTATATATGTTCGCCTACCCTGGCAAAATTCATGGCTTCACCACTGACACTAACACTGAATTGGAAGTTGAATATCAACTAATTAAGTAGCAAAAGAGATGAATGATGAATACCTCCCTTTTTGAAGCTCGTGTTGCATAGTATTGATCTCCTTGGCAACAATGTCGAGCTGGCCATTCTCGGCCCGCATTCGGCCCAGTTCGCCCCGCATCCCTACTAGTCTCTGCACCATTTCGTCTCTCGACAGGGAGAGTCTCCTCACGTCCTCTCCAACCCTAGCGATCTCCGATCGCACTGCCTCCACTCGCCGTGCAGCTGCCTCGGCATGTCTGGATCTGTCCACCACCTCCCTCAGCTCTGCCTCCTTGGCCTCCCGTGCACGCGAGGCCGAGACGGCAGCCACGCGGAGGTCCTGCTGGGATTGGTGGAGTTCCTGGCGGAGCGCCACGTGGACAGCGGCTAGGCGCTGGTTGTCGAGGAGAAGGGCTTGGATTTCACGGTCGATGGCGGATAGGCGATCCTCCAGAGCGGAGACGGCCGGAGAAGGAGGAGGAGCGCCGCGAGAAGGTGTGAGTTGGTGGTGGCGGCGGCGGAGGAGATGATCGTCGGGATGGGTAGGAGGCGGAGGCGGAGGCCCGCGGCCCAAGAGAGGGCGCTGGTCACGTAGGTCAATGACATGTGGGCCCCGCCGTGCAGCCATTAAGAGCTGCTATGTGAGTTTGGGAGAGAGGGTTTTGATCGGAATCAACTCTCACCCTTTAAATATGTGCTCATGGGCTCATGGGTTGGGCCGGGTTGGATTCGGCCCAAATCAATACTGGGCTGTTTTGGGTTATGTGATTTTGGGTTTTGGGTTTTGGGTTTTGACAAAGAGATGCAAAAGTGAACTTACCTACTAGTCAGACCTTAGAAAGTTAGCTTCGCAGCACAGCATTTGATACCGGTGAAACAACAATGAAAATTCTGAAATGTTTCAAGGGGTTCTCAACTTCATGGATCCAACAAACTTTATCAATAGATCAAATACCTCCAATGGAAATAAGAGAAATTTGAGATACTTTTTATCAATTTGTGTGGGAAAGCTTTTTGGCACAGGTAATTCTATATTATTTGTTTGTGCACACAAGGTGTATGGTGAAATGTCCAAATGAGAAAATTACACTAACCTAACAATTTGGAATCTAGAAAACTTTTATTAACTTCCATTTGGTTTCTCATTATACTTCCTTTACATTTCTATTAAGGGAATAATGACGGGGAATTGAGGTCGAATGAAGAAAAGAGGGTATGTTCATGGATATATGCATTGGCAAAGGCCGATAGAGATATTGCTTTTGAGTTTGTTAGATCAACTGAAAGAGGTACTTTCAATTTTAAAATAAAAAAAATCTGACAGAAAAAATGGCATTATTAATTTGATTTTTGAACTTGGTGGAGGAAGGGTTGAGTTTCAAAGAGGCGGAGAGAAGAAGACGGGAGGAAGGACCCAACATACCTTTTGACAACTCGTTTTTGAACCGGCGTCAGCTCTTGTGGAGAGCCTTCTTTCATCCTTTCAACATAATACTTCTTGTCATGGCCACACTCTCTTACTTGGCTCGAGATAATGCAAACGGAACCATTATGCTCGCGTTGGTTCTCATCAGCGTAGGTCTTAGATTTCATCAGGTGTGTATATTGGGGGTGGGGGTAGGGGTGTTAACGGGTACGAAACGGGTCGGTGGAAGCATTTTTATACCCTTACTTGTTAAGTTAACGAAAAAAACTTTACCCTTACTTGTACCCGATAAACTAACAAACAAATACCTTACCCATACCCGTCTTATCCAATACGGTATGGGTCTGGTAAACAAATAAAAGGGTGCCCTTTAATAATACCTATAGCGGGTACAAAATAGTCTTTACCCGTACCCAATAAGCTAATGAAAAAAAGCCTTACCTGTACCCGTCTTATCGAACACGATATGGGTCGGGTAAATGGATCAAAGGGTACCATTGACTCTCCTAGGTGGGGGGTGGGGAGGTCATGTCTGGCCACCTAATTTTTATGTTATTCTTCTTGTTAAGTTTTTCATTCCAAAACATCTTAAATTGAGTAATAATTAAGCTTAGACGGCTGAATCCAATTTGGACTCATTTGAGCATACTACCTACTTGTCAGGAATATAACAGTTCGATGGCAGCCAAGCACTTGTTTGAGCTCCTGAGGTCACCGGTGCGAGTGCAAAGATGTGCCGGTAGAATCAACCAGACAGAGCTAGTGGTACAGATTGATCAGAGAGATGTTGTGCCGGGTGACATTGTCCATTTCTGCCCTGGTGATCTTTTTCCTGGCGACATCCGCCTCATAACATCAAGAGACCTGATTGTTAGGTAATATTATATATGTAATTTCTTTCCGCTTTCAATAATCCTTCATGTCAGAGCTTATTTGATTTAGTTTGTACTAAAAAAGTGGAATCTGGTAATTTTTCATTGCATTTTAAAAGCAACCATGCCTCCTTGATCACAGTTTGTGTTTACTTTAAAATATTTGTTTGTTAGTTTATATGGAGGTAGTGTGTTGCTTGACAAGTATTATTCCATATGAGGTGTGTTTGATTGAGGCCTAAATTGGTTATTCCCACTATGTTGTTTGGTTGTGGACTAAAACTAAGGGGGGCCTAAGTTAGTTATTCTAATTTAGGCCGGTCTAAATTATTTGTGTTTGGTTGTGCCTAAAGTTATATTATGATTTAGGCTATTCCTTGTTTGGTATGAATTTGGAGGCTTAAAGCATGACATAATTTATTTTTATTTTTTTAAGTTTAGTTATTGCTGCTATTTTTTGTTATTGCTATGTACTATGTTATTTTATGTGTAGCATATACATTAATTACTGCAGCAATTTTTTTTTTTTTCCGTGTGTAGACAGAACTGTATAGTTTCAAAAGTTGATGTACTAGTTAAACTTGAGCCTATTTTATCTTACAAGCATAAATTTTTTGGACCATAAACAAATCTGATTTTAAAAATTGAAGCAATCCAATAATCATCTTACAAAAGTCAAACATAATAAAATAAGTTCATACATAAATAAACATCTTACAAAAGTATCACAATAGAATAAGTTCATACATAATAAAATATTAAATAAGGTTATACATAATTAAAGTAACATCCAAAATATAAATAAGGTACCAGCAGATTTTCTACAAGTTTTTTTTTTCTAATTGACAGTAAGGTACAAAGAAATATGACAGATTTTAAACAAGCATACTGGTACAAAAGGAGCTCTTCATAACATAACAGAATCACATACTACATAATAAAAACATAATACAAGTATTTTAAACTAGCATAATATAATAACAGATTTACATAATTTTAAACAAAGCCTCAAGATAACATTGCATAACAAAATCATCTTACAATAACATAGTACAAAAGGGCTCTTCACTTTCTTCAGCGAGCATGGTTCATACATAAGAAGGACATGCATAATTAAATTAATAGTTAAAACATAATGCAAACATCTAATAGGTTAATAGGTTCCATACCTGGTTCGTAAAGAAGAAAAATAGCTGCTTGGGAACAGTGATTAATGAGGAGAGAGGGGTGAAATTTGCAATGCTCAATGACAGTGGGTCCCAAGGTGGGTTAGTTTAGGCCTGTTTAGGCCAGATTAACTTTAAAGCTATTCCATGTTAGGCCAGTCAGTTTAAATCTCGTTTGGTAGAACAAGGGAGGTCTAAAGCCTTTATTCCATCTTTAGTCCACATGTTTGATTGAGGTTTAAAGTTATGTTATGGTCTAAGCTATTAAGAAATAGTATCGACTAAAGAAGAGAGGGGAATAATTATATAGTCGTTGACAGTGGGGCTGTAGCAGGACCTATTCTTAAGCCACATGGCGAGGCGGTTTAAATTTAGAGGATTAATTTTAGAGTTATGCCTAGTTAAACCAGCTTAATTAATCCGCATTTGGTGGAATAACTTAGGCCTAAACCCTTTATTCCATGGTTTACACCTCAACCAAGCACCACCAAAAAGCAATTACTACCAATAGTGCATATTTGCCCTGTATAGTGCCATATTATGACAATTGTGATAACCTTGTTGAAACAGTCAATCTTCATTAACAGGAGAATCAGGGACAGTACAAAAAACAGCAGATGTAAAGGAAGATTTGAAGACCCCTTTATTTGAGCTCAGAAATATTTGCTTTATGGTACGAAAACTTTGTTAAATTTTAAAGATTTCTATAATTGATCAATTTTTGTTTTTTTTTGCACCCTAAATAAGAACTTGAGTGCCTTCTAGTCAATACTTCGACTAGTGACCAAGGGAAGAGAAATAAATTTCAACACCCATATTTTTTTTAACTGTACCAGTTTTCACCAATTCTTTGCTTTTCTACATTTTTTCTCCCTTATTTTTTTCTCTGCATGCTCTGTAACTGCATATGTTGAATGAGTACAAATATTGTTTAATTGAGGTTTAATTCCACAATTGGGTTGTCATCGACTCATATTATATAATTTATTGTCTTAATGGATTTTTAGACTTAATTTCTCATTATGTAACAGCATACAAAAATCTTTGTATGTACCAAGCTGATATTGAATTCCTATCATCTTGAAGTAGGATCTAAAAGAAACTATTTGCACTAATTATATTGAATTATCTAAAATCAATCAATCAATTGCTCTAATGAATTCTAGGGAACAAGTGTGGTATCAGGAATCGGTACCGGGTTGGTGATATCAACTGGATCAAACACCTACATAAGAACTATCCTCTCCAAACTTGGAAAAGTACAGCCCCCTGACGCTTTCGACAAGGGAGTACAAGTCATCTCTTACACGCTTATTTGCATCATGCTGGTGGCTGTACCGGTTCTGATCCTATCCACCTACTTGGTCTCAAAGAACCTGAGTGAAAGCATCATATTTGGTATCTGTGTTGCTGTTGTGCTAACTCCCCAAATGCTCCCTTTGATTGTCAATACCAATCTTGCAAGGGGAGCTGTTGCAATGGCAAGAAATAGGTGCATAGTGAAGAGCATTTCAGCCATACAACACATGGGTGCAATGTAAGAGTTAAGAAGAAAAAGACTGAGGCTATGATACTATGCATAGCGCGGAATGATCCATACTATGGATCAATATCTCCGTTTTCAAAGTCCAAACAGTCGATCTGAATCGTTCAATATGATCTTCATATGAAAATGTACTTGTAGATTAACTTTTTTACTATTTTTTAGATAGGTAGAAAATCACTTGATCTAAAATTCTAGACCATTCAAAAGTAGTGAGTGATCCATAGTTTGCAAGTACATTTTCATATGTAGATTATGTTTAATAGTTCACATTTACTATTTGAACTTTTAAAACAAAGAATATTGATCCATAGTACCGACCAATCTGCAATATGTATTGTATCATGGCCTTAAAAACATTTCTCATATATATATATATATATATATATATATATATATATAGGCTATCAAATTAAGCTTTTAACATCAAATTAATGTAGGGATATCCTATGCATTGACAAGACGGGCACGCTCACCATGGATCGTTTCATAATGGTTCATCACTTGGACATATGGGGCTTCCCTAGTGAAACAGTACTCAAATTTGCATTTTTAAATTCGTACTTTAAAACGGCACTCAAAGGTCCTGTAGACGATGCAATTCTTGCACACACATACACAAATGGATACCGATTTCATGCCTCGGCATGGAGAAAATTGGACGAGTTTCCCTTTGATTTCACGCGAAGAAGAATATCTGTTGTTATTGAAGCAATAGACATGGATGTGAGATATGTTGTCACCAAAGGAGCTTTTGAGGAAGTTCTTGGTGTATCTGCATATATGGAGTGTGCAAATGGAAGGGTGATAACCTCAACACTGACTATAGATGAACGGTTGAGATTGCTTCAAATGAGTGAGGAGATGAACAACGATGGATTGGTTGTGTTAGCTGTTGCCATAAGAAAAATTCCCAAGGTAATTTCTCAATCAAGTCCTTTAAGAATATGTATTTTATTTTGGATTGTTCAGTGATTCTTTCGGATCAAAACACTAACCACCTTATTCAAGCTCCAATTCATAAAAGTGTAAAACATATATGAATGAATGCAGATAATAGAATGAAAATACTTGAAAACTTGGCACAAATTTTCTGTTGTTGGTATTATTATATTACCTCATTGGGACACATCTAACTCTCCTCTCTCTCTAGGCAACTGACATGCTACTCTTAAAGAACACATCAATAGAGTCGGACATGACCTTCCTCGGGCTGATCTCATTTTTTGACCCGCCTAAGGACTCGGCAAAGTATGCACTCTATCAACTTGCCGAGCGAGGTATAAGCCCAAAAATCCTCACCGGCGATTCTCTCTCCCTCACCATAAAAGTATGCAAGGAAGTCGGCATTGCAACAACTCATACAACCACTGGTGCGGATCTTGATGTACTTGACGAGACGGAGTTTCATGCGACTGTTAATCGAGCTACAATCTTTGCACGCCTTACCCCGACCCAGAAGCTGCATGTTGTGCAATCCCTGCAAAAGCATGGAAATCACGTAGTTGGCTTTTTGGGTGATGGCATAAATGATTCATTGGCACTCGATGCAGCTAATGTTGGTATTTCGGTCGATTCAGGTGCCAACATTGCGAAAAAAAGTGCCGACATAATCTTGCTAGAGAAAGACCTAAATGTTCTTCTTTTCGGAGTGGAGCACGGCCGATTGACTTATGGAAACACGATGAAGTATATAAAACTATCCTTGGTAGCAAATTTCAGCAGTGCAATGTCATTGCTTGTGGTAACCATTTGCATGCAAATCGAGCCGTTGTCACCGAGGCAACTGCTAACGCAAAATTTTATTTACAGCTTGGGTCAGATTGCAATCCCATGGGACAAAATGGAAGATGGCTATACCAAAACCCCTCAAATTTGGTCATGGAAGGAGCTACCAATTTTCATGCTTTGGAACGGCTCCATATGCTCAATTTTCGACATTTCCATGTTCATATTTGTTCGGCTGTATTATGGAGTTGGTAATGTAGCATCATCATTTTTCAAGACGGCTTGGTTTGTGGAAAGCCTAGTGATGCAAACGCTCATAATTCACATGATTCGAACGACGAAAATATCGTTTTTACAGGACATGTCAGCATGGCCTGTTTTGGTTTCAACTCTTATTGTTATTGCTGTTGCAGTGGTGATACCATATACTCTACTTGGCCAAATGATGGGGCTTACTCAGCTTCCTGTTTCTTACTTTGGATTTTTGTTTGTGTTATTTGTTGGGTATTTTTCCCTTGGGCAGGTTGCCAAGAGGATTTATATCAAAGTTCATGGAAGATGGCTTTGACAAAGATCATTGTGCAATCTTTTGAAATGTAGTGATGAAGTAGAAGTACTTTGGTTCTCCCTTTTCATTTGAAAGGTGTTTTCCTTTGTTTTTTTTTTTTTTGGATGAAGTACATATAGTCTACCTTCATGACATATTAATTTTGAAAAACAAAGATTTTGTTTGGTATTATACTGAATCCTGCTCTTCACAAAATTTGGCTTTTGAAAAAGAATGTTGCATTTTATTTATTTATTTAAATTTGATCATTGAAAATGGTAGTTAAATCAGAATTTTTTATAAAATATTTTATTGGCAAGGACATAGATGGGAAATATTATTTCGATTCCATGGAAGGAACTGAATCTGGTTCCTATAAAGATCTCCAGTTGCTTTGTTCCTTTAAATTTAGAATTTTCAGTGATCAAACTTGGAGTCCTGCATCACTGCCTAAAAAAATCATAATAATGATTATGTTATTTCTAGGGTTCTAAATAGCGCGTTATAGCGTTTTCGGACCAAAAAAGCTATGGCGCCATTGACGCTATAGCGGTGCAATATGGGCATAATGCCAATTTTTTAGCCGTTCCGCTATGACGCGATAAACGCTATTTAAATCTTTGGTTATTTATATGACATTGAAAAAAATTACCATCTGTCTCCTTCACGACAAAATATTTATTCTATTTCTAAAAATAAAATTTCTGAGTTAAATTACTGCTGGGTCTATCATGGATTTGTGATGTTGCATGATTTAACACTGAGATGACATGACATTAAACCATCTTTTGCATGAGAGGGTGTTATTTTTGTGATGTGCATGATAAAATTGGTGGAAATTATATGAACCCAAAGTCTTATAATTTGTAATATTTAAGTTCTTCAAAAACTTCTTTATTCTTATATTTTGGATAGTTGGTCTGATCTTTTTTTTGTTTGTTTGTTATGAATATGATTATTGTAATATTAGATTTATGTATCATTTCGGATTCGTGTATCATTATATCCGATCCTATCAGATACCAGAGGAAATCAATTAATGGTGACGATTTTTTGCATTCAAATTATCCGATCCATATGCTTGTAGGTATACCAAAAGTTTAAATCACATATTTGGTTTTTCTCAAAATAATAATCTAGTAGATTAGTATCATGTCCACTAAGAGCTCTCAATTTGCTTCTCTTGTACTTATCAATATGATTTCGAGTATCCTTTCGTGTAAAGGTACCCTTAAAATACCCACCAGCCATTTTTAACACAATCTCAATGTTATCAGCCAGCGACAACCCTTGATCTGAATTAAATTCTAACATATCCTCGAATCTCTTTGGAATATAATGATGAGCCGGGATTACAAATGATGACCCTGGAGTGAGTTCATGGTTATGCACTAAATACAACTTACTTACTCGCCACGATCCTGTCAGCTCAAAATATTTACTTTTTAGAAACACTTTACAGTTTGAGTTTCCAGAAGGCCTCCGCCTCTCTAGAAAAGGTTATCCATCTTCAACTTTTTCATACTTTTATATGAATTTGGTGCATTGAAATATACAAGCGACAATATTATCACCCTTCTTGTGACTTGTCCTCTTGCATACACTAAACCCAATTTGAAACCCATAAAGATTCCAAAAATCGTGCGCTTCCTCAACAGAAAAGAAATCATCACCAATACCTCTTACTATATCTACTAATACTTTTGGTTCTGCATTCAAATCCCATTCATGTATGCCTCTATTTTCTACAACTTGATCAACATCAGCTATTGAAATATCACTTCCAATATCTTCTCAAGTCAAAGTCCATTGTAAAAAACCTGTAAACATCAATAATAAACCATGTAAGAGACAATAACAAATGCTGTAATGTAGAATAACAATCTGTAATAGTTGATAATGACATTCAAAACAACATGTAATTATGTTAACCATATACTGTAAATCAATGTGAAATCAGCTAAATTTCCAAATGGAATCATGTAATTTTGTACATCCAACACTGTAAATAAACAAATTGTATAATCCTAAATAACAATCTGTCATAAAAACAATATAATTGTGTATATTATATCCTATAAAAAAATGTAAAGAAGACTTCAAATCTGCAAAATTTACATGTCGAATTATATATCCTGTAAAACAATTGTATATATCCTGTAGAATATGACATATATCCTGTAAAACAGTTTAACTAATCATGCAAAATAAAAAAAAATAAAAACAATGCATATATACTATAAAACTGTTGCATATATCATGTAAAACTGTGAAATATATCATGTAAAATACTCTACATAACACTTAAACCCGATTCATAGATCTTGTAAAATATTGTATATATCATGTAAACCTATTAGATAAATACTGAAAATTTAAATCAGTAAATCTGTTAAAACAGATCCGATAAATATTGCATATATATCCTATAAAACTGTTATACAGATCCAGTAAAATAAAAAAAAAGAAATACAATGCATAGATCATGTACAATATCTAATATATCCTATAAAACAGTGAAACAGATTCTAAAAAATACTATAAAGAACCTTTTAACCTAACTGATAAATCCTGTAAAATAATAATGTATAGAACCTGTAAACCTACTACATGAATCCTGAAAATTTAAATCAGTAAATAACTCACTAAATTTAAATTTCACTGCTACTTTTCAATCCGAATCGCAAAGTTCGTCGGAGAATACAAATTCTGTCGTGTTCTTCTTTCGAAATTGAAATCGAATACTGTAAAACAAAATATTGAATCCTGTTATTTCTTACATCAGACGATTCAAACAACGACATTAAGAAAACAATCTATGTAATTTTGATTTCAAATATCAAATTCTAAATAAAAATTCAAATCAGACATTCAGATAATTCGAGATCCATTATTGGACAGTAAATAAAACAATTGAAATCAAAGTTCTTATAATGCGAGATCCGATACTGCACCAATTCAAATAAAACTTCAATAGAAGGAAGGAAATCGCGATTATCAATTCAAATCAATAGAAGGAAGGAAACTTAAATAGATAAGTAAAGAACTCACTCAATTTCTATTTCGCTGTCCTCTTCAATTCTATCGGAGATGATGAAAATTCGATTATTGCTTCGATTGAAGACACGCCTGAAGCTTTCATCATGCTCTTGTATATAAAAGGAGATCGTCTCAGAAAAGGAAGGAAAGAGCAAAGAGAAATAAGAAAATCACCTGAAATCACCACGAAATCACAGAAAGATTTAGATCGGAATTCAAAATGAGTTTCTGAAAAAGGAAATAGAAGGCGGTTAAGGAAAGATTTAAAAGCGGGGAAGGTGGGGACCAGACAAGGCCGTTAATCAGTGGAGACCGGATGACAGTTAATTACAGCTAATTAGAATTTAAAGCTGATCAGATTAGCGTGGGTAAAAAGCGGGTACAAAGTGATGAGTATAGAAACCTTTTCTCTTACTAAAATTATAAACTATTATTATTATTTGATATGTTACAATATAATTATTATATTTTCATTGTTGATTGTTTAAAAACCTGCATCCAAATAAACATTCACATTGATATCATGATTTAAAAATAGTCTTATTATAATAATCATTTGCATATTTTAATTTTCACCATTAATATATCATCTGGCAATATTTTTTTTTTCATTTCTCTGAACTCTCTCATCTCATTTTCTAACTGATTTTTAGTTGCAAATTAATGTTATTTTTCTTCAAGTTTACCAAAATTTCAAAATATTAAGAAAACGAATACAAAAAAAGTAAGACTTGAGCTAATGTTGTAGGTAAGTGCAAGTCAGGTCTGCATAAAAGCTCATTTTGTTCACAACCTAAGTTATTAAGTTTCAGTTATTATTATTATTTTTTTTTTTGATGGTTGACGGCCAGCCGTCAACGAATATATATTAAGACAAAAAAATTGTTACAAAGCCCTAGTTCTCTAATGTTACAAGAATAAAATAAAACTAACTAGCGGCGATTGCCGCTAGGAGGGAACAGTAGACTCCCGCTTGGTTCCGCTGTCCCTTACCCAATCTGCGACCAAAAAAAGATATCCATAGTCGTATCATTTATCAAGATCTGAGTTGTTTTGCGCTTGTTCGAGAAGAGACGCCTATTTCTCTCTCTCCATAGGCACCATGTGCCTGCCGCCCAAATAGCGTTTCGTCTCGCATTATCGCGTCCTGACTCACCCCGGATGCACAATTTCCAAGCTCTTTTGATTGAGGTCCCAACCGGAAATGGCAAGTTGAAATGCCTGAGTAAACCTCCCCAGAAATTCCTTGAAAACCCACAATTCCACATAATGTGGTCTCTCGTTTCAGTGATCGTACCCTGGCAAAGATGACAACCGATGGAGATATTGCACCCTCGGGCCAATAATACCTCTTGCGTCAATATTTTGTTTGCCCTCATTAGCCAACTAAAAATTTTCACCTTCATTGGAATTTTCATTCCCCATAGGTAATTTTGGTCGGCTGATAGAATGCCTAACTGGTGCATTGTTCGATAAGCTGACGCGCATGTGAAGGCTTTTGATGATGTCCACCGCCATTCCAGCCCCTGAGCCTGGTGTACTGAGCATCTATAGAATGGCAACAGTGTAGCCAGGTGTTTTAAGAAAAAGGAAGCCTCCAAGGCAACGTCGATTTGTGCTGCCGAGGAAATGCCATGCAATTTGAGAAGTGTGGATGCCCATAGCCCCTCCGGCTTTGTTTCCAATATCCAAATCCATTTTACAAGCAATGCCTCATTTTGACAGGTCAGGTCTAAAACTCCCAGCCCTCCATTTGATTTCAAAGAACATACCTTTTCCCAATTTACAAGGCAGTTAATGCCCCTGCATGTGTCAAAGTTTCAGTTATTATATGCATCACTCATGTGAAATCAAATTTTAATCATGAATTAGGTCAGCAGGTGAGTTGTGCGCGCGAGCAGGTAAGTGAGATGAGCAGGAAAATGATCGAGTAACGAAGAACAAAAAATAGAAGCAAATTTGTTTTTGGAAGAGGAAGAAAGCTATAAAAGGTAGGAAAAAATGAAGGCAGAAAAATGTTGGAAAGAGAGAGGATGAATTTTCGAAAGGACGAATGAGATTGGGAAGAAATTAAAACGTTTTGCTCATTCGGGGAACTCATCTGTTATAGACTTATAGACACTATAGAGAATAATTTTCATTTCCGGATCCAAAATTAATATATAAATAGATATTGGCAACTTAAAAAACAGTTACCTTTTTGAAAATATTAATTTAACAAAGTTAAATTTGCATGGTTATAATTAGTTTTGAAATTGAAAAAAAAAAAATTTGAACACTCCTATAAAATAAATATAAACGTCAATAATTTGCAACTATATACTACAAGAATCTATTTTATTCGCAGAATAAATGTGTTTAATAGTGTTGTTACTCTCGCAAATATTTCTGTTAATAATGGCGATATTTTCAAAAATAAAATTTTATATCGGCTTACATTTGAAAATAGCAATTTATATCAGCTTCTCAACAATAGTCAATTTTTACCCACGGTGACAAGATTCGCGTTTAATTCGCGAATAAAATATTTTTGGGGTGTTTCCGAACCGAATGACGTATTATTCGTTGACCGAACCTTTGACCGAATAAAACACGAATAAAACGTGAATAAAACGTGAATAAAACGCGAATTTAACGAATTTAACGAATAAAACGCATTTTTTTCACTTTTTTTTCGGAAACGAAATTTGAAAATTGGCGCAGTAAGCGAGATCCCATTCGCGCAGTACCAAGTCCAACTGTCCAGCATTGTCCCCACTCCCCAGGCACCACCCACGTGGCCACGTGATGAGGAAATTTTCCTATTTCTCCATATTTTTTATTATACTGATCTTCTGTGGCAAAATAAAAGCAGTATATCGTATAGTAAATCATCGGTAATGAATTAAATATGCACTGAGGTCTCGTATTGTAATTCCGAATCATTCCCGAATTATACCCGAATTATTTCCGAATCACGAATTTTTGACCCTGCCGAACCGAACCCGAATTATTCATTTGTTACTATGTTTTTACCACGAGAATAAAATAGATTTTTGTAGTTACATGCAATTTAATAATTAATTATCATATTCGATACATAACACTTTTACACAAGTAAAAAACAATTTCGGAATTCGGTAACGTAATCAATAACTTTATAATTATTGTGGGCAATTATTTTTAGGCATGAATCGTTGGAACCCTATTATTTGCAAAACCAATGTTTTACAAAATTGTTGTATAATTAAGTTGTCAGATGGCCAAGTTGTCATAAATCTGTTATTCACACAAATAAATTTGCTGAAATTCATTTACAGCACATTTTAAAAATTTAAAAATATTGTTAATCAATATATACTTCATTTCAAGTCTAACAATCACAATAATTTACAAATATATTTTAAATATTATTTTGTAGATGCTCGTGAGTTGTTTTGCACAAAATAAATAGATACAACGTATATTACGCATATAAATATGCTGGAATTTATTTCCATCAAATTGTGAATTTTATTAATGTTTTCATTTACCAAAAATATTATTTTTACAGGTATAATATATTTATCATATAAATTATACATCATGTTAAATTTTAAGTTTGTTTTTATTTTTATGATTATCAAAAGTATCAAGATAATTTATTATCAAGTTATTCATTTCGTTTGGACTAAATAAACTTAAAATTATCACAAAAAAATGTTCCTTAATTCTTTTGTTTTCACAAATAATTAAGGAGCTGAACAGATCATAGTCATGAGAAAGAAGCAAAAACAAGAAAAAGAGAAAAAAAAAAGTATCAAGGGCTGTACCTGTAATTAATTACTGCCTTATAGGATCAGAATGAGAATCTGCTTCTTTTTTTTGAAAAAAGTGGGTCCTCTAAAAACTACTTTTAGAGAGAGAAAAAAAGAGAAGGAGAGGGAAAGAGCGAGTAGGAGAGAGAGGAGGAGAGAATAGAGAGATGAGGGTTCTCCTTTTCTGCAAGATTATAGTTACATATACATTTCCAAAGTATTTTTAGAAAATTCGAAAACGACTTGGTTGCACAAGGGCTTAGGAACAAACATTTTAATATTAGCCACTCTCTCTCTCTCTCTCTATATGACTAAGCGCTACAAACGTTTGCACCAAGGCCTTAGTGCAAACGATTTGGTTCTCCGATTTTCAAAGTTCAAACGGTTGATCTAAACCATTAGATATTTAATCTATATTAAACTGTGCTTGGAGACCAAATTTTACATTTTTTGGAATTTTTTTTACTATTTATTAAGCCACTTTGAAAATTGCTGATCCGGGTGAACAGTAAAAACAGTGCAACCAAATTCTGGATCATGTGATCAACAATTTTCAAAGTGGCTTAATAAATAGTAAAAAAATTCCAAAAAATGTAAAATTTGGTCTCCAAGTAGATTTTAATATAGAGATCACATCTAACGGTTTAGATTGATCGTTTGGACTTTGAAAATCCAAAAACCATTCGTTTGCACCAAGGCTAGATTTTAATATAGAGATCACATCTAACGGTCAATCTAAACCATTTTGTTTAGATTTTAATTTGGCCGAAATTCGATAAAAAAATTGCCTACTGTGTAACTCGGCCAAAAATCATATCAATACAGCTCGATTCCGGTCTGGACCAGCTGATTCTAGTCCAAAACGACCGATTTTTCTTTCTATGCTTATCATGGTAGAGTATGGGTATGTCTTAAAGATTAACAAACAAAAAACAAATTATAGATGCTAACTTGAGTACACCAATCAAAAGTCCAAAAATGGAAAACTTACAAATTACACCCTCTCAGGTTTTCCTTTTCCCGATACTTGATGTATTTGATTATTTTTTCAATAGCACTTTAGCCAATTCTCTCTTTCTCTCTAACGGCTATAAGCCATTGTATCCATTTTAAAGAATCAAAATCTGGTGTTATTCTAAAGGAATAACATGAACCTGTTATCCCAATTCCAATAGTTCAAATTTTGTTATGTGCAAATCTCAATGAAGAAATTTTTTTATGTGCGAATCTCAACGAAAATCAACGGTTGGTATCGAAATAACATGTTCATGTTATTCCTTTCGAATAACAATAGATTTTGATTCCATTATAAATAGGACTTAGAATTTGCACAATGATATGTAGGATGATCAATCAATGAAATCTTTCTTCTATAAATTGGATCGCAAAATCTAATAGTAAGACTAAAACTTAACAGATAAGAGTAGTGTAAGGATAAGATTAAAACTTAACGGGTAGGAGTATGAAAATGATTTCACCCGACTCATACCCATTAACACTCCTTAATTTTGTAAAAATTGGCGGTCCACACACCAATACGTACACCATATAGACACATTTAAATCCACGTGATGCATGTTACTTTCTCATTGACTGTATTAATGCATGATACCCGGCGATCTTAGTTAATATACTAAAAAAAATTGATACCCATCTTAGAAGTACATAGTTGAGAATATAAATAATTGCGTGACATTTCCTCAACGGCTCAATAATTAAAATTGATGAAGACTTTGTTGTTCTCCAAGCAATTTCGCGTCAGTGGGAGCGCACACTGCGGATCATGTGCCCTTAACCATATAAAAACGATTGGGGCATTCCGGTTTTATGTGTCTCTAGTTTTGTATAATGTTGTGGGACATGTACGTACTATGAAATCACGTAAAATCCTCACCGGGATTACTCTCGAGAACCTCTAAACTGAAGGATTGAAACAAGCTTTTTTATTTTGGGAGAATCTTAGATTTTCACCCTAAATTTCACAGGGTATTGATATATGCTTTCACTAATACGGAAAACGGGATTGGTGTAATGATAATGATCCTTACAATTTGATTCTATGAGCTGAAAGCCTGAAACCAATCTTTCACGGCGCCAGTTTTAGTAATCAGAATCAGAATCGGGTGAATCTATAGAAATCGGTAGAAATTGGCTGAAAACTCGGATATTTTTTGCTAGAAGTTTTTTTGTACTAAAATATAGGAAAAAAATGATACAAAAAAATAATTTGTCAGCAATATATCTTAGACAAATGACTATACTCAAATAATCCACTAATATAATATATATAATACAAACATTAAAAGAACATAATATAATTAATTATAAATTAAAAAACATAAAAATCATAAAAGTTAAGAAATACAAACTTATAAATAATTCGGTACAAAAATAAATTTCCCACTGAAAGAAAAAAAGAAGTAATTTATAAAATATCTAAACATATCTTAATTCTAGCACTCACAACACTAATGACAACACAATTATCAAAAGTAACAATCCATTCTAACATTAAATGCTTATTTTAACTACTCAGTTATATAATCGAAGTCTCTCCGCTTTCAGTTGCAAAAATTGTGTTTGCTCGGATTTTAACTCGAACCGACGAACCCCCTCTGTCCCTCTCTCTGATACAAAAATTATCAAAGCAAATTTTATCGCCAAACTAACACCACTTCCCCACTCCCAATCCTACGAAATTCATCTTCTCACTCCTCACGGTCTTTTCGTGGACACCGAGCCAAATCTACCAGCAAGGAGAAGGAGATCCTTCCCCAAGTTGTCATTCCCCTAGTTTATTCCCAGGACCGAGTTGACCAAAGTGTGAGTGTCTTCTCTCTCCTCTCTCTGGAATTCATTTCTATCTCTCTCACTGAATCCCTGCCAATTTTGTCCTGTTCCGGCCTCCATGGTGGGGCCTGATCTGTTGATTGGAGCTCTAAGGTCTAGAGTTCCAGGTTTCAATAGTCTTCCATTTGGTTACATATGATAAATTTTAGCAACTTGGTAATGTCAGATTTCAGTCATTCACTATTTATACAACTTTTAAAAAGATTCTTTTGCATTGCAGTGACGTGCCATATCAACAAGAAATGGACTTGAAACCCATGGACGTGTTTCTTCCCTCACGGTGAGTGTCTTCTCTCTCCTCTCTCTGGAATTCATTTCTATCTCTCCTACTGAATCCCTGCCCATTTTGTCCTGTTCCGCCTCCATGCATGGTGAGGCCTGATCTGTTGACAGGGACTCTTAAGGTCTAGATTTCAGTCATTCACTATTTATAAATTTTAGCAAATCCATACTGTCAGATTTCAGTCATTCACTGTTTATAGTACTTTATAAATGTTTCTATTGCATTGCAGTCATTTCTACATCAATGAAGATTTTCTTTTCAAGAAAGAATTGCATGAGCGTTTTCATTCAGCAACTTGGGCAAGAGAGATATTTGATTTTGAGAAAGTTGAAAAAGAATTGTATGCCGTACCTTTCATAAAAGAAATGCTATCTCAACCCGCACTCAGAGTTTTTTTATCAGACAATGTCCCTCTTCCCAAGCATAATGAGAGAACAATAAATTATTTATTACTCCATGTTGATCATAACCTATTCATTATGAAACTCAGAGAGATGACCAATCAGGACACAAAGCTGGCTCTAATTAAGGGTCTGCGATTAGCAGCCCGTAGAGTTGGAAATTTCATGAGGGAGACTGTTCAAAGTGCTTCCAGTAGTAGTGTACGTTTGAATGATTTGAGAAGAAGATGGAAGAGCGCCCTAGGTTCTATAGTGGATTCCGGCATTAATTGGAAGCATTTAGAAACAGAAGGTGAGTTAGAGTGCATAGAAGCAGTTATAAACTGCTTAACAAATCAGGAGAAACCCCGAGCACTCCTCCTCATGGCAGCGTTTCCAGCTCTTTGTGAACTCAAAGAATTTTCTAAAATGCTTGGGTTCTTATTAGAGTTATCCAAAGAACTGGACAATCTCCCTGAACTGATTTGCGAGGCATGTGAAGGACAACCTCTGGCTGTTGTCCATATAGGGGGTCTCCTTTCGGTCAAACCAATGACCTACGACACATGGAACGAGGTGAAAGATGATCTCATCAAGATCAAAGAGTCTCATGGTGCTACTAATAATCAAAAGTGGCATATTATATATTACTGCTATAATAATTTACCTTACTCGCTCAAATTGTGCTTTCTTTATTTAGCATGTTACCCGATAGATTATGAGATTCCTGCGAGGTCTCTAACTGAGTTGTGGATTGCTGAAGATTTTATTGCACCAGAGGAAGGAGAGACCGTAGAGGAGACAGCATTCAAGTACCTGGAGCAACTTGTTCAAAGGTATTCTAAAAAAAATCAGGAAATTTATCACATCCCAATAGTAATAGAATGATTGCTAATTTTAAACATTAGGCCATCAAAGTTCATCATTAAAACTGAATTTTGTCTGTTTAATTACAAAATAGTACATGTGCTTAATTTTCTCCACTCTACTTGATGATAGATAAAAACACCTCTTTTTTAATTGTTTAATTAGTTAAGCTGAGAATTAAGGTGACTCTACAGCAATACCCCAAGAACAAAGCAATTTTATATTAATTTCTGGAAATTGACTCTTTATTTTCTTATAGATATAAAGGTCCTCATGTCCATCTACAAATTTTGTTCTTTTATAAATTTGTACTTGATATTTATTTTTTCCTTGTTGCTTGCAGGTCGTTGGTTTGTGTTTCAAAGAGATCATTCTCAGGCACAATCAAATGTTGCCGAGTTCGTCACTCTATTCATGTATTTGCCATCAGAGAATCCTTGAAGGAAAATTTTTTGGATGCAAATCCAGGTACAACAAGAAGAAGTGTCATGCCCCGTTTAGCATTCCATCATGATAACAAGCCACAATACCCCGATATTAAAATTTATGATCTGAAATCCATTTTAGCTTTTGATTTTGGTGGGGATATTCTGGGAACCATGGAAAATCTGCGTGTGTTGGAATTGAGGAATTCCACAGTCCCACAATCAACTTTCTTCAGATGGTCTTCCCTACGGTATCTGGGTTTGAGAGGTAGTAAGATATCTGAGCTTCCTAAAGATATAGGGCACATGAGAAATCTCCAAACGTTGGATGTTAGAAATACAAATATAGAAACCCTAGATGAATCTCTGTGGAACATCAAAACACTTCGACATGTATATGTCAATCCTAGCCCCCAAATCAAAGGCCCACCCTCTACAGCAACTATATCCGACCTACAAATACTAAAAACAGTTGTGGTTCCTGAGTCGTGGCAAGAAAACTTTCCGCAGTGCCTAATCAACCTTAGAAAGTTAGCACTTTCAAATAGGGACAATAATCCTGACCGAAAATCTAATCCATACTGGAAATCTATTTCTGACATGTTGAGTCACATGGTCAATCTCCTCTCGTTGGCAATTATAGGCGACACTTTACCATCAGAGTTTGCTGATTTAAGGGCCTTCCCAAACCTCAAGACGGTGAAGTCTATGAAATTTGAGGGTAAATGGTATTGTAGGAATCTTTTCATAGATAACATTAAATTTCCACCAAATCTTACAAAGCTCATCCTAACCAAGTCTGGCTTGAAGGAAGATCCCATGCCGAGACTAGCACAACTAGAAACACTGAAATATCTGAGCTTACAAGATGGAGCATACACAGGGAATAAAATAGTTTGCTCCTCGAATGGGTTTCCACAGTTGCAGTTCTTACAACTTTCCAAATTGGAGAACTTGGAGATTTGGGAGGTGAACCCGATGGCTATGTCACAGCTTACTACACTGCGTGTTGCTCAATGCCTGAAACTCGAGAACATTCCTAATCTAGAGCATGTTACTGATAAGGTTATAGAAAATTGAAATGTTGTTTCGGTCTCTTTCTTTTATTCAGTTCCTTTTATTTATTTTTTCGTTCTGGATGTGTGTCCCTTGTTTGTTATGTTTCTGTTTTAACTGTATGTTGTGCTCTCCATATCACTCTGTTAATAATAATGTATGTTTGGGATTTACCTTGAGTAAATTTAATATTTTTAATGGATTTGATACCTTTAATTCGTTTTCTGATTCTCAAAAACCCCGTATTTTCACTTCTCTGTCTTTGAGTATATATAACCTAATTACATATAGGTCCCTAGACCTTTTCTAATTGCACTTTTACTAAATAAACCTTAATACAATCATAAATCTCAACACTCCCTCTCAAGATGGGCGAAAGATATCTACTAAGCCCATCTTGTCACATCCTCTAGCCATGTCTGATGAACTGAGCCCTTTGGTCAGACAATCTGCTGCCTGATCTTTGGTTGAAACATGGCCTAACTCCAATAGTCCATTGTTCAACTTCTCTTTGATGAAGAACCTATTGATCTTGATATGTTTGGTTCTATCATGTTGTACTGGATTGTTGGCAATGCTGATGGCTGACTTGTTGTCGCACCACAACTTCATTTTTCCTCCTTGATCCAGCTTCAGCTCCACCAACATATTTTTTAGCCATAGCAACTCCGCAACTCTGCAACTCCCAATGCCATAGCTCTGTACTCTGCTTCTGCTGTCGATCTCACCACCACCGACTGCTTCTTGCTCCTCCAAGAGACCAGGTTGCCTCATACAAAAATGCAGTAACCTGAGGTGGACCTCCTATCATCTGCACAGCTGGCCCAATCAGAGTCACAGTAGCCCTCAATGCTCATATGGTCATTTCTCCTGAATACAAGCCCTTTTCCAGGGGCATTCTTCAAATACTTCAGAATCTGATACACCGCGTCCATATGACCCTTCCTTGGGTCATGCATGTAGCGACTCACCACGCTCACTTCAAAAGAGATATCGGGACGCGTGTGACTCAGATAGATCAACCTGCCTACTAATCTCTGGTACCTGTCGCGATCAACTGGTTCTCTGGCCTCTGCACTCAGCTTGAACCTTTGGTCGATTGGTGTCACTGCAGGTTTGCACCCCAACATACCTGTCTCTATGAGAAGATCTAGTATGTACTTCCTTTGAGAGAGAACAATCCCCTCCGCTCCTCGAGCTATCTCGATCCCAAGAAAGTATCGAAACAAGCCAAGATCTTTCACCTCGAATTCTTTGCCCAGTCTCGCCTTAAGTTGAGCAATCTCCTTCTCGTCGTCTCCTGTGACAATCATGTCATCCACGTATACTGCAAGCATAGTAATGTGACTCCCATTTTGTCGAAAGAACACAGTATGGTCGGCATTGATCTGTTGGTATCCCATACCTATCATGGCTCTCCTGAACCTATCGAACCAAGCTCGGGGAGACTGCTTTAGCCCATAAAGCGACTTCTTCAATCTGCAGACCTTGCCCACCGTCTGATCTGTGCCAAATCCTGGTGGTATATCCATGTACACCTCCTCCACTAAATCTCCATGAAGAAATGCATTCTTCACATCTAATTGGTGTAGTTTCCATCCACCATTCACTGCCAGAGAGATCAAGGTCCGAACAATGCTCATCTTCGCTACATGTGCAAAGGTTTCATCATAGTCGATGCCATAGGTCTGGCTGTACCCTTTTGCCACCAAGCGTGCCTTATAGCGCTCGACCTACCCGTCTGGATTCTGCTTCACAGTAAAGACCCACTTACATCCAACTGCTCTTTTCTCGGCTGGTAGCGGCACTAACCCCCATGTACGGTTCTTGTCAAGAGCCCTCAGTTCTTCATGCATAGCTGCCTTCCACTTTGGGTCCTCCTTTGCTACCTGCCAACATTTGGGTATAGAGACACTGTCCAATGATGCAATAAATGCTCCATATCCAGGTGATATGTGAGAGTAATGGATAGACTGGTCAATGTTATATGAAAACCCATAACGATCAGGAGGATTTCCCGCATTGCTGCGAGAGGTCCTCCTTATTGTCACATGGGGATCAGGTAGAGGAAACATATCACCTGAATCTGTCGTGGGTGGTATAGGTGTCTCAGGAGGCGGAGAAGGCCAGGACAAGGGACTTACTGGCACGAGTGGTATAGGTACATGAGGATTCACCTTCTTTCTCCTCTGGTACACTCTCAGCTCCCCCTGAGCCTGAGTTTCTCCTCCTTCACCTTCTTCCTCCTCATTTTTTCCCTCTTCATCTGGCTTATCCTCAGTTGATTCTTCGCTCAAAACAGGATTCGACACCATTTCCAACTGAATCGGTCTCTCCATTTCCAACTAAATCGGTCTCTCACCTTCATTTTTCTCCCCTTCTCGCCCTATTTCTCCATTATCTGGCGAGTCACCAAAGGGTGAGGTTACTCTCAAGGGGTAGTATGGCTCAGACTCGCGAAAAGTCACATCCATACTCACAAATGATCGCTTCTCTACTGGGCTCCAACATACATACCCCTTCTGAGTTGCAGAATAACCTACAAAGACACACTTGAGTGCTTTAGGATCCAACTTCCCCACTGTTGGTCTGTTGTCTTTCATGAAGCACACACAACCAAACACCTTTAAGGGAAGAATTCCTCCATTATCACCCTTCAACATTTCACATGGGGACTTCCAATCTAATATCTTTGAGGGCATCCTGTTGATCAGCTGAGCAGCTGTCAAGACTGCTCGACCCCACAAGTATTTTGGAATATTCATTGATATCATCATACACCGGGTTACCTCGAGAAGGTGTCTATTCTTCCTTTCTGCTACCCCATTCTGTGCCTATATGGGCAAGTAGTCTGATGCTGTATCCCCTGAGTAGACAAGTACTCTCCAAACGCCCTGTTGGTGTACTCTGTCCCATTATCATACCTCAATACCTTCACCATTGCACCATATTGGGTCTGTACCGCCTTGTGGAAGTCTTTGAAACAAGCAAGTACATCACTCTTGTTTTTCATCAAATACAACCAAGTAACACGAGAGAAACAATCAATAAAAGTCACAAAATATCTATAACCATTGATTGTATTTGCCGAACAAGGCCCCCATACATCAGAGTGAATAAGATCAAAAACCCTAGAACTTCTATTCCCAGAGCTATGATAGGAGCTTCTGGTATGTTTCCCTAACACACACGCATCACAAACTAACTTTTCTTTATTTGCCCTTTCATACAATGAAGGGTACAACAATCAAAACAGTAAATGAAGTATGCCCCATACGATGATGATGCCGTAGTAATATCTCTTCTACAGTCATCCCAGAACCTCCTACTCCTGCACCCTCTACTAAAGATGTCAACGCTAAATCCATCCCCTATCTGTCCATATACCACAATCCTCTATGCCACGTGCCAGTCCCAAGTCTCTGGCCCGTCCCCTTCTCCTTGAAAATCACCTTGGGAATGTCAAAAGAAACAACACAATTTAGTTGGAGGATAATAGCACTAATAGACAATAGGTTCACTGAAAATGATGGAGCATGCAGTACATTGGACAATGTCACTAAATCGGTACATTTAACCGTTCCCTTACCAACCACAGGCTGGGTTGTGCCATCCGCTGTCTGGATACTTTCTGGAGGATTCAAGTGAGTATAAGAGGAGAACTCACTCGAAGCCCCAGTCACATGTCGAGATGCACCAGAATCTATGATCCATTCTAGTGCTCTGGTGGGAGGTTTAGAGACAAGAGCATGTGCAATACCTGTGGCAGAATAGGCAGAAGTAACAAAGTTACCCTTGAAGTCAGATGTGGATGTCTCATCGTTCACGCTCTTCTTTCCTCCATCACTTGTCATTCTCTGCTTCCTTTTTAGCATCTCGAAGAGCTCGTGCTCCTCCTCAGTAAAGGCTGTCTCCTCCTCATGTGGGTCCACCATATGTGCCCGGTAGCCTCCACCTCTACCTCCTCTACGTGCCCCATGACCACGGCCATGACCTCCAGACTGTCCTCGCCCACCCATCTCTCTCTCATTGGGTGGCTTGGGACAAGCCTTGCTCAAGTGTCCTACTTCCCCGCAGTTGTAACACTTACGGGTCTCCTCCTGTGTACCTGTCATACATGAGCTCAAGGTGACCAAAGCTGACCGTGCACCTGGAGCTCCACTCGACTCAGAGTGTAGCCTCATGCGACTCTCCTCCTGTATCATCGCGGAAACAGCATCGTCTAGTGAAGGAATCTTTGTCTGGGCTAGAAGGACTGATCTCCTCTGATCAAAGATCGGGTTCAGATGAGCCAAGAACTGCATAGTCCTCATCTGTGCATTGAACTCCCTGCTCTTGCAACCCGGATCACTACAGCTTGACATAGGTGAGAAGTGATCAAGGTCTTGCCACAGCTTCTCCAGCTCTATGGAGTACTCCTGAATAGATTTATCACCTTGCACTACTGCCTCTATGTCTTGCTGAATCTGGAAGACCCTCATGTGGTTTTCTGCCCCAGCATAGGTCCTCTTCAGCTTCGCCCAGATGTCCTTTACCTTTCGAATGCCATCAACTGATGAAGCAACCTTTGGAACCATCGAATTTAATAACCAGGTGTAGAGCAAGGCATGCGTGGTCCTCCACTCGTCCCTCTCTGCATCGTCCCCCTGTGGCTCATCCTTGACTCCTGTTAAAAACCCTTCTAGTTTCTTCCCTACTAGAGCAGCCTCGATCCGACGCGACCAACTCAGATATGTGGCCGGTCCCTCAAGCTTCAAATCCACCGAAGGGAGATCTAGCTTCATAGGCTGTGAGGAAGCCGACCCTGACCCCTCACCTTTCATGGCACTTAGCTTCATTAGTTCCATCAAGGTTTTCACCTCTGCTGCATCAAGCTTCTTGATAATCTCCTCTATCGATTACCCACGAGGATCCAAGTCTTAGATCACACAGATCACACGTGACTTCCTTCCTCTTCTTGACTCGATCTCGATCTACTTCACCCTCAAGATCAAGTTCTATGTCATTCAACCTTTCTTTCTCCTTTCCTTAACTCAATTTCAGTTTTTTAAGACATTACGGGTGTGGTGGAAGGAGTGGACAGCAGTAGGGCAGCAAGAGTGAGGTGGTGGCTGTCGGCCAGCAAGGAGATGGTGGCTGTCGGCAGCGGCAGCAACCTGGCAGCAGGGGCGGTGGCCTGGAGGCGCGACGGAGACCTGGAGGCGCGATCTGTGAGGGGGGGCGCGACCTGCCAGACAGCAGCGACGGGGAGGCGCGTCTGCACCGGCGGCGACGGTGGTGGCGACGGCGACGCCGGAGAGGAGGAGCAGCCGCTGGCTGTGTAGCTCGTCCAAACCCTTAATTTGGCTCTAATACCAAATTCGTTTTCTGATTCTCAAAAACCCCGTATTTTCACTTCTCTGTCTTTGAGTATATATAACCTAATTACATATAGGTCCCTAGACCTTTTCTAATTGCACTTTTACTAAATAAACCTTAATACAATCATAAATCTCAACACCTTTAAATCAAATGGTATATTTACTCTTTTATTTTATTTTTTATTATGCATGATGTGTTTTTTTATTATAGAATTGTCATGAGCTCACGATTTTTTTAGGGGTGTCAATGACACTCTTTTATCCGTTAACCCGATCCTTAACATATTTGATAAGACGGGTATGGATATGTATGGTTTTTTTCGTTATCTTATCGGGTGTGGTGATCCAAAATATAACAGATAATGGACCATTAAGAGACATATGAAAGGCTGTAATTAGAGTACAGATAGTGAGTTCACTACAGCAAAACAACTTTCAGCGACCGGTTAAATCGCTGGTCGCTGAAGACCCCAAAAAAAAATTAGTAAAAATAAAATAAAAATTATCGGTGACGAGACCTTCAGCGACCGGCGCCCAGACCTTTCTGCGACCGATTTGTCCCGGTCGCTGAAGGGTGCCCCTGAAAAACTCCGCCCATCTCTCTGACTCGCGTGTGCATTTTAGGTTAAAAAAAAAACAAATCCCGCCGCGCCAAATCTCTCCCGCCACTTCCTCTGCCGATCGGTCCCCACAAAGGGATCACCCTCTCCCTTTCTCGCCCAGTGCCCCCTCCTCTCTCTCGCTGACCCAAGGAACCGCACCCCTCTCTCGCTGACCCAAGGAACCGCGCCCCCTCCTCAGTACCGGCCGTATCTATTTGACCTTTTGCTTGCCTTCTTGCGATTTTCTCACGGGTAAACGCTAAAAACACCCTTTTTGATTATTGGCTTGCTCGGGTTGTTGATTTTCCCGGCCGGCTGTTGCGATTGTTGGTTATGGATTTAAATCGGGAATTTGGGGATTTTTATTGGGTGGCTGTACCAGTACTGGTACAGTCTCTGTGCTGTGTTTGTTTTGGTTACTTGACTAAATTTTGGTTTGTGCTGGTTTGTGAAAGGGGGCAAACATACTCATCACAGCCGCCTCGGGTGGTGTTGGGTCTTATGCAGTCCAGCTGGCGAAGCTGGGGGGCCACCATGTTACAGCAACTTGTGGTGCCAGAAATGTTGATCTGGTGAGAAGCTTGGGCGCTAATGAGGTTCTCAACTACAAAACTCCTGAAGGTAATTTAAACTATGGTGTTAAATTTTTACAATTATGCTTATAACATTACTTATATGACCATTATTGAAATTTAAGTCTTAGGTAAGCCTTGATTATGTTGGATATTGTAGTGTTAATATAGGGTTATTTAGGTAAAAGTGTGAATATAATAGTTATAGGGACTAAAGTGTAATAGTGAATTGTATATGTAAACAATTTATCAGTAAATCGGAGATATCCCGTTTTCTAAACTTTATGGTATCAGAGCGGGTCGCTGCTGCGTAAGTGCGCGTGAGCTTCTGCTGTCCGCCGCCGCTGTGCTCCTGTCACGCGCTCGTTCCAGCGCGTAGTCGCAGCACGCTCCAGCGCGAGTTAGCGCGAGCCAGAGCGAGTCGCTGCTCCAGCGCGCGAAGCCGGTTTTCTTCCAGCGCGAAGCTTCCGTCGTCGCCTCAGTCCGCCAGCGCACGCCGCTTCTGTCCGCCAGCACTGCTCCAGCGCGATTTCAGTCCGTCCTCTGACTCGTTTTCCTCCCAGAGCGAGTTAACTGCTCTGCCTAAAAAAAAAAAATAAAAAAAAAAAAAAAAGGAAGGAAATGGCAGAGGACAGGAGCTTCTCTAAATCATCTCAGGTCATTTCAGTGAGATTGAATGGGGCTGAGAACTATCTGTTGTGGTCAAGACAGATGCTTATGCACTTGAAAGGTCAGAGACTAACCGGGTATGTTACCGGTACGACAAAGAAACCAGAAGCTAAGAAGGATGAGGAGAAGATAGAGGAGAAAGCTGAGTTTCAGAAGTGGGAGGCAGACGATGGACAAGTTATGTCATGGCTGGTCAATTCAATGGAGGTTAGACTGCAAAGTCAGTTTATGATGTTGAACACTGCTCGACAAGTGTGGGATCGGGCGGCCGAAATGTACTCTCAAAAGGGAAACAATGGGCAAATTTATCAGCTCCAGTCTAAGTCAGACAGTCTGGTACAGGGAGAAATGAGTGTGACTGAGTATTTCTCAGAATTGAACACTATGTGGGAGCAAATGGATTTCTTCGATCCTGTGGCAATGACATGCTCAGCAGATACACTAGTCTTCACAAACTGGTTGGAAAAAAGAAGAACTTTTCGCTTCCTTGCTGGCCTCAACTTGGAGTTCGAGCAGATTCGACAAAGTCTCTGGCAGAGGAGTCCACTACCTGCTCTTCGTGATGCATTTGCAGTAGTGGTTCAAGAGGAAAGTAGGAGGAAGGCAATGATATCCTTGCCAGTGCAGGAGGGTTCAGCTATGTTGAGTCAGCCACACACAGTGTCCTCCCAGGGTGACAAAGTCTGTGACCACTGCCATAGGAAGAATCACACTCGGGAGACTTGTTGGGACTTGCATGGACGACCAGGTAGAGGTCGAGGTCGTGATGGTGGCCGTGGCAGAGGACAAGGTAGAGGTCGTGGACCAGGACGTAGTGGAGGATACCAAAAGGCACATGTGGCTGACAGCACTAGTGCGCCAGGATCAGTCACTGATGATATGGTGACTCAACTGATGACTCAGCTTGCAGCTCGGTTCTTGTCCACTACCTCAGCTAGCAATGCCTCACCTATTGCTGCTCCATCTGGGGCTGACGGTTACTCTCTCTCTTCTCTTCTTACTACTGTAGTTAGACCTGTTGGCACCATTATAAAAGCCCTAATAGCTGAGTCTAGCCCTGATCAGTCCTGGATTGTAGACTCTGGGGCATCTAAACACATGACCCCTGACCCCACATTGTTTGGAACCTATAAGCCTATGTCTGGGAGAGAAAATGTACAAACAGCCGATGGATCGCTTTGTTCAATAGCAGGAGTTGGGGATGTCACATGTACTCCAGACCTTCAGCTATCATCAGTCTTTCATGTTCCTAACTTCACCAACAACCTCCTATCAGTTAGTCAATTGGTAGATGACCTTAACTGTGTTGTTTCTCTGTCTCCTACTCATGTTGTGTTGCAGGAGCTGAAGACAGGAAGAGTGATTGGTATTGGCAAGAGGAGTGAAGGCCTGTACCGACTCAAGCAAGGAGGAGAAGTTTTGGACTCAAAAGCCTGTTTGGCAGAGACTCCAGAGTTGGAGATGTGTTTGTTACATTGCCGTTTAGGTCATATATCGTTTACTATACTTGGAAGGTTGTATCCCAAATTGTACTCTAAGTGTAGCAAGACTAAACTAGTATGTGATGCGTGTGAGTTTGCTAAGCACACCAGAACGATGTATCCCTCTTTTGGTAATAGAAGTTTTTCTTGCTTTGATATTGTTCATTCTGATGTTTGGGGGCCCTCGAGGGTTACTTCTTTATCTGGTTCAAGGTGGTTTGTCACCTTTATTGATTGTTATAGCCGGATGACTTGGCTGTACCTGTTGAGGAGTAAAGATGGAGTTCTGGAGTGCTTCAGGACCTTTCACAAGATGGTGGAAACCCAATTTGAGAAGAAAGTGAAGGTGTTACGCTCAGATAATGGCACAGAATACACCAACAGGGCAATGCAAGACTTCTTACGAGGTAATGGTATTGTACATCAAACTACCTGTGTGAATACACCTGAACAAAATGGTGTTGCAGAAAGGAAGAACAGGCACATTTTGGAAGTGACGAGGTGCCTACTCTTTGCCATGAATGTTTCGAGGTACCTTTGGGGAGAAGCAGCGCAGACTGCTACATATTTGATCAATAGAATGCCTTTGAGAGCGGTGGACTTCAGTACACCACTCGAAATGCTCACAGGGACCACCTCATTTAAGGTACCTCCCAAAAAGTTTGGTTGTGTGTGCTTTGTTCATAACACAAGTCCAGGTATTAGTAAACTTGATGCGAAGGCCCACAAATGTGTGTTTGTTGGGTACTGTAGTGGGAAAAAGGGGTATAGGTGTTATGACCCTGTAAAAAGGAGAATGCTAGAAAACTTGGATGTGACATTCCGAGAAACAGAACCCTATTTTACTCTCTCCGATGCACAGTCCAATGCATCTTCAGTTACATTTCATGATCTTCTTGAGGTGGTTGTCACCCATCCCTCGGACCAAGTTGGTCGAGAGGGGGAGAGTAAGGGATCTGACAACAGTGTGGCCGCTGATACTATGGGCCTGAGTCCAACTACAGAGAAAGATTTGGACTCAAGCATGGAGGGAAGCCTACCACCTCCTAATAGGCAGATCAACAAGGTTTACACTCGAAAACCTCGCCATAAGGATGTTGAGCAACCTCAGGCCCAAGATCAATACCAATCGCTTATTCTTGTCGACGGCTCGCTCACACCACAGCCTTCAGGTAACTCTGAGTTACCCTCAGGTACTCCTTTCTCTGATCTCGATCTTCCTATTGCCTTGCGCAAAGGAGTTCGATCAACTGTCTTGAAGCAAGGGAAAGATGCCTCAACATCGCATCCTATCTCTCACTATGTCTCATTTGAGATACTTTCTCCTACTTACAAAGCTTTTGTAACCTCCTTACACTCTAACTCTGTTCCATGTGACTGGAGGAAAGCAATGCAGGACCCAAAGTGGAAGAAGGCAATGTTCGAGGAGATGAGAGCACTAATCAAGAATGACACTTGGGATATGGTCCCTAGACCGTCCAACAAGAGCACTGTAGGATGCAAGTGGGTATACTCGACAAAATATACTCCTGAGGGAAAAGTGGACAGATTCAAGGCCAGGCTGGTGGCCAAGGGCTACACACAAACATATGGTGTGGATTATGAAGAGACTTTTGCTCCTGTGGCAAAAATGAATACTGTCAGAACCCTCATTTCGTGTGCGGTAAACTTTGGGTGGGATTTGTGCCAGCTGGATGTTAAAAATGCATTTCTTCATGGTGACCTAAAAGAAGAGGTATATATGGAGATCCCACCTGGGTTTGAAAATGAACAACTGGAGGGCAAAGTGTGTCGTCTGAAGCGCTCTCTGTACGGGTTGAAGCAGTCACCACGTGCCTGGTTTGACAGGTTTTCTATGGCAATGAAAAAACTAGGCTATCAGCAAAGTAGTGCCGATCACACTATGTTTATCCAAAGGAAAGGAGAGAAGATTTGTATTCTGATTGTGTATGTGGATGATATAGTGTTGACAGGTAATGATCATGTTGAGATGAAAAGGCTTAAGGCCAGCTTAGCCACAGAGTTTGAAATGAAAGACCTGGGTGAATTGCGCTACTTCCTAGGCATTGAAGTTGCTCGTTCAAAAAGAGGGGTAGTTCTCTCACAGCAAAAGTATGTTCTGGATCTGCTGAGCGACACGGGGATGCTTGGGTGCCGACATGTCAATACACCCATAGACCCGAATAATAAGTTGAGGGGAGGAATAGGTGATCAGGTAGATAGAGTACAGTATCAGCGCCTAGTAGGCAGACTAATCTACTTGGCACATACTCGACCTGACATTGCATACTCTGTGAGCGTAGTGAGCAGATATATGCACGATCCTAGAGTTCCACACCAAGAGGCCGTGTATAAGATTCTGAGGTATCTCAAGAGCTGTCCAGGAAAAGGTGTGCTCCTCAGTAAAAATGGGCACACTAGGATTGAAGTCTATACAGATGCCGATTGGGCAGGGTGTCTTGATGATAGAAAGTCAACTTCAGGCTACTGTTCGTTTGTTGGGGGTAACCTAGTTTCCTGGAGAAGCAAGAAGCAGAATGTAGTAGCAAGGTCCACTGCAGAGGCTGAGTATAGGGCCATGGCCCAAGGTGTGAGTGAAGGGTTGTGGTTACGAAGATTGCTATCGGAATTGGGGTTGGTAGAGAACAAACCCATAATGTTGTACTGTGACAACAAAGCTGCTATAAATATAGCAAACAACCCAGTACAACATGATAGAACCAAACATGTGGAGATTGATCGACACTTTATCAAGGATAAACTTGACGAGAGCGTTATATGTATGCCTTTCGTTCGAACCAAGGAGCAAATTGCTGATATCTTCACAAAGGGGTTGAGTGTCACCGACTTCTCCAATGTAATAGGCAAGATGAGCATGATCAATATCTATGCATCATCTTGAGGGGGAGTGTTGGATATTGTAGTGTTAATATAGGGTTATTTAGGTAAAAGTGTGAATATAATAGTTATAGGGACTAAAGTGTAAGAGTGAATTGTATATGTAAACAATTTATCAGTAAATCGGAGATATCCCGTTTTCTAAACTTTAATTAGGCTGAAGGCAATATAGCAGATAGATTGTGTACAGCACCCAGTATAATTGCAATTAATTGAAGTCACAGTGTTTAACTTGAAAATTTGAGTTATATGGTACCAGTGTAGTGCAAATTTCACCATATTAATTCAAAATCTTAATTTTAGGCTACAATTACCAGTAATTATACCGTTTGCCAATTGGGACCAAATGCAATCAACTGACAAGGACTGGATGAATAATCGTTTGTACTTTGATAAATGAATTGTTCTAAGACAATAAACCTAGTAAACACAGTTCTGACTGATTGCTTTTGTAGGTATGGTTCATCATTTCGTTTTAGCGGGGAATACTTGGATAAGAAGCTAGTAGATTCAATGGAAAGAAGAAAAACATGGATTGTAGCTATGGATGCTTTGAATAAACCAAGTATGTTATGACTTGAGAATTTTGAGGAAATTGTAATTGGTACTATGGCAAAATTAGGATTTTTTTTTTAAATAGAATTGCTCTAAATTCTTTTAACCAAACCAGCCTTGAGTATTTGAATTTTCGGAATATAGCCTCCACCGATCCCTAGGACCGGTGGAGCCAAAAAAATACAGACCACACCGGTCCTAGAAAACGGTGGAGTCCTTTATGCGCCAGCCACAGCGTGTCGCCACAGAAAATCTCAAGCACACTGCTCCACCGATCCCTGGGACCGGTGGAGGCTTGTATTCTCCTCCTCTCCTCAGGGAACTAGTCTTTATCTCTTCTTTGTCTCTTTGTTTTTCAACAGTGATGTGATGGGAAAAGGAAATAGACAGTGATGTGATGGGAAAAGAAAATAGAGTGAGGGTTCGCTGGAGGCTTCTCTTTGCTTGCTTTACTTAGAAAAAGGCCAACAGGGTAAAGATATCGCCGTCTGGATCCCCTAAAGTAACTCAAGTATTTAGTTTAAAATAAGGCCGGGCTTCTCTTTGCTTGCTAGCCTTGCTTTACTTATGATCCCTTTAATATGCGTGCTTCATCGTATCGGACGGTCTGGATATAAAAACAAAATTTGAGTTACTATAGGGAATCCAAATTCAAAAAGGTTAAAGAGGGTACAAAGATCACGAGGGGCGTGGGTCCCGCCTTCAGGTTAGTTGATTTCGAAATAGCCAGCCGAGAGCTTGTATTCTCCTCCTCCATAGAAAAAGAAGAGGCTTGATTTCGAATTTTTTGCAGCTACACCGATTCACAGGATCGGTGTAGGTCTTTTTTTGGATTTTTGCAGCTACACCGATCTACAGGATCGGTGCAGGTTTTTTTCCGTGTGGTTGCTGTGGCTGACGCAAAAAGGACTCCACCGGTCCCTAGGACCGGTGTGGTCTGTGTTTTTTTTGCTCCACCGGTCCTAGGGATCGGTGGAGGCTATATTCCGAAAATCAAGTCAACGAAGGCTGGTTTGATTAAAAGAATTTAGAGTAATTCTATATAAAAAAAAAAATCCAAAATTAGAATTGTTGTGTTGATATTGTTATTGTTGTAATTGGTACTATGACAAAATTAGAATTGGTACTATATTGTTTATATTTAGATATTGTTTATTGTTTGTATGTTTATATTGTTGTTTATGTTTATGTTGTATGCTAGTACGTGTGGTATCAATTATTAAATGGGGAAAAAGTAAATAATAAAAAGAAACCATAAACCTGACAAAAAAGTATCAGCGACCGGTTATTTTGGTCTCTGATGATTTTACATGACGTCAGCAAAAACCAACAGCGACAAAAAAAAATTGGTCGCCGAAACATTTTTAGCGACCGGGATGACGTCATTCAGCGACCGGTGACGTCATCAGCGAGCATCAGCGACGATGTCTTCAGCGACCGGTGTATCAGCGACCGAATTTTGTCATCAGCGACCGGGGTGGGGTATCAGCGACCGGCGCCATGGATATCAGCGACCGGCCCACCGGTCGCTGAAGCTCCGATATGCTGTAGTGGTTTGCCATGTACCGAAACACCAGAAAAAACATTTTTGCACCGGCGATTAGGGAAAACCATTTCTTACATTTTTCCCGTTCAGTTTTTTAGGAAATGTTTTACATGTTCTCTTTTTCACCATGTGCAATAGTGAGGAGAAATGGAAGACAGTAAGAGAACGGAGAGAGGGGCTGTGGCTTAGGGCAAAAAATTCTCAACTTCTGTTATGTAACTTCAGTTGTTTTCTCAAAAAATTTCTCAGCTGGTCCATGATAGGTTATTATATATTACTGGGTAGGACGAATTGACAATAAATATATATAACAATTATATATTCAGCCTATTTCTATATCAAAACGTATTTTTCAAATACCAGGTAAGAAATAAACATTTGAACTATATAATTTTACAGGAAATTATATATATATATGGTTTTCAATTGGGTCTGATTAAGTTATCAAGATACGCCATTTATACCTACGTGACACAAATAAGGTAGCACATCACAGGTATAAAATTTCTACCAGTTTATCAGAACATGTATAGTCGCACAGAGCGCGCAGCCACACACGAACCATAAATGCCAACTGTTAACAGCCATCTGCACATTTGTATTAAATTCATTCATTAGTCAAACTGAATGGTAGATATCGAGGTCTACTTACATTTGTTTAATTCGGTTGATTTAATCGAGTTCAGATCACATATCTGCACCCAGCTCACATGAGCCATATATTTGACTTTGAAAATTGCCAAACTAAGAATATTTCAAGTAATTCTCTTTATATGAAAATCATTTATCCTGAACTAGTTTTGTACATTCAAATTGATACGAATATTGGCCTCATAAATTTTTCAAATTGCTTCAGATTATGATCACACATGTTCATATTTCAATCTCAAACTCTTCACGCTTGATCTCCTGCAGAAAAAAATATGGACCGTCCTGTTTCAAATTTTTAGTTTTTACAATTTCCCTACCCTCTGTCTTTTTCTTACAATTCTAGACCAAAGTGGAAATGGGTAATTTTATAACCTTCCCGGATGTTCAAGTTCATGGATTGATCTCCTTAAACAAAGCAAGCATATATGGTCATGGCCTCATGGGTTGGGCGGGTTGGATTTGACCCAAAAGAATTAAAGTTAGTATTATTGAACAAGACCCATCTTGAAAAATATACTGGGCTGTGTTGGGTTAATTACTTAATTGGGTTGGTCATGTGAATTTTGGATTTTGACAAAGATATGCAATCTGAGAAGTTTATTTTTAACTTCCGTAAGTAAACTTACCTACTAGTCAGACCTCAGAAAGTTAGCTTGGGAGCACAGGCATTTGAACAATAAAATTTCATTAGTGTTGTTTCAAGGGGTTCTGAATTTTTCTTTGTGAAGAATTTTTCTTTAGCTTGGGAGCACAGGCATTTGTCAGACCTCTATTATTTGATTTCAACTACTATCTTTGTGATGCTGGTTAGATGCTGATCTGCACCTTGAAAGAGGCTTCGGATGAGGAAATAGACCTAGTAAAGGATTTGGAAAGCATTTTAAACATTGGTAATGGTAGTAGTACTGACACCAGCACTGTTAGTGGTAATGCTGCTGAAGAAGGGTTGAGTTCAGAGTTAAGAGGACAGTGAATATTGAAGAGCTTGTGGCTGGTTTGGAAATCTTCCTTTGACTCCGATAGAGAGTTGGAATGATAAAATCTATTAATTGAATTTACCAATGTTTGATAAACATGGTTAATCATATGTTTGCTCCTTGAAATATGAAGAATATGAAGAATAGAAAACTTTGAATTTTGAGAATCAAGCTGTGTCACTGTTGTTTAAATGGAAGCACAAACTAGGGAATTAATTTGTACCAAGCAGAGGATGGCACATCAGTTAGTGCCGATCCATTTTTTTTTCCTTTTCTACCTTAATGTAAATCTTTTGTATGAAATATATATTCTTTTCATAAATAATTTTCATAAATAATTACTGAGTCAATATGTACTGTATCACCTTATGTACCAGCCTACAAGCTTCTGAAATGACACATAAAAAAAGATTCATGTTTTAATATTTGCTGTACTTTTGAATTGTCAGCAAACGTTGAACTTTTGTGGCTCGTCTCTACAATCAATTTTATCTTTTATCTTTGCTACTTTAGACTGAATTTTGGAGGATTCTACAGCACAAACACTTGAATCCGAATAGGTGAAATAATAATTAACAAACAAACATGACAGAAGTACATAAAATTTACAATAATCTCACAAAATGTTATTAATATAGACAATTAATCAAACTAGAAGACATATTGGCCAAATTGATAAGGATGAAAGAACTTTCATATCATAAATAATATACATGATACACTATCCAAACCAGTTGATTAAAACTGATGACGAACATCAACAAAAAGGACAATTTCATAGACATGTCCTTTATATGTGCAGATATAACCAAGCCTGTAAATTTGCAAATCAGTTGAGCACAACCAATTTTTTTACCAGAAAGCTTGCTCTTGCTGATGGTTCCAAAACCAAGTACCAGTTGGCACAACAAGAAAATTCCTCCTCAAAATGGGCTTATTCGATGGGCCAATTATAATTGCCACTCTTGCACTAGGCATCTCGGTGTGGGTCCCACAAAATTGGTTCTAACAGAGTTATTTATTGTAGCGACCACATCTTCCACCAATTCATCTCTTCCATCTCTCAGTGTATCCTAAAATAAGTGATGTTTTTCGCATATAAAACTTGTTTTAGAAACAAGAAAATAGAATGACGAGTACTGACTGAGATCTGCCTGAACACACAAAATCTCATTAAAAATACAACTGAAATCCTTGTATATATCAACTTTATGCAATTCAAAGACCCATGTTACTCTTCTGCAATAAATTTTATCATATTTTAAAAATTGTAGACAATTTTATGATTATCTCAATCCCCAAATGAGCTCTCTTTTCCCAAGTCAAAATCGGGCAACCAAGGTTGCATACTTAAATGTCAGTTAGCAAATTTACATATAAAGAAAAAGAGAGTGCAAACAAAATTAAAAAAAGAAAAGAATGAAAACCCATATCAAATCGGTGCGTGTTTTTCCTTCATATAGGACTAACCTGACTTGAACGCCAGCATAGTCCCCAGTCAGAATAACCTAATAATCCCCTAATATGATTTTTTTTAACCAACAAATTTTGCACTTCCTTGAATTGAGGGAGAGGGAGCCGCTGTGGTGCTGCCAACCAAGCTTTGGTCGAGAGAGAGGACGAAGGCTGTCAGAACGGATTCGCTAGGGTTTTCTCCAAGCGAAGAGAGAGGGAGAAAGCGAATGGGAGTTAACACTCTTTCAGTTAATTAACGGAGTCGCTATCTAGCGTATCTCTTAACACGAATTTTGACAAATATTCAACGGCTCATATTTCATTCTACACTTGGAGGCAGGAATTTCCTGCCTATAGGGGAGCAAAGGATTCGATTCCGACTAATTAAGCATCGATAGCGGAACCGAATCTCCTATCCTCATGTGGGCAGGAAAATCCTTCCAACAGGATCAATCCGTCCATCCATCTATGATTTGAATGGTCATAATTGAAATATAGGTTGTCTTTTTAAAACTCAATATATGGTCTCCTTATTTCAATTATGACTATCCAGATCATAGCTAATGGACAATAATTGTACGGTACAAACACTATTGGAGAACAACAAAGTACGCATAGACTATGTCGTCTTCCAGGTACCCTGCATACATCACTGTCACTACCACGTACAGTATACTGGTATATTAGTTCTGCTATCTGAGGATTTTCTTACCTTTCGATCAGCTCTACAATGATCTGTTAATTATTGAAACCGAAAACTTTTGAAAAATATCAAAACAAAATGTTAATGGATTTTGACCACATGTAAAAAAACAAAAACAAAAATTATAGAAAAAAAAAAACCTTTGTCCTCTATAGTGTAGGACGAGTTACTGTAGTTCTAACCATCGGTGTAGGTACAATTAATTGGTGCCATTCAAATGCATCCAAACACACCCGTCTATATAACTGCATATAGATTCCAAGTTTTTAAAAGATATATACGATCGATCCTAATTGTAGGGTTAGTGTTGGAGATCATTAACACAAACCCACGGAGAATTAATTCTTGGAGACATGAAGCATAAAGTGAAGTGCAAATTGTAATGATTACACCTTATTCCTTCATTTCTTTTTTCAAAATTGTAATGACATTAGTTCGCCTCTTGTAATGACATTATGCTTTGCTGAAAGGTGCGCAAACAGCGCTTGAATTAGTGGAATATGTTCTCTGATTGCACTGATAATTATCTCCTTTCCCTGTCTGCACTGTGCGCACTTTAACGAGCATCTTTATTTATTTTTCAGTGGCGGAACTAGAAAATTTTGATAGGGGTAGTTGAAAATTAAAATGTACAATTATAATATACTATATCCCTCTCAAATAAAGAAATACAATGTTAATAGACACGCAACACAGATTCGCTATAAGTTAGGAATTTGCTAACAAAAAAGGAAACAAAAAAGGGTAAAACTTGAAGTTATGTCAAATTACAAAATTTAGAAGGGAATTATTGTTAAAAGTTCCCCAATATTTCAATTATTGAGTGGGAAGCCTTCCCCTTAGGGTATGTTTGGTTGGATTGAGAATAGGCTATTTTTGGAATTAGGCTATTCGGAATAGCTTATTCGGTATTTGGTTGGGTTAAAATAGCTAGAATAGTGAATTCAAATTTTTTGTCTTATTAGAATAGGCTATTCCTAAGAGTTTTGAGATTTAGCTATTCTAATAAGACAAACAATAGCTATTCTTGATTTGGCTATTCTAGCTATTCTTGTTTTGCAACCAAACATACCCTTAGATGTCTCTTACTGTAACCGTAATCAGGCTGTTCAGGCCATTTCTCTCAAAATCGACTTTGTCATGAAACAGAATGCATGAAGAGCCACGTGTGTAGCTTCACGCCATCGGTCGATTTCGATCCCATTTGGAATTTTCAGTATCAGTCTACAGTTAAGAAAAACAATAAACGTACTCCTCTGGCCGCTAGAGGAGGAGATCGGGAAAGAGGAGAGATGGGAATGGGAGAGAGATTGGGAAAGAGGAGATTGAGAAATCAGATTGGGAAAGTTCTTTTATTTGTATGACCGTTAAAATCTGTTTGAAAACACGTTAAACTCTTGAAAATAATTTGGAAGATTTTTTTAAATATTTATTTATTAAAGTCCTCCTAATTATTATTCCTCAAGCCTTCCCAATGAAACTCTTGAAAAGAAAATTGTTTTCTTCAAAAGAAAATTACTTATCACCTGCCAATTTCTTTGCTGCAAATTCAAAGAAATCATTCAACCCTTTCTTAGATGTCCCATTTTCACACTCTTCATCCCAAGCCTTCTCCATGACCTCTTTAATCTCTCTGGCTTTCATCTTCATTTCCTTTCCCTTCTCATTCTCCCCCATTACTGTCTCCACCACCTCCTGCACCCAATCTCTTTTCAAATCAGTTACAACCCCCCTTGCCAATTCCATACCAAGCCCCAATTCCTCTAACATCTTTGAATTGTAAAACTGGTCAGCTGAGAGAGGCCATGCAATAATCGGCACTCCATATGTTGAACTCTCCAGTGTAGAGTTCCATCCACAATGGCTAAGAAATGCACCAGTAGCTGCGTGTGCCAGAATCTCAACCTGTGGTGCCCATTCATGGATTAGTAGACCTTTTCTTCCTAGTTTCATTTTTCCCTCAAACCCCTCAGGTAGCCACTCGTGTTTGAATTTTTCTTCGGTTTCAAACCCTATTGGTGGCCTAATGACCCAGATAAATGGCCGGCTCATATGCGCTAAAGCACTTGCGAGCTCTATCATTGGCCTTGCATGTATCGTGTGCTGAGACCCAAATGAAATGTACAAAACCGATGCAGCGGGTTTGGTGTCGAGCCATTCTGTTATGCCACTTTTTTCGCTTGAAAGAGGTGCTGAATGGAGCAATGGACCAATGGAGAAAACAGGCATAGGCAGCTGTTTTCTTAACATCTGCAACCCGATAACCTCAAATCCTTCCACGGTATTGACCAAAGTAGCATCCGACTGGAAGACAAACTTGATCTGACGCTGAATATATGTCGAATATTGGCAGTTACCATCAGCTTCTAACATTTTGTTGCCACATTGTGATATATGTATCTTCACATCTGAGAACTCCGGCAACTGAAATTCATCAGCCACTTGCGGTATAAGACCAAGAGGAACATTTAACCAAAGAGAAGACCACACAGTGGTACCATATGCACCAGAGCTAAGAAAAACAGAATGGAAGGTATTGAATTTGCGCGAAACTTCGACTGACCATGCAAAGAAAAGATCAGATATTATGTACACCGGGCCGGTAAGAGTAGAGATAAAGTTTTCAAATGCAGGACGCAGAGACTCGGAGGCTTGAAAAAATGTGTTCAGTAGTGCATATGGGATGTCGGCAGTTGATTCGGCATTTGAAGGGAGGCCGTAGGATTCAGGGAAGAAAGCTATGCTGTGAAAATTCAGAGACAAGGATGAAGGGATGGTTGAACGGACGGTGGCGATGTTGCCGGGGGTTGAGACGAGGGTAATGGTGTGGTCGGGATGTTGTCTGTGTATACAATTAAACAGAGATTGGAAAGGCCTTATGTGGCCTTGAGCTAAGAAAGGGAAGAGGACTATGTGGGGCTTGGATATGTCATTTGTATTTGTCATGGCTCCAACTTATAAAAGAGAAACAGTGATAAGAGCACATTAATGGAGATTAGTTTTGTTGAGTGCAGGGGCGTAACTACATGGTAAGTAAAGGGGGCTAAGGCCCCTATCCTTCGAAAATTTTGTATTATTTATCTTCAAAATTTTAAATTTTACAAAATTATTATTATTAGCCTCCCTCATAATATAAAATTACATAACGCTTATTCATCCAACTCCTCTATCTTAATTTCCTAGTTCCGCTCCTGATTGAGTGTACGTCGAGGAAGAGACATATATCGATGATATATAAGAATTAATTAATAATTTGTAAAAAGTCAAACCAAATAAATAATATAAAAATTAATCAAATCGAGGCAATCATGCATTAATTTTTAATTTTTAAAGGGTGACCGATCAAGTCATGGTGTAATTTTTAAAGTGCTTTAACTCAAAGAAAGGGGAGGATCAGATTCGTGCATAAAAAATAAGTGTTATTGAGATTCGTGTATTTCAAAAAATGAAGTGGTAGATTTGGAATCACAGAGTTCTGCGATTCTTTTAGAATCACAGCAGATTTATTTCCAACACTCCTTTTAATATCGAGAAGAAATTTTTCAACTGATTTCAAATCTGCGATTTTTTATAAGATCGAGAGTATTGTCTTTTGTTACTAGATCAAACCCTGATAACTAGTTGTAAAGATTTATTACCATAACAACTAACATCTCATATAGAATATATAAACTAATAATTAATGAATTTGTGGGAAACAATTTTTAAAGTAGAAGCATGCATGGCTTCACGGAATTCTATATATTACATTTATATATATTTCAGAATTTAATTAGAATGATTCGTAAATTTATATTTATATATATAGCAAATTTAGGGTGTGACGTGCTCATTAAGAGAGTTTGGTGAGCAAAACTCCAAAAGTCTATTTGATTGGCTTCAAACGACGAATCCAAACCGTTGAAATCAATCTACTTCATGAGTGATGCATGTACATGAATTTTTTTTACAGTTTCGAATTCATTTAGTACAAAATCAAGCGGTAAAAAAAATGAATCTTTTATAAGTTATTTTATAATTTGTTTTATATATTCATTTTCATTATTTTTTGGACCGCTTGATCTTGTACGAAATGAATTTGAAACTTCAAAAAGTTTGCATCTATATGCATCACTTATGAAGGAGATGAATTTCAACGGTTTGAATTCATCGTTTGAAGTCAATCTGATAAACTTTTAGAGTTGTGCTCACTAAATTCTCTCAGTGAGCACATCACACTCTAGCTTTGTATATTGACAAAAGTTAGGATACCTATCGGTTTCAATCAAACTTTATAAGTTTTTACAAAAATAGTGGCTCTGAGACAGAACCACTGGCTAACCTAATCATCAACAATCTAACCTCAGTCCATCCATAACAGCTAATCAGCTAATAGAATTTTGCTAGGAATTAGTACAAAAGATGATAACAAAATACAAACTTCCCTTGCATATCAGTAATGGATGTTTTCAAGATAATAAATAAATGAGATGAAGGGGATTAAACAAGTAGTCTATATATTGAATGAGATCCAGACTGTTTATTTTAATCTGACACAAATTTACACTGAACCTCAAGCAAACAAAATTGTTATGAAATAATTTATGCATATATATAAAAACAAATAAACATAGTTGATTTAATAAGATCATCATATAGAAATTTAGCATAATTTTTAATATATCTAGAAATCTTTTTAATGTGATATATTAGTGTAGAATATTGAAAGCTAGTATTACTAAATATATATCAACTAGGAAATTGAATGACCAAATATTCCGTTTGCAAATTAAGTATATTTATTTGCCAACTCAAAAGCATATTAACTAGGAGTATGACAAAATATTCCAGTAGTTGGGGACAGCATATTACATGTGCTTGCATATTGATTTTCCATCTCAACACAAGAATGTGTGATAGTATTATCCTAGAGTAAAAGGTGACTATTCACGAGGGTATACCCACATAAAGGTGTTTTTTCTATTAGTTACGGGAGTATCTGCGAGGGTATACCGACAGTACTGTTCCATTATTAGAAGTATGGCTGACCAAATTTGGCTTTTGAAAAACAATGTTGCATTTTATTTATTTCTTAAAATTTGATCATTGAAAATAATAGTTAAGTCAGAATTTTTTTTTTTAGAAATATATTAAATATTTTGTTGGCAAGGAGATAGATGGTAATTTTTTTTTCGATTTCATTGAAGGAACTGAATCTGGTTACTTTAAAGGTCTCAAATTGCTTTGATTCATTTAAATTTAGAATCAAATTAATGATTCGGTTATTTCTATGACATTGAATTTTTTATCATCTATATCCTTCACGACAAATATTTTATTCTATTTCTAAAAATAAAAGTTCTGAGTTAAATTAGTGTTGGGTCTCTCACTCTCTCATGGATTTGTGATGTTGCATGATTGAACACAGAGATGACATGACATTAAACCATCTTTTGCATGAGAGGGTGTTATATTTTTGTGATGCGCATGATAAAATTGGTGGAATTTATATGAACCCAAAGTCTTATAATTTCTAATATTTAAGTTCTTCAAAAACTTCTTTATTCTTGTATTTTGGATAGTTGGCCTGATCTTTTTTTTTGTTATGAATATGATTATTGTAATATTGGATTTATATAGGTGAATGCATTTCGGATTCGTGTATCATTATATCCGATCCTATCAAATATCAGAGGAAATCAATTAATGGTGACGATTTTTTGCATTCAAATAAACTGTTACTGCAATTATTACTAATATTATAAACTATTAGTATTATTTGATATATTATAATAATTATTATTTTTATATTTTCATTGTTGATTGTTTAAAAAACCTGCATCCAAATAAACATTCACATTGATATCATGATTTAAAAATAGTATTATTACAATAATCGTTTGCATATTTTAATTTTCACTATTAATTTATCATCAGTAAATTTTTTAGTTTTCATTTCTCTGAACTCTCTCACCTCGTTTTCTATCTGATTTTTAGTTGCAAATTAATGTATTTTTCTTCAAGTCTACCAAAATTTCAAAATATTAAGAAAATGAATATAAAAAAGTAAGACTTGAGCTAATGTTGTGGATAAGTGCAAGTCAGGTCTGCATAAAAACTCATTTTGTTCACAACCTAAGTTATTAAATTTTAGTGATTTTATGCATCACTCATGTGAAATCAAATTTTAATCATGAACTAGGCCAGCAGGTGAGGCAAGCACGTGGGTAGGTGAGGTGAGCAAGAGAAAGATCAAGAGACAGAGAATGAAAAATAGATGCAATTTTGTTTTTAGAAGAGAAAGAAAGCTGTAAAAGATATGAAAAAATGAAGGCAAAAAAAGGTTGAAGATTTGGAAAGACAAAAAGGGTGAAATTTCGAGATGATAAGTTAGACTGGGAATAAAACGTTTCGCTGATTTGGGGGACCCATTTATCAGAGACACTGTAGCTTTTAATGTTTATTTTTGAATCCAAAATTAATATATAAGATAGATATTGGAAACTTCCAAAACAACTGCCTTTTTAAAAATATTAATTAATTTTAAAAAAAAGTTAAATTTTGCATTGTTTGTAATTAATTTTAAAATTGATAAAAAAGAGATTTCAACACTTCTATAAAATAAATATAAACGTTAATAATTCACAACTTTGTGTAATTTTTTATAACAATTTAATTAATGTATATACTACAAGAATATATTTTACTCGCCAAGATAAATGCGTTTAACAGTGTCGGTACTCTCGCTGATACTCTTGAAAATAATAGCGATATTTTCGAAAATTACATTTTTTTTATCGGTTTACACTCGAAAATAACAATTTATATCAGCTTCTCAACAATAGTCATTTTTAAATAAATTTTTGTAGTTACATGCAATGCAATTTAGTAATTACTAATTATCTTATTCGATACATAGCACTCTTACACAACTAATCATCAATTTCGAATTCGCTAATGTTATCAATAACTTTAAAATTATTGTGGGCAATTATTTTTAGGCATGAAACCAATGTTTTACAAAATTGTTATATAATCATGTTGAACCTGTTATTCACACAAATAAATTTGCTGAAATTCATTTACAACACATTTTAAAAATTTAAAAATATTGTTAATCAATAGATACTTCATAGAAGCTCGTGAGTTTTTTGTGGAAAATATAAAATATACGACATATATTACATATATTACGCATATAAATATGCATGAATTCATTTACAAAACATATTATTTTTGTAGGTATAATATATTTATGAGGTTTATTATATAAATTATACATAAATATAAATTTAGATTTTTATTATTTTTCTGATTATCAAAAGTATCAAGATACTTAATTATCAAGTTATTCATTATGTTTAGACTAAATTAAACTTAAAATTAGCACAAAATATTGTTCCATAAAAAAATTACTTTTCACAAATAATTAATGAGCTAAGCAGATCACAGTGAGAAATTAAGAAACAAAAAAAAAAAAAAGAGAACAAAAAAATGCATCAAGGTTGGGTTGTACCTGTAATTAATTACTACCACCTACACCATGTACCAGTATATCAGGTTATAGTTACGTCTGCATTTATTACTCCTGAATTATTGATGCCGTTATTTTTTTTTTATAGTTTGAGATTACCCGAATTTTTGTTACCATTTAAAAAAATAATAATATAAACAATTTAACCATTTTTTTTTAAATTACAGTTTTTACCGTGTTGTTAGTAGATTATACCTGCGGAACCAACAAGTTGATTCCGCAAGTATAACATGCGAGAAATGCATTAAATATGACACTAACGTGAATTTGGTCCTTCAGATTATACTTGCAAAGCCAACCCGCAATATAACGTGCGAACAAGTCCGCATCGTCTGCATTAACTCAAACGAACACATTAATACATTTTGGCCGTCTGATTTCAAACGGAGTCAATCTGGTATTCACCTATAAAGCAGAGAGTCTTTTAATATTAGTGCAGATCTAGTTGGCACGTATCTTAAAGCTAATCAGATGATACCGATGAATTGACTGAAAATATTTTTTTTAGTTGCAGAGGATACGAATTCCGTGTGAACAGGGTAAAAACCAAAATTTTCAAAAAAATTAGTTATCTGGTTTATTTTTTTTAAAAGATAGTAAAAAATGTCGGTGAGTAACACATGTGAATTATTTTTGCATGCTAATTAAAATAAAAGGAGATTTGTAAGTGACTTAATATATATTTATATCCGAAGAGATAGTAAGTAATTACTTTTGACAAATAATTTTACTTCTCATTTTGAAAAATGGTTAAAATTTAAAATAATTATTTATAATTTTTTAAAATTTTACCAATTTAACTAAATACATTTACAGTAAAAAAAAATTGTACGAGATAAATAATACTGGTTCAAAAAAAATTTGAACGGAATAAATAATAATAGCTCAAAATAATTTTTTTTAGTTGATTATTATATTATTTTTCAACATCTTGCCGTAATAATACCACCAATTTAATAAATTAGTTTTTAATGTTTCCACGCCAACCTCGTGCTTCCATTCCAATTTCCACGACTCTTCGGATCTCAATTAGCTTTCCGTTCCTATATGGCATGCGTCAGTATCAAATCATATAAACGAGTTACGAAATCCAGGTGGCATACTAGCATGCGTTAAATTGTCGGGAATTTTTCCTCAGGGAACATACCCGCAACACAATAGCCTTCTACCATTATGACACATATAAGCAATCCTTCAGTCAAATCAGACTATTCAGTCTTTTCAGTCTATGCCACCATCCTACATAGATCCCGATCCTGTACAGTTACTTAAAATTTGAGTTTAAATCTTTACCGTGCGATCAGAATCCGGACAAATTCAATCTTCGATTAAATTAACGAAACCTTTAATATTCGTGCATAATTTAAATCGGACGGCTCAGATCTAAATTCAAACTTCGACTTACTTTTGGATCTGAATTCCAACTTCTAAAACCGAGACAGTAGAGAATTCGCATCCTCTGAGATATCTCAACTATTGCGTGTTTTTATGGAAATCTCAACCGTTCAAATACGTTGTGCACGATCTCCAAGCACAAATAATACTGGCCCCGCGCTATGCCCGAATTGGTACCGGACACGTCGGTCACGCAAAAGTTGAGGTACCTCAGACAATAGGACTCGACAATTGACACTTCATTTTTCTAATACAATACTCTGTTTCTCTTCCCCATTTGTTGCGTCTCTACTCCACTAGCCTCTAGCAATGGCGACAATGGCGCGATCTATTCTCGCTCCCAAACCCCAACCTCTCTCGGCAACTATTGTCAACACCAGAAGCGATCGCCGTGTTCAGATCTCTCTTTCACCTCTAAAGATCGCGAGATCAACGGGTATTACTCTCCAGCGTGGCGGATCGGTGCGTGTTTCTGTTGCAACGGAGGCGTCCAGTAAGGAACCCGCTGACTCATCAGTGAACAAAGGAGATGCTAAGTAAGTGTTCTGAGAAACATTTTGTCATTGAGGCCACTGAATGATTAGAAATTTTAGGTGTTAGATTATTATGTGTGACAGTGAAACTAAATAAGTTTAATAGAAAAGTCAGTAAATTGGGTAAATATGTGAGTTTTTGAAATTAGAAGGGTAAATATGATATTATGAATTTTAGAGGGGGGATACATAATTTCAAGGTTTTTGAGGGGTATACATCAAATTACCCCTTTTTTGTTGCTCAATACTTAAAAATAAAAATACTGATGATATGAAAATGAAAAATGTGCAATTAACTTGTTGTAATTTGTGCTCACAATTTGTCTGATTTTTGTTAAATTAAATCATATTTGGACTTTAGAATTTCTAATTTACTGATTATTACCAGCATATAAACTCTACTACTACTATTATTAGTCTATTACTCATGTTACTACTGTTATGATCACTAAATTTTGTTTGTGTAGGAGCAATCCAGCAACAGTAGTTAACTCGTCTGGTTTGAGCATTCAATTTCCAGAGATCCCTTCCACATGGTATGAACAAAAATACCTGTCAATTTTTCTTTATTTTAATTCTTTTAAATCTGTGTTATAGAATTCTATATAATTTGCTTAGAAGTATGCCATTCATTTGAAGTTGTCAATCAGTTTTACGTACTATATTGTTTCCAGCAGCTATATCAGATTATCAGTAATTCAAGATTCTGTTACCATGAGCTGAGCAAAAATATCTTACAGTTTCAGCCAATTAGCAAATTCCTCTTTAGCTTTTTTATCATGGTATAATCATATGGGAAAAATAAAATTGTGCAGGCAAGTGTTCTAAGAGTACCAATTTGATCAATTAATTATTTTGTTGTCGTCCTGTTGACTTTTCATGGTTTTTTTTTTCGGATAATTGGTCAAATTTGAAGCTGAATTGTACATAAATATGTACATATGTATGTCAATTAACACATTTAGTAAGGCTAACACAGCATATACTGAATCAATGTATGTAATGAAATAATGTTGAAGGAGCACATGGCTGATTGGTGCTGCAGTATTTCTCTCTGTGCCACTTTACAGAAGAATTAAAAGGGTTGAAGGTAATGCATCTGACTCTCTCTTTCCTAAATGACACATTAGTATTTTCTGGTACAAGCTACATACCAGCACAGTAGATGGCAGTAGACCTGATCCGGAGTTCTACTGGTTATAGATACTTCTTTTAGAGGCCTATTTGGTTATTTATTTATTTAGTTTTGTTATGATTTTCATTAAATTAGAGGTGGTAGAAAAGGCAGAGGAAGCAGCGGAGACAGCTCTAGAAGCAATAGATAAGGCGGCTGAGGAAGTAGGACATTTAGCTGCTGACCTGGCAAAAACATCGAGCAACGGAAAAATAAAAGAAATAGCTCTCAAGGTCGAAGGCATTGCTGAGAGGATCGAGAAAGATGCTGAACATGCCGAGGAGGTTTTACATAAGGTACACTAATTAAAAGATTAATTACTTTACAAATCTAATCTCAACTTAGCACCAATCAAGGCTCAGTGCAGCCTCATTTTACCTAACTTTGTTTAATTTGATTCCTTATTGTGCAATGAGGCCTCAATTAAATATAACGAACTAAGAACAAATTGTTTGTACTGTAATTGAATTGGGCATTACCCAACCTCAATTTAATAAAAGATTCCATGAATTAACATGAATTGTTCATTTGAAGTTTTCACTTCACACAATATCGCTCTGTTGCTCAACTGAGATTTAATTAAGGCTTGGTTTAAGGATAGCAGTGCAAATGAAGCATTCTAAGGTCAAGCATAATAAAAGAAAAGAAATGATTAAAGTATCTCAACAGGTAGAGCATATTACAGAAGAGATAGAGGAACTGTTGGAGCCTATAGTTGAAAGGGCTGAGGCTAAAGAGAGAGAAGGAAAGAAAGAGAAGGCTAACAGAAGCACTAACAACTCTGAGACTCATAATAGCGATCTCTAGAGAGAATCATATTTTGCAGAAACACCATTGCAATCTTCATTTTTACATTACTGGAACAGCCATGTTTCCAACGGTGCAAGGATGCCTATATAAAATTGGCATGAAATTAGCAATCATTGTGCTGAATGAGTTTCACTGATCATAAATTTGGTATTTCTGGCATTATTTGTTAAATTTTTTGCTAGATGTTTAATTTGCAAAAACTAATGTTTGAAACTTTGTTTTCAATGCTTGAGAGTCACTATTGTAACAACATTCATAGCTTGCAGTAACAACATCCTTCATAAATTGTAAATTTTGTAAGATAGAACAACAAATTGATTTTTCTCATTACTCATTAGCATTACTAAATCTCCTAGTAAAAAAGTGTTTAATATTACCAGAATTCTATACAGTAGTAACTGAGATTTTATCATTTTTAGAATGAGCATAAACAAGAGGAAATTGAACAACCATAGAACAAGTTCCACGCCAATTGTCATGACAGAAATTAATGTCACTTCCATTGGCTACAACTTTTTAGTTCCAAAATGTAAGAGGCTGCCTTCTAAAATACAAAACAGGATTCTTAGTTGCTCATTGATAGAGTGGAAAAAAAAGTCTTATGTCGTGACCGGCTCTGTCACGACATTGCATGACACACACGTGCTCCGTGCCATACTTATCTTATGAAAAAAATGATACGACACGACACGACACATGGACCGGTCTGATGATGATACAATACAGTCAAGGGGTAGAGCTGAACTTAGAAGCAATAAGAGTCAATCATATAAAATTTTGCTGTGAATGGAAGTCAATTTTACTGTTTTTATACCATTTTACTCTAAATTATATAGAAAATCATGTACAAATACAAATTTTTTAAAAATAAATAAGGGCCAATTGACCCCTATTCCGTAATACTTCCCTTTGGGCTTGGATACGGCATAGGATATGTGAGTCATAACACATTTTTTTCAACAATATTTCTTTATTTTACAAACTTTACAAAATTTTTTTTGATATTTTACATAACTTTCATATTTTTTGTGATTTTTTTTCAATAAATGAATTTTAATTATGAGAAAATAATTAAGGGTGATTTTACGTATCAGGGACATTTTTTTTTTGAGAATCGTATCAGGGACATTTGGCCATGACTCGTGTGGTCACCACACTGCTGTGACCGTACCCATTATTTTGATCACAACACTGCACGTAAAAAAATTGAATTTGTGAGCAGGATATAACAAGGGAACAAAATTATAATTTGTTAGTCACAACATGACACAAATTTACTTTAATTACTACTCGCTGATATGTATATATGTTTGTATTTGCTAAAATTTTTTGTTACAAATTTGACAGTCAATTTTTCTTTTAATTTTTGTTATCTTTTTTTATGAAAAAGTCCATCTTTTATGAAAAACTCCCAAGTTTTATGTCTGAATATGATAATTTCAATTTGAATCTGTGGATTCCAATTGACAGATTAGAAGCCAATTGAGTTTCTGATCCTGAGTTCCTGAACCATGCTCTGGAATAAAGGTAGCCATGACAACTAGTGTAGTTAATTAAATAAAAGAAGTTATTGCAAATGAAAGTTGTCATGAACATATTCATATGAAGAAAGCAAAGATGTTAATTACTTTCTTATTTTATTGTAATCAATAACATAAAAAGAAATAAATAAATGTTATCAATTAATTGTTTTTATGGCAACATTCATATGAAGAAATTACAAGGAAAAAATTAGAGTACCGAGTGTTCAGAGAACTAAATACAGACTAGAGATGTAGAAACAAAGTGAAATTAATTAATTAATTGATTGCTAATATGAGCCATCAACTTTTTATTGAAATTAACATATTATACAACTAATTAAACCACAACATTCCCTCATACTAATTGTACACCAATATAACAATAATTCATCAATCTAACAGCTAGCCTCTCAAGGCCGACCACTGCATCCCTCAACAACCGCCTCCTCCACCGCCACCGCCGCCACAACCGCCACCTCCCCCACCACAACCACCTCCACCGCCACAACCGCCACCTCCCCCACCACCGTCACCTCCATCACGGTTGCTCTTCCTGCCTTTGCCATGATACTGAATTTTACTTTGCTTCACCGGCAGTGGCGTCTTCTCCGTCTTTCTCATTATACGATATATGAGAAGAACGTATGCAATGATGAATGCAATAACAAAGATTATGAGACATATACATGCAATTAGCGACAACATGCTGTCATAACTTTGTGGGGATACATACGAGATTTCAATCAAGCAAGACTACTTACGTATATATATAATTATATTGATATCTGTACCTCTGTGTGTGTGTGTGTGGGTGTGTGAAAAATTACAAATTATATATAATTTAATGGATACAGAATTTGCATATATAATTATCAAATTTTTAGTGGTAAATTACAAATTATGATATTCAGTGTTATTACTTTTAATTTTTTTTTTTATGATGTGTATTATCGTTGGTAAATAATTTATACTTAAAATTATTGTAAATATAATAAGTATGTATATATTAACACTAGTATCATACCCGTGCGTTGCAACGGGACATAATATAAGATTGAACATTAAGATTGCAGAGAGACAAATAATAAATAACAATAAACTTTATTTTCAATTTAACAGTGTATAGGAGCCAGGATGTGTGGAGTAGTAAATTTTTTTATATATTTTATAATACAATTGTTTGCAAATACTAATCTTAAAAAAATAGCAGTAAAAGAAACAACAACAAATGAAAGAGGGTTTGCAAATACTAATTTTGAAAAAATAGCAGTAAAAGAAACAACAATAAATTGAAGCTGGTGAAAAGGCTATGCCAAGTTAATTTAAAAAACAATTTTTTATTCTTGATCCATTCTGCCGTGAGAAGATGTATAGAAACAAACAAATAGAATTAATAAAACAAAGAAATAAAAAAAACAAAGAAATATATTGCTAAAAGGAGAAATAAGGAAACATATTTCAACATATTTCACGGAGAAATAAAATGCTGCCGAGTAGGATAAATAAGGAAACATATTTTACGGATGAAGAAATATATCGCTGCCGAGTCTGCTCAAATTTAATTGTAAATTGTAACGTATGGTGTGGCAATACGTGTGGCGAGTATGTTTTTAATTAAATTTAGACTTCTACACGTAAAAGAGACACATTTAATAAAAAAAAGACAGATTATGTGATTGGAGGGCTGAGATTAAATCCGAAATTTTATCTTTCAATCATAGCCATTGGCAGATCGGACACCCAACGTGCTTAATATGGATATATAAAAATGTTAAATTATTTGCAGCCACCTGACAAATAGTATGTTGATATTTTGAGGAGAAAATTCCAAGAAAGTTGCTTGTTGTGGATAGCATTTTACATGAAGCCTAAACCGTTAAAATGATAGCATGCCCTAATTTATCTCTCTCTTTGGTTCATACAAATTTATGTACGTAAGATATTTTTAATCAGGACTAATTAAAAAAAAAAAACAGATATGGCGGAGCAAGGGAGAAGAGGTTCTTCGGTTGTCTGTTGCACACTTCAAATAACAAAGTCCCTTATTCGTTCCTGACATGTGGGGTCCACAATTCATTATGTCTTTGCGAGACCGACCGACGTGTCAGCAAATGATAACAGGGTTTATTTTGGAAGCTCTATTACAGACGGCCGGGTTATTTGTTGCACAATACACATAATAAAGTCTGTTATATGTTCCGGACAAGTGGGTCCTGAGGTTAGTTTTGACGCAGGGGACCGACAAGTCAGTGAATGACAACAGGGTTTGTTATGGAAGTTCCGTTACGGACGACTTGGATGGAGAGGAAGCGAAGAAGCGAAAAAACGGTTTCTGTGATTCTCTCTCCTGTCGGCTGTTGCGTTCTTCTGCCACATCATTCTGTCTTCTTAGTTCGAACTGCAACGATTTTCTATTGCGTTTCTTTTGTATCAATTCGTGTCGTCGTCAACTCATGGACTTCATTCAAAGTGCCATACCAATGCAAAAATTGTCGCTATACGTGTATTTTTATACGGATTGGGGTCGGCGGGATTTGGATTTGGATGGGAGAAAAGAAAGTTATAAAATATTAATTACATGGGAGGTGGGGCAACATCAAGTCTACATCAGCGTTAATTTTAAGTTATCACAATTAGTTATGTTACTAGTAAAGTTATAATTAATTAACACTTGCTTAGTGTTTTAAGTCAACGATTTGTTTAGTATTGTAATACTTTTACTAGGATTAGATTTAATAAAATTAATTATAATTCAGATAACTAGTTGGTTTATCAAATTTAATTTGAATAGTTCTTGATGTAGCTTTAAATTAAAAAATAAATAAAGAAGAGATAAAAGAATCTGGAAAATTTAATAGTAAAACAGATAAAATAATAAAGTTTGTATTCGATTGAATATTGACTATTTAGCTAATCTAAATAATTTAATGTAAACCAAATTATTTCCGTTGTAAATTTTATCTGGTTAAGAGAATTAATTTGTATTATACCATCCAAATAAAGCAACAGAGACTTTTAAGTTTGGGCTATATGCCTATATCTATACATTCTTGTCTATGGTACATTTGAACTTCATAGTTTGGGCTTTAGAACATAATTTTAATAGAAATTATCGTCTGTAAAAAAGAAACAATTTGGGCTTCCAATTTCTCAGCCCAAAATTTGAGCGTTTCTTCTCGTCGCCAGTGGTTTCCCTCAATTCTTTTTTCTTAGTCATCTCAACACCTTCTCTCCTCTCCAGTGTTTAGCTCTCCAGTCTCCAGTAGTTTAGCCCAGATGGAAGCACTGAGGAAGCTGGAGAGTGCAGAGCAATAGAGCATGCTCCCTTTCATCTACTCTCATGGCCTCTCCTCTGGCCTCCATCTCCACTCTGATTGCTTTCTCGCTCATCTCCTTCTCTTTGTATCTCTCTCACCGTTTTAAGTTTTAACCCCAATAATTTTGTTCTTCCTTAGATACAAAATTTTGCTTCCTGTGCCTCAATTACCATCAAATTTGCTGAACTTCTTTGTCCTTGTAGTTGAGAATTTTTGTGTATAAATACCGCTCAAAATAACAAAGCAAAAGGAATGCACTTGAGTTGTTCGAGGAAATGCTTATGAAATTTGTGCTGTGCAGTTATGCTTTGTATAATTGTTGTTACTTTCTTTTGTTGTATGTAGGTTCATCCTTGTGGCATGCTAAGTGTAGAGGTGAAGTACCCTCTGACACTAGACTTTCTCAATAAGGCAAATTAATTTTGTTAGAATATATTTTAAAAACTTTATGTAATCCAATTTTCAAAATGTCCAATGGGTTTTATAGGTGGGGTATTGATGTGGTGCTGGTACTGTTGCAATCGTTATTTAGTTCTTGATTCTGCAATTAAGATTCAGTTTCCCTCAATTCTATAAATTTTTACTGGGTTAATTGTAACCGATTATGCTGTAAGAAGGACCATATGAGAAGCAATCACAACAAGCAATCAACCATAATGAAAATAAAAGAGAGACACAAGATTTTACGTGGAAACCCTTGCGGGAAAAAACCACGGGAGCACGGTGCAAAATCACTATACTTGGAAGTTTTTGCAATACAAGAAGATTATCAAACCAAAAACACTCTCTTACAATTTCATACACTAATTTTGATATTTCCTAGTATATTTTTGTGGAAATGGAACAACAGAGAGAGAACCCAGAAATATGGCTCAGAGATGATACTTATTCACTAGGAGAAGAAACACTGTTACTTAAATCCAGCCAACAGTTTTTACCCTTTTATCTCTCCATTCAACTTTTCTGTAAAAAAGCGGCTTCGGCCCATTTCTTTTGGCTTCACATATACAACAGATCAATTTTACTGCCCTACGAGACTTGGAATTCATATCCTCACTGATTGGTATGACTGGTAAAGCTGACTTCTTCAAATTTCTTGGAATTAGCTGAAAGAAATTATACAACACAGACATATTATGAAGATATCTCAGCAATAGACATTGATTTGGAGTCCAAAGGTATCTTTTCATTTTATTTTATTTTAGTTTAATGAAGGGACCTCCTGATTCTAATACCCAGCTAGCTGAAACCACCTACTGGTTTCAAATCTGCATCCCTCGGAGGTGGGTGAGGCATCCAAAGAAATTTATCCTAATTGTTGCTCACTATTATGATTTTCTTGTAGTCTAATTTTAACTAAAAAATAATACCACAATATCTGGCCTCACGAGCAAAGTACAAATTATAATTTCACTGTATGGAATTGTCTGTGGTGTTGCTTGCATCTCTACTTTCCTTAGGTTCATCAATGGCTCCTTCCCTGGATACAAGAAGTTGCTAATATTAGACCTATGATGTATATCAAGAATATCACGTAAGACTTGACGACAATTATAATTTCAAGGAAAAATCAGAAAACTTAATTGAAAGAAGCATGGTTAGTCCATAACCTTCCTGTCTTTAATATCTTGATGATGTAGTTCTCAATTTTCTTTTCTGCTCCAAAACAATCATTAGCTATCTTCAGTATATTCATGGAATCACTTGTGAATTGAGCACTGCTCCAAAGCATTGATTTACTGACTAGATTTTCTCCTTCTGTTGCTTCATTTTAACAAGGTCAGGTTGGAGATGTCACACATGCTTCCGCCAACACGTGACCATTCTGAATACCGGATAACTACCCTGTGGATGGGTGCATATCATCACACTGGGTAACAATATATAAAATAAATCTATAGCTGTGCTGTACAATACGATTACTGGTATTGCATATGGTACTTGTATGCTACTATATATATACAACGAAAATGTCATGGAAAGAAATCCAACAAGTCAACGTGAGTTGTAGGGCTGATATTAAGAGATTTTTTTTTTTAAGAGCGCAACATGTATCTAATTATTCTTTGGACAATTTGACCATTCTTTAGTTATTTCCTCTAACAACTATCTTGCTTCAATAAATGTCTATGTTATTTCCTTACAGTTATCATTAGAGTAAACAAGTTGCATATAGGATTTTTTTACTTTGGAGTCGTGTTCATGAGTAATAAGTAATAACACAAATTGTTGTATTAGTCTATCTTATTTTTTCAAAAAGTTTCCGGATTCAAACCTCAATGAACACGGTATGGTTGGGCTTGAAGGCCTTCTTCATCACTCGAGGGAGAACGCTGGATCAGAGGGAGGGGAGCGGGGTGGTAAATAGGCAAGGGTGGGTGGTAGCACACATTGTTAAGCAATTTTGATCATTCTCTCTGCATAGACCAAAATTTAGGTCAATGTTAGAAGCATGATATCACTGCTCTACAAGAAATGCAATTCAAATGCTTACTATTTGGTATGATTGGCAGAGCATTTGCTAACTGATTTCTTCATATGTCTCGGGATTAGCTATAAAAAAAATACAATGGAGACATATTATGAAGATATCTCAGAAATAGATAAGTTAGGCATCCAAAGATATCTTTTGCTTTTTTTTTTTTTTAATGAAGGGGCTCAGACCTCCCTGTTCTAGTACCCAGCTGAAACCAACTAACTGATTTGGAACCTGCATCTCTCGGAGGTGAGGCAAAGCATTGGAGCCACCAAGTCCCTTGCATTCATCTAAATTTGTATTAGTTTACATTACTGTTTATAGTTCATAAGGGTATTGTTGTCCCAACACATCATAGAACTATAGATGCCATTAGATTTTATAACCCAAAAAAATCAATTACATACCATGATGTAAGTAGTTATTTTGCAATACCTCAGTGCAGACTTCCTTCAATTAATATTTGTCTGTTAGACCATGTATCACTGCAACAAAAGCAAGAGATCAATATTTCGATAATATTGACTAGGATATTACAGAGCATCATTAAGGGATTTTATACTGAAAAGTCACTACCGTACACAGGTGAACTATGGAGAGGAGCTTTTCGATTTACAATTTACAAGTTACAACAGCTCACAATTGCATGAATTTGGATCGTCAAAGGAATAGTGCAAGTGTACTGCTGTTCAGAATAGCATGTAAAAATAGTGTGAGAACTAAGAGTGTAATTTTTGTTATTTAAGTTGTTTGGATTGTATAATTTGAAATAGCATTAATCTAAATAGTGCTAATCTTGTTTTTCATGGTTAGGTTAGGTTAGTGCTATTTGGGTGCATCCAAACAAATCAAATTGCTTATTATTTGTTTGTTAAAAAAGCAATGGTCTCTGGAATCTCTAATGATAAATTAGCTATTATACAGATGCAACAATATAAAAATATCTTCTTACTAATTAGCATCAAGGAGGTAGCGCATATGTTGAGGGGATTTCCTTGACGAGGAAAAATATCATCCCCTTGTCCATGATTGATCTAGTAGAGAACCTAGTAGTAAAATATCAAAAATTTAGAATAATTCAATTGGAAGAAATATATGACTTAGCTAATATTACAAAGAACAAACGAACTGATGATTTTCAAGTTCATGAAAAATAAGAACAGAATAAAGAAAAGACCAAAAACTCAACTGGTGCTTTTCATATATAGGTGAACTAGAAGGGTCGTAGTACCAAATCTCTTTGCTCAAATGTCTTACCACATGTTGCACATGCCTGTTGCCCTGGGAATGAAAAAATTGCAAGAAAAACAGAGATAAGTGTTAAAAATTGAAGACGGTATTGACTATTGGGGCTAAGCAACTGATATTAAATGGAAGAGAGATATTATTATGAAACTAACCAGTCGCATCTGAAATTTTTGGCTTCCGAATTTCCATACTTTGCATTTTGGCCACAGGATCTTCTACCTCACGATATTTTTTTTCTTGATGGATTACCTTACGATATTTAAAATCATCAAGATGGATTACAGGAATGCTGGATATGAATTGCCGGTCTTGGGCCTCATATGCTTTGCACGATTGAACCAAATTCCGGGAGCAATCCTTTATATTTAACTCCTGTAGGTTGGGAGGCATGCTATCTGAAAGAGATTTAAGCCTATGACACCTTTCTAATGCCATCTTCTTGAGTGCGGAGAGCTGGGTCAAGCTGGCTGGAAGGTGCTCAAACTCACACTTGGAAAATGTGATCTCTTTCAATGCGGTCAGCTCTTCAAACCATAAATTTTGATTATTTGTAAACTGGGTAATCTCTGAGAATTTCAAAACCGGGAGGGAAGGAAGACTCCCTAAAATTAGGTGGAACTCATGATTCCAAAGACTGTAGTGATCTGCTTCTATATGGGTAAGTGATCGCAACCCTGCACCCTGATGCACTTGTAAACCCTTCCCTTTTTGTTGGTCCCTTGTAGAATACGTGCTAAAAAGCTTTGGGCACTGAACAAGTGTCAGACGTTTAAGGTGAGTAAGAGATTGCAGATCTCCTTTGATTTTCAATTCTGAGCAATTCTTGAGATTTAGATCCTCCAACAACGGCATGTTAAGGGGGTCTAAAGAGATGTTCGCATGCATGGATTTAAATTCCAAGTGGGTAATAGAGGATAGATTGGGCATTGAATTTCCAAGTGAAATCAGGCTGCTGCATTCACGAATTTTCAATTTTTTGAGGGTTGAGCTGAAAAGGTGAAGTGGTGCTTTTCTCAGGGTTCTGTTGTTTTCAATAGTTAATTTAGAGAGACGTGGAAAAAATTCTCTAGCTCCTGCATCAGTCCATTCTTCACAGTTGGACAATTGGGACAAAACTAGTACTTCTAAGAGAGGAAAAACTGTTTGGTTTTTTCCATACAAATGAGAATCAATGAGTTTGACAGAATCAAACTCCTTGATCTGAAGATGTTTCAGAGAGGGAAGTTCCCCAAGAGGCGGTAGGACCTTTACATTGACACATGAAGCTAGACATAGTGTATTTAGATTTGGAAAACGATCACCTATTTGAATGATCCAATTTGGAAAATCTAAACCAGCATAACTATCAATTCTTAGGTCTTTAATATCCTTATTTGGTTGCAGTTCTTGGAGTACCTCCATGTCTTCATTGGAATTTCGCTCTGTATGGTTTGCAATTATGTGAATGCTATCAAGATGTTTCTTGTCGACTAATTTCGCTTGCATGGCCTCATCTTTGTTTTTGATATTCTCAAAATTCTTAATTGTTAGAGTCCCTCCGATCTCTCTCAAATTTTCCAATTCCGTAATTGTGTGTCCCCTTTTTTCCCGAACAATGAAAACACCAAGTTCTTGGAGGTTGGTTAGTTGACCTATACCAGAAATTTGGGCAATGGCTTCTTCCTCAGCATACAAGTGACGCAGATTTATCAATTTGTTCATGCCCTTTGGTAATCCTATGGAAGTGCATTTGCGAATATACAAAGCTTGAAGATGATAAAGGTTAATGGGAGAATGAGTTAAAAGTTTAATTTCTGTGGAAGATAGATCTAGGAAACGAAGATGCTGCAAGTTCCAAATATTGGTTGGTGATCTTTCTTCATTTCTCATGCTCATATAAGATAAATCAAGAACCCTAATGCTATCTAGACCATATAGCGTTTCATTTATAACTCCATACATTCCTTGAACTTGACAACCCCCAAAGTATAAGAATGAGCGCAAAGTTTTATGTTTTCGAATGTCCTTTATGACCATGAGATTGTTGGTATCTACTGCCAAGTGCCGAACACCCAAAGGAATTTCAACAACTCCCTCCCCAAGGTAGAAACATTCACCTGAAGAGACAATGACCGCCAAATCATGCATTAATTCATGCATGACATAGCTATTGTTGTCGCATGCACGCTCAAAAAATGACTTCTTAACCAGCTCATCAAACCATTCCCTCCCAATATCTTCAAGTCTCTTCACACCATTGGCATCAGATTGAATAAAATTATGGGCAATCCACATATGGACTAACCTATCTTTTTCTATCAATGAGTTTCTAGGGAATAAAGAGCAGAAGGCAAAACATTGCCGTAAACTAGGATTCAGTTGTTCATAACCAAGTGCAACAGATGGAAGGATTTTGCTTTGGCCTTCTGGTATGTCCCACCATTCACTTTCTGAAATATCCCTCCATCTATTTTCATCAAGGTCAGAATTTAATACGTTTCCAATTATTTTAGCTGCCAAGGGTAAACCATGTAACTTGTCAGCTATTTTCTTCCCTATAGTTTTTAAAACTTTCCTTTTTTCGTCAGACATCACTACATTCCCGAATGCAAAACGCTCAAATAATTCCCAAAATACACCGGAGTCTAGTGCACTCAATGCTATGGGACCAATGGCTCCTTCTGTATTTCCAACTATCCTATTTGCAAATATCTGATTCTGTGTTGTTATGAGGACTACACTACCTCCGGCACCACAAGAAAATATTTTATGAATAAAATCCCATTTAGATTCAAACATATCATCGAGGATAATTAGAAATTTGACTCCCTTAATGATCGTTGAGAGGTCCTTAGAAATGGAATCTAATGACCTACTGGCCAAATCTGAAACCGGGTAGTTTCTTAATGATTCAATGATCTTACCCATCACCAATACAAGATCACAGTTGTTAGAAACAGATGACCATGCTCGTTTTGCAAAAGTTCCTTTTACCTCAGAATTATTGTAGACAGCTTGAGCGAGTGCTGTCTTTCCTACCCCACCCATCCCAACAATAGGAATAACGATAATACCATGGTAATTGTCGTTTTGCTCTCCCTTTTTGATGGATTTTGACTGCGAACCTAAATCTTTTTCTAAAATGGAATTTGACTGTGAACCTAATATTATTTCTAAAATCAGATTCAATTCATCTTGCCTGCCATACAAACCCACCTCCTCTAATGGTTTGGAAATGGTTTCTCTTGGATTAGTAAATTCACGGGTCTGTGATTCCTTATATTTAATATTCATTTTTGCTAATTTAAGAATTGTTGGGATATCGGTAGAAAGTTTCTTCAGCTTATCTACAACTTTCTCTAAACTTTTGTGGTTCTTTTCAGAAAGAACCATATTCCTTACAGCAGAAAGAGAATAAGAAGCAAGTTTGATAACCTGGTTCTTTGTCTTTCCTTCAACTTCATCCTTGATAGATTTGGTTTCGATGTTGTCCAACACATCTTCGGCTTCGTAAACAGTATCTTTCAGCATCCTCAGCCAGTCTGAAAGAGCTTGATTGTTGATAATCACTCTTTTTTCGGCCTCCTCGACTGTTGCTTGACAGAGTAAAAGGGTACCGGTCAATTCCTCAACCATCTCTTGACCGCCTTTCTTCCACTTGTAATTATCCCCGAGATACTTCTGTGCTTTCTCAAGCACACTTTTGATGACCGGAGATGCAAACCATCCGCCAACCAAAAACTCTACTCCTACCATTATTGAAATTTTGGGATTACGAGATCTTAGGTTTTTTGCTGTATGAGTTGGGTTATAGAAGACTTGAAGGTATATATAATGTTGGATTTATTGCCAACCTCGTTGGATTTAATGCCAACATTAAGTATATATGTAATCTAATTATGGATTGTTTACTGTCATATATGGCTTTCAATTAAAGTGATCAAATAAGGTAACAGACAATCAATATATATTAATTATGATATGGTGCACAAATGTGTAGAACAATTTAGACAAAGATCAAATTATTGATAGACTGATTCTGAAATTTGCAATTAAGAAAACCGATTCTCAAGCGGCCGCAAGGATTTTGATGTGACTGCACGGTTTTTGATGCATTTGCACAAAATACCTTTTTATTGGCATATGGCCAAAAAATCAGTTCTGAGTTAGGATTTGGCAATATGCCGATTTCACATCTCTATAAATATAGTTGGTCCCTAAAGCACAAGATATACGAAAAGTTGCAGAATTTTCTGGCTGTCAATCTAGTCAATATAAAGGGGAATCAAGTACCAGAGAGCAAAATCTACCCACAAAGAGAGAAATCGAGAGAGAAATCAAAGCAATAAAAAACACCAGATTTTACGTGGGAAACCCTCGAAGGGGAGAAAACCCACGGCCGTCGCCATATCGCGCAAATCCACTATTTTAGAGTTGGGGTACAACAGCAACATAATAACAAGGAGATAGAAAATGTATACTAGAACAAAAATAAGCCAACAGTAAAAGGCCTAAATATGGGCCGTACATACAGATCACAAATTTGGCTAATCTGGGCCGTCGGATACAAGGATTCATGTGCTTCGTAACCTCAGACACCGCTCGCAGGGGGCTGCCGCCCCCCGCATAATCCTAGAATCAGGCCCACATACATAACAGTCAATTATGTGGCCTTCTCTACTTCTCCCCATTAAAGAATAAAGAGATGAGATCATTGAGAAATTGTGAACACGATCTCACAAGGGCAGTCTTGTAGCTTTGGAAGACTTCATCCTACCACTAAGAAGGCTGCCGACGCTTCAACCTCTACATCGGCACAAAGGTTTTCTTGCCGCTGTTCCACAAGTTCATCAACCGTTTTTGAGTAAAGCTTTGCTTAAACACGCTAATGGAATCAGGTATTGCGTCTACTCTCTAAGAGTTGATGATTTCTGCATGATGGTCATTTTGGCATAGGTAGATTAATAGTGGAATATTGAATTGAATTGAACTGTTTATGTGGCCGAATTATTTTAGTGTAATAATAAGGTCCCAACAAGTGGTATCAGAGTCACTCCTATGCTAATTTGGATTATTTGTTTGGAATTGATCTAGAGAATAAGCAATTCATTGTTGATTTTTCAATTGCATTGAAATTGTTTACTACTATGGGGATTACTATAATAATCGAACATATATTTGACCTATTTGACCTGATCCGAACAAATAATTTAATTTGATTAAACGAATCAGATATTTTGGATCCATGTAATTCAGCATATTTTGGATTTATTGATTCGGCTTATATGATCAATAAATTCAACTTCCATTTTTACAACACTTATATGATTCGGCTCAGATATTATAAAGTAAATGCTTTAGCACAAATGTGCATAAAGCAGAAAAACTAGGCATAATGCTTTAGCATAAAGCATAAAGCATAAAAGCTAGGCATAATGCTTTTAACTGTTATGGATAATAAAGTTAACCGACTTAATTAAAAAAAATGTTCATTCGCTGATCCAACGGTCTGGATTTTATTCTATATCAAAGACATGAGGAGATGCAGAATCCTGGTTTAAAATTGATCAAGTTGGATTACTTTCTTTTTGGTCGCATTTTAACCTCCAATTCTAAAAAGGAAAAATATAGGTTATTTATCGGATCATATATATAGTTCTTTAAGAAATGGGAAAATCATATTATATTTTGTTGATCCTAATTCAAACTATGAAAATCCCTACGTTGCTGTCTTTTCTGAGAAATAAGGTAGACCAGAAACCAGATCAGGCTTTCATTCCCACTACTGCACACGAGGTTTTTCTGATTCAATCAGAGTATCAGATTTTGCCGATTCAATTCAAATTGATCAATTATGCGAGGTTCTTGCTTCTATTTTGTAGTACTTAATTATCGAGGGGCTTTAAAGACAATCTGCTATTACAATTTAAAAAAAGCATAAAGATATCCTGTTTCTATGCTTTCTTAGCTATTACAATCTGCTAAAGCATAATGCTTTATGCTTTATGCTAAAGCATTATGCATGCCTAGTTTTTATGCTTTATGCTAATGCTTTATGCTAAAGCATTATGCCTAGTTTTTCTCGAGACAGATGCCTAGCCTGGTGCATTGTTAATTTGTCAAAAAAATTATAATTATTAAATACATCTAGTGTTTCATTAATTAATTGTATTATATGACCCACCACCCCCAGTAATCCGTGCAGAGTGCAAGGACTAGAAAAATATGAATTTACATATTTCTCTTTCTAAGACTCGTAAATATATATTTATCTTTTTAAATTTAAAAAGTTCACATGTTTATCAAATTTATTATCTTTTCTATTAAAATACTTATTTTAAAAAAATATAAAATTTCCAACTTTCCTTTATTAAAAAATTAGAAATATATATAGCATTTGTGTGAGAAATTTCCAGGCTTCTAATTAATTTTGGATATATGCTTGCACATAAATTTTTATTTATCATATAATTTAAATGAGAAGGGTTCAAATGACTCATGTCTTTTATGTCGCATCGTGCCTCATATCTTATATCTTAGTTTTCAAAGTTTAAAATGTCAATTCGGATTGTTCAACATAATATTCATATTAAAATATGCTTGTAGATCAAATTAAATATTTTTTATTTTGATTATATATTTTTTAGATAGGTACAAAATCACTGTTTCTGAAACTATTTTAAAAAAGGAAGTTGATATGAGTACCCACGCTACAGAACCCGCACTGTACCCACACCTAAACTGCCATAACTGCTTGTGGGGACCGCAACTATTCCAAAACTGTAATTTTGTTTTACAAATTTAATAGTAATACTGTGAAGTATATAGCTCAAACAGGGCTAGTATTTATACCTATACAATGAACTACATATGTTATATGAATTTTCCTAAAATAACTGTACCCGCACCTTTTTTTGAAAAATTCTCATGTTGTACCCGCATTAGGGGACCACTTAAACGGCATTTGGGGACCGCAACTGTTCCAAAACTATAATTTTGTTTTACAAATTTTAATACTGTGAAGTATATAGCTCAAACAGGGCAAGTATTTATATCTATACAATGAACTACATATGATATATGAATTTTCCTAAAATAACTGTACCCGCACCTTTTTTTGAAAAATTCTCATGTTGTACCCGCATTAGGGGACCACTCAAACGGCATGTGGGGACCGCAACTGTTCCAAAACTGTAATTTTGTTTTACAAATTTTGATACTGTGAAGTATATAGCTCAAACAGGGCAAGTATTTATACCTATACAATGAACTACATATGATATATGAATTTTCCTAAAATAATTGTACCCGCACCTTTTCTTGAAAAATTCTCGTGTTGTACCCGCAATAGGGGACCACTCAAACGGCATGTGGGGACCACAACTGTTCCAAAACTGTAATTTTGTTTTACAAATTTTGATACTGTGAAGTATATAGCTCAAACAGGGCAAATATTTATACCTATACAATGAACTACATATGATATATGAATTTTCCTAAAATAACTGTACCCACACCTTTTCTTAAAAAATTCTCGTGTTGTACCCGCAATAGGAGACCACTCAAACGGCATGTGAGGACCACAACTGTAATTTTGTTTTACAAATTTTAATAGTAACACTGTGAAGTATATAGCTCAAACAGGGCAAGTATTTATACCTATAAAATGAACTACATATGATATATGAATTTTCCTAAAATAACAGTGGGGGTACTGTAGCGCGTACAGTGCGCATACAGTGCGGGTACTGTAGCGTGGGTACTGAAATAATTATTCTTTAAAAAATAGTAAAAAGTTCAGATTGTCCGTTCTAATCTAAAAATACAAAATTTGGCCTCCAATTATATTTTAATATGAGGAGGGTTCAAATGCCTTCATTTTTTGTGCCTCCACTAGTTAATAACTCAAAATTTATATCATAAACGTTAAAATAAAACCATTAGATGTGATCTATATTATTTTCTCTATGTGCTCATAAAAAATTATCACATTTTGATTTTGTTTTTATGTGAATCAATAAGTTAAAAAATCAACATCTAAAAATTATCCACATTAGTACGTTTTTACAAGCTCTTGATAACAACCAAAACAAAGTTGAAATATCATAATTTTTTACACATGCATAGATAAAATTATGTAGATCATATCTAACGGTTTTATTTTGACTTTTAAGTTTTAAAAATTCCAATTTCTGCGTGTTTAAGCAAAGCTTCACTCAAAAGCAGTTGATGAATCCTGGATACGGATACGGCGATACGTCAATTTTCAAAAATCCTGGATACGATACGGCTACTATATTTATTTTATTTTAATTATTTTATTAATTTAACACTTGTATTATATAAATTAAATATAAAAAATTAACTCAAGTATAAGTTAAATGCAAAAGCTAGTAGTTTTAGACAACAAATGTTAGATAATGTAGTGGATAAGTGATATGTTGCTTATAATCTTGCTTTGCTTCACCGGCAGTGGCGTCTTCTCCGTCTTTCTCATTATACAATATATGAGAAGAACGTATGCAATGATGAATGCAATAACAAAGATTATGAGACATATACATGTAATTAGCGACAACATGCTGTCATAACTTTGTGGGGATACATACGAGATTTCAATCAAGCAAGACTATATTGATATCTGTACCTCTGTGCGCGTAATCTTGAAATTCCATGGCTTAAAGCTAGGTCTCAGCTTTGATTGGCCAATGGTTCAATTCTTCATTATTCATTCATTCACCGTGTAACTTCCAGGAGCTTTCCTTACATTAATTGTATTAAAATTGAACGAGATGGTGAAAAATTACAAATTATATATAATTTAATGGATACAGAATTTGCATATATAATTATCAAATTTTTAGTGGTAAATTACAAATTATGATATTCAGTGTTATTACTTTTAATATTTTTTTTATGATGTGTATTATCGTTGGTAAATAATTTATACTTAAAATTATTGTAAATATAATAAGTGTGTATATATTAATATATAAAAATGTTAAATTATTTGCTGCCACCTGACAAATATAGTATGTTGATATTTTGAGGAGAAAATTCCAAGAAAGTTGCTTGTTGTGGATAGCATTTTACATGAAGGCTAAACCGTTAAAATGATAGCATGCCCTAATTTATCTCTCTTTGGTTCATACAAATGTACGTAAGATATTTTTGGAGGGTAAAGGAAAATCTAGCTAGGGTGTAATAATTAGGACTCTCTTGTATCAGGACTAATTACCGTCAAGGGAGAAGAGGTTCCTCGGTTGTATAGTACTCTTTCAAACATATATATTTATTTCACACATGTATAGTACTTTATTGAAAAAAAATTCTAATCATGCTAAGTGCAAGTAAACTATTAAAGTACTCTTTCAATACTTATTAATATATATAATATATATAATTTTTTTTTATAATTACCCGATCAGGTAACATGTATGAAATAGGCTTTATCCGTACCCTTATCCGTTTAGATAACAAAAAAAAATCTTTATCCGTATCCGTACCCGATAAGTTTACGAAAAAAAAATCTTACCCATACCCATCTTATTGGATACGGTAAGGAGAGGGTAAAGGATAAAACTTAAAAGGGTGTCATTGACACCCCTAGGAGCAAGGGAGAAGAGGTTCCTCGGTTGTCTGTTGCACACTTCAAATAACAAAGTCCCTTCTTTGTTCCTGACATGTGGGGTCCACAATTCATTATGCAAGACCGACCGACGTGTCAGCAAATGATAACAGGGTTTATTTTGGATAGGCAGCTCTATTACAGACGGCCGGGTTGTCTGTTGCACAATACACATAATAAAGTCCGTTATATGTTCCTGACAAGTGGGTCCTGAGGTTAGTTTTGACGCAGGGGACCGACAAGTCAGTGAATGACAACAGGGTTTGTTATGGAAGTTCCGTTACGGACGACTTGGATGGAGAGGAAGCGAAGAAGCGAAAAAACGGTTTCTGTGATTCTATCTCCTGTCGGCTGTCGCGTTCTTCCTCTTCTTATTTTCTTCTTTTTCTTCTTATTTATTTATTATTATTATTTTTTTTTTTAGAAATATCGTGTTCTTCTTCTGCCACATCATTCTGTTTTCTAGTTCGAGCTGCTACGATTTACTATTGCGTTTCTTTTGTATCAATTCGTGTGGTTGTCAAGCCATGGACTTGAAACTGCCATACCAATGCAAAAATTGTCGTTATACGTATATTTTATTATTTTTATACGGATTGTGGTCGACGGGATTTGGATTTGGATGGGAGAAAAGAAAGTTATAAAATATTGCATGGGAGGTGGGGCAACATCAAATCTACATCAGCGTTAATTTTAAGTTATCACAATTAGTTATGTTACTATACTAATAAAGTAATAATTAACACTTGCTTAGTGTTTTAAGTCAACGATTTGTTTAGTATTGTAATACTTTTACTAGGATAAGATTTAATAAAATTAATTATAATTCAGATAACTAGTTGGTTTATCAAATTTAATTTGAATAGTTCTTGATGTAGCTTTAAATTAAAAAATAAATAAAGAAGAGATAAAAGAATCTGGAAAATTTAATAGTAAAACAGATAAAATAATAGAGTTTGTATTCGATTGAATATTAATTATTTAGCTAATCTAAATAATATAGTATAAACCTAAATATTTCCATAATTACCATTACTAACTCTCCTAGTTAAAAAGAGTTTAATATTACCATAATTTAATACAGTAGCAACTGAGAATTTATCATTTTTAGAATGAGAATAAACTAAAGGAAATTGAACAGCCATAGAACAATTTCCACACCAACATTTCATGACAGAAATTAATGTCCCTTCCATTAATTAGTTACAATCTTTTAGATCCTAATTGAAGAAAATATTTTTAATATAAGAAATTACTTTCTTTAATAGAGAAGAAAAAAAGTCACGTCGTGACTTGCTCAACATGGCAAGACATACATGTATTATGTATCATAATTATTTTTTTGAAAAAAAAATAGTATGACACGGTACGACACGTAAATTAGTCTGATTATAGTACGATACAAACACACGGTACAAGACAAGTGAGTCACAACACATTTTTCCCAATATTATTTCTTATTTTACAACCTTTACAATTTTTTCTTTCCATTTTTTCATATATTTTTTTAAATAAATGAACTTAAATTATGATAATAATAGTTGTATGTGATCAAACATGACCAATCACGATACATTTGATCATGATACATGTCATGATCACAACATGAAATGACACAACCAAAATTAGAAAACATGAAATAACACAACCATAATTAGAACGTGTTAGTCAAGACACAAATTCAATCAGTTTGATCACTACTAGAATTTTCACATTTTCCATGGGGAGCAATGTTATTTCCAAGGGGAGGAAGGGCTCTTGGAAATGAATTTATTTTTTCTGACACACTTAACTATTTCCAACGGCAGTCCCATGAAAATAGTACCGCATGGAAATCCCTAATATCTGCCTTTGGAAATGTTTCATATCTGCCATTGGAAATACTTTTGCATGACCCATGACCCGTCAAACAGGCTGAATACTATATTTTATTGATAGCCCATGAAAATACCTCATCTTATACCCTTGGAAATAAGTGTGAAGGAGATATACATATTATTTCCATGGGATACCCTTGGAAATGTTTTGTTTAATCTGTTTATATTATTTTATAGTGGAGGTTCATGGAAATATTGGAGGACTATGCTCTTGGAAATGTTTTTTTAATTCAGTTTATATTATTTTATAGTTAGACTAATTATTTTCATGGGGTTACCATTGGAAATGTTTAATTCCTGAACACAGTAACATTTATGTATAATTGAGATCTCCCTTTGTTTGTATGGTGAATAAAAATAAATCACAATAACAAGAATAATATCAGTATATAAGAAACTACATTTTGTTTAATAGCAGTATAAAACATCACATCACATATTTTTTTCTTTTTTCTCATATATTATTCTGCACTACACAATTTAAATTAAATTTATTATCTCTACACCTCTTATTTCAAAATAGTTATCTTGAAATACGGCATTATTTTGCATTAGAGATATCTGAAGTAATTGGTATAACAAAGTTAATTGATCAGCTTTCCAATCTTATACAATGCTCCTCATACTGTGCTTATAATATATATTGCCGGGTAAAAATCCCAAATAAATGGAGGTATTATAAAGCAACAATAATCACATGCAACTCCTATCCATACAAAATTTGTCCAACATCATATTTCCTAATTATGTGAAGAACAACTCTATTCTCAATTATAAAAGAGCTGAGTACTAAAAAATTAAACAACAAAATAATCATCCAATATATATTAACATATATACTACTCCAGACATGACAAAGAAACAACTCTATTCTCAATTATAAAAGAGCTGAGCACTTAATGAGTTTTTTAGTATTTGACCAGAAGAGGAATTCTAAACAATTAAAGAGATGATATATTTGCTAAACTTGCTTTTGTTCTATACCAAATAAAACACATGACATTATAGTTACTACGATTTATAATGAATTCTCAAAGTTTGGCCTCAGGAAATGTGAAAACTGGTACAATAGTGCTGCTGGTGCAGAACTTCCCTGTACCAAACCTCAAATTCAACTCAGTTAAAAAATCCATAAAAATGTGAAATAAATAAAAGTGAAAGATCTTAATATCCTGAGAATTTTGGTACCAAGAACACTCAATTTGGAGTTGTAGTTTGTCCTATTTAAAATATACAAAACTGGTTGTCAGAAAATAAAAAACTGGTACAGAACCAAAACTGGAACAAAACTGATCTTGAGAAAAACTTAAGTTTGGCATAGCTCTAGGCAATACAATGAGTTAAAATTAATTGTGGGTGCAGATTATGACTTCCTGAAATTTTAGATACAAAAAACATCCAATTTGGATCTATGGTTTGTTCTACACAAAAATAACAAAACAGCATGTCAGAATGATCCAAACTGCACCTCACAAACTGAAAAGTGATGAAATAAATTGTTAGAAATATTGCAAAAATAAGGAAAACATGCACACAGGTTGTATGAAGGTCTTTGGGTAAGTTGTGCATACATTTTTGTGATAAAATCATCAAATTGAGCATCAAGGAGACTATAAACTGACCCATAATATATGTTGCTTTTGCACTGTGTATTGACGAGTCTCACACTCAATCCAGTAGCATATATAGATGCAAAGGTATGAGTTATTTCTTCTTGCTAACTTTTTAAAAGATATAAATAATCAACTGTGCACTTATGCCATTTCATCAAACACTTTGTGTGCACATAATCAAACACCGGTATACAACTAAAAAAACTAAAAAATGTACAACAATGAACTCTCAATATTAAGCAATACTAAGCAAAAATGTCAGCTTCGATTTGTTTGTTGTAGTTATATTCAATCTATATTTATTTTTAAATGCATACAAAACACTTCTTCCCATTTAAGCATTTTCACAAATACTTTCTGTGCAACACATTGTTAGTTCCTAAATTGATTAAAATGCAGAAAAGTTAAACAATAGACTACCTTGAGCTGTATAAAATGACAAGGTGTCAGCTTGCAAAGCACGAAGTACTAGTTCTGAGATAGAATCCATGCGGCACCAGCATACCTGATAAATCAGAGTGCCATAGAATGATAAGAAAAAAAAAAACACCCTAAACATGTACTAAAAACCAGATAATTTAACAACACAACAAGCTAATTTATGGCATCAAGCTGATTACATTAAAGCAATATCATTAAGCTGACATCAAGCTTTTTTTTTTGTTCAAACCATGGGCATGCCAGAATATCAGCCTCAATTTCTCAAATAATGTAAGAAGGAAAGTACCATAGTGGAAATTTGCATTAAAATTCAGGCTAATGTAAGAAGGAAAGTACCATAGTAGAAATTTAATTTAGGTCAATTTTTTTCACAACTTTTACCAATCAACATTTTAATCCAAAATCAGGGTCCAAAATCACTACATTAGTTGTAAGCAAATATAGAGGTAGAGAGATCACAAATCCAGCTTGATTGAAAAGCAAAAAGTGAACCAAAAAATATATCATAAGATAAGACAGATTTAACTTTTAATTTTGCAATTCCGAGCAAAGAAGAACAGCACGCATGCACGCTTCCGGCGGGAGTTGACAGGGTGGGGTGGGAGCGGGACAGAGAGCGCTAGAGAGGAAGCGATCGGGGTTGGGTTTGGAGAAGGAGCGCTGGAGGGTTAGAGAGCGCCGGAGGGTTCTGTTGTTTGGGGTTTTAGAGGGAAATGAAAAGTAGGGTACTTAGGCTAATTTTCAGAGAGATGCCGGAAATGACGAGTGGGACCCATCTGTAAATGATGAGCGGAAGTTAGTGAATTTTGTTTTGGTTTTGGCTTCGCTTTGCATCCAGAGAAGAGTGAAAAGTGGGAAGAGAAGAGAAACTCTCCAGAGAAGGAAGACAGTGAGGTAACGTAATTTCTCCATTTTAGATTTGGGTCGTCTGATCAGATTTTGCACGAATATTGAAGGATCCATTGCATTTTAACTAGGGTGGATCTAAACAGAACTATTATGTTACCACAGTGAATATGGACTCCCACCCACAACTTCTAAAATGGAGACCTCCTTTGAAATCAAGACACTTCATCACCCATCCAACGGCTGTGATTTACAAATATACAAATTAGGTAATAACTGTACAGCAAACAATACGCAAAAATTTCAAAAAAAATATTTTCTACTTTTTTACATCTTCAATGGCCAAATCATACTTATAAATGTCAATTTCATAGAATTTCATTGTTATATCCCTCTTAAAATTAAGCTAATAATTACGGACCGTTCATTTTCACATTATCCATCGACGGTCGATCTGCAATGAAATTATTTTAAATTTGTTTTGAAATGATCAAGGAAAAACTCTGAACATAAACAACATAAAAGTTTTCGAGTTTGGTTATGTCTGAGCTTTGATCCAACATGAAGTGTTTCTAGCCATTCGATGACGTAATATTCCGTCAGCGGGATGGATAGGTAAATCAACATAAATTTTGATCAAACTTTCCTACGATAAAATTAAGGTAATAATATTTAATTTGAACGGTTTCGATCGACCAACGGGCGACGTTTGTCTTTGTTCCTTCATTAACTCACCCAACAGGAGTTGATGTTCTATGGTCATGCATGTTATACATAAGTCATTGATGCAACATGCATGTACAACTATATATACAATTTAATTTGTCAAAATTATTTAATAATGCAATAAAAATGTTCTAGCATTATATTTTGATGTAAATTTTATCAATATCATTTTAAATTACTGTCATTTTAATAATTGCCATTTTAACAATTTGATATAAAAAAAATGAACTAGTTAGATTTATAATAAACAAAACCAACATCAAATATTACTCATAAACATTTAAACACATATGTACCATTAATTATAATATTTGACTATATCTTTGCATTTTCTATTCCTTTTAATTCCAACAATGAAGAAATTTTAATTCTTAAATCAATTCGACCCTAATAAATTAGTGTTAAAGTTACAACTTACAGATGAAATTAATTCCACTCTGAACAGAGCAGTTAAGACCTGATACAACGCACAATCTTTAGATTTAAAAGAGCGTTCATTCTGTTTAGTACTCTGCATGAAGCTAAAAATGCTCTGTATCGATGAACACCTTATTTCCAGATAGAAATTTTCATTTGATCTCGGATCCACTAAGATAACCCAAATTTGGTTTTAGATCCGAACCGTCCATCAGTTTTCACACGAATATTAAATGCGCCAGATTTTGTTCGGACAGTCCGGATTAAAACTCAAAATTTGAGTTACTGGAGGGAACCAAGAGTCCGTCAAATTCTCCCACAAAAATTTCGCTATAGGACCCGTATTCCCTCCAAAATTTTTTGCCAGATCCCCAAATTTTTGGGTTACTTAGAGGGGATCAGGAACACGTCTATCTCTCTCTCTCACACACACTTTACTCTCCTTCCTCTCTTTTCCTCTTCCAACTCCGCCGTAGCACCTCCCCCGCTGCCGTAACATCTCTCGGCTGCCGTAGCACCTCCCCCGCTGCCGTAACACCTCCCGGCTGCCGTAGCACCTCCCCCGCTGCCGTAACACCTCCCGGTTGCCGTAGCCCCTCACCTGATGCCGTAACACCTACCCCACCGCTGTAGCATCTTTCGTACCACCTGGCCCCGCTGTCCTCCACCTATCTCAAAGCTAAAGGTTAGTTTTTTATTTAGTTAGGGTTTTTTTGTTAAGGGTTTTGAGGGTTCCAGTGAGCGCTGCTCCATTTTGGCAAAAAAAAACGCCCATATCAATCTCTCCGCCTTCTGCTCCAATTTGGCAAAAAAACACCCAAATTATTCGGTACGTACCAGCATTGCAGAGTCAGAAATTAAAATGAACAAGAAAATTACGAAGTGTCAGTTACCAACATTTCAGTCCGGTACTATTTGGTACCGCTACCAGCAACGAGGAGCAATTGCAGTAATATAATATCAAACCACTATGTCATATGGGGTCAATTTTGTTTTCCCCAACTTAATCTGAGGGTGGTTTTATTCAAAGGAAGAGTGATATATGAGATTGGATATGTACCTGCCCACTGTAAATAGTGGCATTCACAACAAGAGATAGGAGCTCATCAACCTGACGCATTACATCCATGTAAACATATTATTCAGTCGAATGCACTTACACTTAATTCTTAGTTTAAATTTCAGCCTTGATGTACGTCTGTAGATCTCATTGGTTCTTGGTTTCATGAAATCATTAGCTAGAGCAGTGAATACTTCGTTTCATTCCACTTGCCAGCTTTAAAGGAAAAGAACACATGCAAATTTGATTAATCTTTTGAATAATATGGTTAATAACTACTTCGTTTACCTTCTTCGCAGTCTGAAGACAGTAAAGCTCTACGACAGGAAAAACAACATCAAAAGCGTCACCTGAGCTGCAATTGGGTAGCACAACCTTCCAAAGAAGACAGACACACTGTTCACTGCTATTGAGGTACAATTTCTCCCGTTTGATACATTGTCAGCCTTCAATTTGCGGCACATTAACATAGAGCAAGGTATACTTCCACTAATACGTTGTCACGGTTGTTGATCTGCATCGGAAGAGGCGCGTAACAAGGAAATAAAAATCATATTCTTGTCCCTCAAATCAGCAATCATGTGTCCATTTTAGGGAAGTGCTTATCATTTGTATTTAGGGGAGGGAAAAAAAATCATATTCTTGTCCCTCAAATCAGCAATCATGTGTCCATTTTATCAGTACCGGAAATAACAATCTCAACAAATTTCTGACTTGCATGCAAACATTGTAATTCCATTACAACAAGGGGTGAATTGCTGAATCGTGCGTGTATATATTCTAATTCCATTTATTATTCGCTATTTGACTAAATGATCTATACAATTTTATGTAATAGTAAGCTTATCATTTTCATTGACTTATAACTCATTATCTTCTATGATGTTGATTTAATATATTACTTGTATGTGTATATATGCATGAATGAAATCATAATCTGCTAAATAAATCTTGTTCTTTTTCAGTAAATATGAAGAGACATGCGCTCCTCATGTGTAGGAGTTCTGTTTCCTCACTTGCAATTCATAGAGCAAGATATTTCAAATTTCTTTCTCTTCAACTTGTATTGGAATTCAAATTTCTGATCTGACTAGATTTATTTCTGTTTTTCAGTTTCTGGGATGGTGAACACCTTGGAGCCTACTCTGGGAAATAATGTAAGATCAAGGGTTCTATTGCACGTATTAATAATTTCTTAGTTATTTTTCTTTAGTAAAATTTTATCTGTTACTATGCTTTTAAGTTCCACCTGCGCTGGAATGAACACGCTTACTCCACGCGAGCTGCCTGCAATTAGAGCTGAGAAGAACTCTTCAAGGTTTATCTCCCTTCCTCTATTTTGTTCTTTCCAATTTTGCATGCACAACCCTCTTTCTTTGCTGGCATCAGATTGTACAGTGTTGTGGTTATGAGTTTGAAATTAGTTTCCCTTGCTTCTTAATTCCTCCTTTAGGATGTTAAGCTTACTAGTGCACGACCTATATTATCTTTCCTGAGAAGGGATGTGAACAACCTATATGCTGGAGGTAAAATACCAAAATGTTTTCTGATTAAGGTAAAATACCAGGATTAATTGATGTTGTTAAGGTTTTGTGCCAATGTACCAGCCTTTAGCATTTTTAGGGGTAATATGCTGACAGTTGGATTACAGGTGTTTATGAATAAAGGCTGGTTAGGATGACGGCAAGGTAGTTCTGTCTTGTCCAATTTGGTTTCTCATAAACAGATCTCGATATGCCTTAAAAAGTTAAAACTGATGTCTATTTTTTAATTTTGTAGAGTTTGGATTTGGCATTGGAATTCTTGGCATATTACCTAGTTGAATTGAGTAAGTTTTTTTTTTTTTTTTATTCTTGCATTTCTGATGAAATTTATGTTTGTTTCAGAAAATATATTTCTGGGACTTTATGTGAAGGTGTAGGGAAATTTTATATAAAAGTAACTAATTATGTTTTCTGTGAAATTGTTAGAGTAAAAAGTGCAGACCAGTACTAGGTAAAGGAGAAATTAAACCTGAAGATTTGTATGTTGCTGTTTATTTTGTGAATGCTTCTTTGGGATGTTACATTTTGGGTATATTTAGAAGTTAAGTCTTTTATTATCAATGTTGTTTTAATGTTTTTATAATTTTGGTTCTATGTATGATGATTATACTATGTTGGTCAATGTTTATTAGTTGCCCTCTTGTTTATTAGTTGCCTTCTACAAATTTCTCAAATGTGATTTATGTAATTCTTGTTGAATGGGTACTGGGAATTTTAAAACAGCACTGGGCTCGTACTAGATTGGTACAGGGAGGGAGGATTGTAGAATTAGAGCATGCTAATTTGCACTCATTTCTTGTTATTATTACCTTGGGTACATCCACGCAAATAATTACAACTGCAGTGCATGCAAAAAATGTAATTCATATCCTTGCAAATAATCACCCATGTAATAATGTAAACAGTCTTTCCATGCTAATACTCAGGTGGGACCCACATTCCCTAGCCTTGCAAATAGTCAGGTGGGACCCATGTGTGTTAGCCTTGCAAATAGTCAGGTAGGACCCACGTTCCCTAGCTATGCAAATAGTCCAGTGGGACCCCTGTTCGCTTACCATGCAAATAACCAGATGGGGCCCACATTGTCTCCCCATGCAAATACTCCAAACGGGGCCAGCTCTGAAAGTTGTTGCATGGGCCGTTGTTGCATGGCTAATCTCATGCAACAAGTTAGAACAGAGTTGTTGCATGGGCGCCCATGCAAATACTTAGTATTTGTATCGAAGCTTGTTGCATGGGCACAGTTGCATGGCTATTCGCATGCAACAAATCTTTTCGGGCTTGTTGCATGGCTATCTCCATGCAACAAGCCATTTTCTGGCCCATGCAATAAACTCATATTCTAGTAGTGTTGCTCGACATGACAAGACATACATGTATTATGTATCATAATTATTTTTTTGAAAAAAAAAATAGCATGACACGGTACGACACGTAAATTAGTCTGATTATAGTACAATACAAACACACGGTACAAGACAAGTGAGTCACAACACATATTTTTTCCAATATTATTTCTTTATTTTACAACCTTTACAATTTTTTTTCCATTTTTTCATATATTTTTTTAAATAAATGAACTTAAATTATGATAATAATAGTTGTATGTGATCAAACATGACCAATCACGATACATTTGATCATGATACATGTCATGATCACAACATGAAATGACACAACCAAAATTAGAACGTGTTAGTCATGACACAAGTTTAATCAGTTTGATATAACATTTAAGTTTGAGCTATGTTATATCTATATATTCTCGTCCATTGTACATTTGAACTTCATAGTTTGGGCTCACAACAAAATTTGAATAGAAATTCTCATCTGTAAAAAGGAAACAATTTGGGCTTTCAATTTATCAGCCCAAAATTTGAGTGTTTGTTCTCGTCGCCAGTGGTTTCCTCTTTCTTTTTTCTTAGTCATCTCAACACCCTCTCCTCTCCAGTCTCCAGTAATTTAGCCCAGATGGAAGCACTGAGGAAGCTGGAGAGTGCAGAGCAATAGAGCATGCTCCCTTTCATCAACTCTCATGGCCTCTCCTCTGGCCTCCATCTCCACTCTGATCGCTTTCTCGCTCATCTCCTTCTCTTTGTATCTCTCTCACCGTTTTAAGTTTTAACCCCAATTATTTTGTTCTTCCTTAGATACAAAATTTTGCTTCGTGTGCCTCAATTACCATCAAATATGCTGAACTTCTTTGTCCTTGTAGTTGAGAATTTTTGTGTATAAATACCGCTCAAAATAACCAAGGAAAAAGGAATGCACTTGAGTTGTTCGAGGAAATGCTAATGAAATTTGTGCTGTGCAGTTATGCTTTGTATAATTGTTGTTACTTTCTTTTGTTGTATGTAGGTTCATCCTTGTGGCATGCTAAGTGTAGAGGTGAAGTACTCTCTGACACTAGACTTTCTCAATAAGGCAAATTTAAATTAATTTAATTAGAATATATTTTAAAAACTTTATGTAATCCAATTTTCAAAATGTCCAATGGGTTTTATAGGTGGGGTATTGATGTGGTGCTGGTACTGTTGCAATCGTTATTTAGCTCTTGATTCTGCAATTAAGATTCAGTTTCCATCAATTCTATAAATTTTTACTGGGTTAATTGTAACCGATTATGCTGTCAGAAGGACCATATGAGAAGCAATCACAACAAGCAATCAACCATAATGAAAATAAAAGAGAGACACAAGATTTTACGTGGAAACCCTTGCGGGAAAAAACCACGGGAGCACGGTGCAAAATCACTATACTTGGAAGTTTTTGCAATACAAGAAGATTATCAAACCAAAAACACTCTCTTACAATTTCATACACTAATTTTGATATTTCCTAGTATATTTTTGTGGAAATGGAACAACAGAGAGAGAACCCTAGTACAAATTATAATTTCACTGTATGGAATTGTCTGTGGTGTTGCTTGCATCTCTACTTTCCTTAGGTTCATCAATGGCTCCTTCCCTGGAGACAAGAAGGTGCTAATATTAGACCTATGATGTATATCAAGAATATCACGTAAGATTTGACGACAATTATAATTTCAAGGAAAAATCAGAAAACTAAATTGAAAGAAGCATGGTTAGTCCATAACCTTCCTGTCTTTAATATCTTGATGATGTAGTGCTCAATTTTCTTTTCTGCTCCAAAACAATCATTAGCTATCTTCAGTGTATTCATGGAATCACTTGTGAATTGAGCATTGCTCCAAAGCATTGGTTTACTGACTAGATTTCCTCCTTCTGTTGCTTCATTTTAACAAGGTCAGGTTGGAGATGTCACACATGCTTTCACCAACACGTGACCATTCTGTATACCGAATAACTACCCTGTGGATGGGTGCATATCATCACACTGGTTAACAATATATAAAATAAATCTATAGCTGTGCTGTACAATACGACTACTGGTATTGCATATGGTACTTGTATGCTACTATTCATATACAACGGAAAAGTCATGGAAAAAAATACAACAAGTCAACGTGAGTTGTAGGGGTGGAGGTTGGGGGGCTGATATTAAGATTTTTTTTTTTTTAAGAGCGCAACATGTATCTAATTATTCTTTGGACAATTTGACCGTTCTTTAGTTATTTCCTCTAACAACTATCTTGCTTCAATAAATGTCTATCTTATTTTACTTTGGAGTCGTTTTAATGAGTAATAAGTAATAACACAAATTGTTGTATTAGCCTATCTTATTTTTTCAAAAAGTTTCCGGATTCAAACCTCAATGAACACAGTATGGTGGGGCTTGCAGGCCTTCTTCATCACTTGAGGGAGCAGGGTGGTAGTACACATTGTTAAGCAATTTTGATCATTCTCTCTGCATAGACCAAAATTTAGGGCAATGTTAGAAGCATGATATCACTGCTCTACAAGAAATGCAATTCAAATGCTTACTATTTGGTATGATTGGCAGAGCATTTTCTAACCGATTTCTTCATATGTCTCGGGATTAGCTATAAAATAAATACAATGGAGACATATTATGAAGTTATCTCAGAAATAGATAAAGTTAGGCATCCAACAAAGATATCTTTTCCTTTTTCTTTTTTTTTAATGAAGGGGCTCAGACCTCCCTGTTCTAGTACCCAGCTGAAACCAACTAACTGATTTGGAACCTGCATCTCTCGGAGGTGAGGCAAAGCATTGGAGCCACCAAGTCCCTTGCATTCATCTAAATTTGTATTAGTTTACATTACTGTTTATAGTTCATAAGGGTATTGTTGTCCCAACACATCATAGAACTATAGATGCCATTAGATTTTATCACCCAAAAAAATCAATTGCATACCATGATGTAAGTAGTTATTTTGCAATACCTCAGTGCAGACTTCCTTCAATTAATATTTGTCTGTTAGACCATGTATCACTGCAACAAAAGCAAGAGATCAATATTTCGATAATATTGACTAGGATATTACAGAGCAGCATTAAGGGATTTTATACTGAAAAGTCACTACCGTACACAGGTGAACTATGGAGAGGAGCTTTTCGATTTACAATTTACAAGTTACAACAGCTCACAATTGCATGAATTTGGATCGTCAAAAGGAATAGTGCAAGTGTACTGCTGCTCAGAATAGCATGTAAAAATAGTGTGAGAACTAAGAGTGTAATTTTTGTTATTTAAGTTGTTTGGATTGCATAATTTGAAATTGCATTAATCTAAATAGTGCTAATCTTGTTTTTCATGGTTAGGTTAGGTTAGTGCTATTTGGGTGCATCCAAACAAATCAATTTGCTTATTATTTGTTTGTTAAAAAAGCAATGGTCTCTGGAATCTCTAATGATAAATTAGCTATTATACAGATGCAACAATATAAAAATATCTTCTTACTAATTAGCATCAAGGAGGTAGCACATATGTTGAGGGGATTTCCTTGACGAGGAAAAATATCATCCCCTTGTCCATGGTTGATCTAGGAGAGAACCTAGTAGTAAAATATCAAATATTTAGAATAATTCAATTGGAAGAAATATATGACTTAGCTAATTAATATTACAAAGAACAAACAAACTGATGATTTTCAAGTTCATGAAAAATAAGAACAGAAAAAAGAAAAGACCAAAAACTGAACTGATGCTTTTCATATATAGGTGAACTGAAAGTCACAGTCGTCCTAATACTATATCCTGAAGCGTCGTAGTACCAATTCTCTATGCTCAAATGTCCTACCGCATGATGCACATGCCTGTAGCCCAGGGAATTCAATTGAGGGGGAAAACGATCATCTACATGTCTTTGATTAGTTTTGGTGAGAACCTAGTAGTAAACTATTGAAAATTAGGAATAATTCTTTTGGGAAAAAAAAAAATATGACTTGGCTTATATTTGCAAGAACCAAAATTCATGAAAAAAAGAACAAAAAAAAAAAAAAAGGAAAGACGAAAAACTGAACTGATGTTCTTTTACCTTACTTTTCATATATGAACTCGAAATCGCTTAGTACCAGTCACGTAGAACAAAATCACTACACTCAAATATCTTTCTGCATGAATTACATGCCCGTTGCCCTGGGAATGAAAATTAAAAAAAAAAGACAGAGGTAAGTGTTAAAATTGAAGACGGTATTGACTATATGGGCTAATCCACTGATATTAAATGGAAGAGAGATATTATTATGAAACTTACGAATTGCATCTGAAATTTTTGGCTTTCGAATTGTCATATTTGCTACTTCGGCAGCATCTGTTGGAACTTGTTCCTTACGATGTGTATAATCATCAATATGGATTACAGGAATGCTGGATATGAATTGCTGGTCTTGGCCCTCATATGCTTTGCACAGTTGAACCAAATTCCGGGAGCAATTCTTTATAATTAACTCCTGTAGGTTGGGAGGCATGCTATCTGAAAGAGATTTAAGCCTACGACACCTTTCTAATTCCATCTTCTTGAGTGCGGAGAGCTGGGTCAAACTGGCTGGAAGGTGCTCTAACTCACAATTGGAAAATGTGATCTCTTTCAATGCGGTCAGATCTTCAAACCATAAATTTTGATTATTTGTAAACTGGGTAATCTCTGAGAATTTCAAAACCGGGAGGGAAGGAAGACTCCCAAAAATTAGGTGGAACTCATGATTCCAAAGACTGCAGTTATCTGCTTCTATATGGGTAAGTGATCGCAACCCTGCATCCTGATGCACTTGTAAACCCTTCCCTTTTAGTTGGTCCCTTGTAGAATACGTGCTAAAAAGCTTTGGGCACTCAACAAGTGTCAGACATTTTAGGTGAGTAAGAGATTGCAGATCTACGTTGATTTCCAATTTCTGGCAATACTCGAGATTTAGATCCTCCAAGAATGGCATGTTAAAGGGGTCTGAAGGGATGCTCACATCTATGAATTTAAATACCAAGTGGGTAATAGAGGATAGCTTGGGCATTGAATTTCCAAGTGAAATCAGGCTGCGGCATTCACGAATTTTCAATTTTTTGAGGGTTGAGCTGAAAAGGTGAAGTGGTGCTTTTCTCAGGGTACTGTTGTTTTCAATAGTTAATTTAGATAGACGTGGAAAAAATTCTCTAGCTCCTGCATCAGTCCATTCTTCACAGTTGGACAAGCCGTCCAAAACTAGTACTTCTAAGAGAGGAAAAACTGTTTGGTTTTTTCCATACAAATGAGAATCAATGAGTTTGACAGAATCACACTTCTCGATCTGAAGACTTCTCAGAGATGGAAGTTCCCCAAGAGGTGGTAGGACCTTTACATTGACACATGAAACTAGACATAGTGTATTTAGATTTGGAAAACGATCACCCATTTGAATAATCCAATTTGGAAAATCTAAACCAGCGTAACTTTCAATTCTTAGGTCTTTAATATCCTTGTTTGGTTGCAGTTCTTGGAGTACCTCCTTGTCTTCATTGGACTTTCTATTTGCATGGTTTGCAATTATGTGAATGCTATCAAGATGTTTCTTGTTGACTAATTTCGCTTGCATGGCCTCATCTTTGTTTTTGATATTCTGAAAATTCTTAATTGTTAGAGTCCCTCTGATCTCTCTCAAATTTTCCAATTCTGTAATTGTGTGTCCCCTTTTTTCCCGAACAGTGAAAACACCAAGTTCTTGGAGGTTGGTTAGTTCACCTATACCAGAAATTTGGGCAATGGTTTTTTCCTCAGCATACAAGTGACGCAGATTTATCAATTTGTTCATGCCCTTTGGTAATTCTATGGAAGTGCATTTGCGAATATACAAAGCTTGAAGATGATAAAAGTTAATAGGAGAAGGAGTTAAAAGTTTAAATTCTGTGGAAGATAGATCTAGGAAACGAAGATGCTGCAAGTTCCAAATATTGGTTGGTGATCTTTCTTCATTTCTCATGCTCATATAAGATAAATCAAGAACCCTAATGCTATCTAGACCATATAGCGTTTCATTTATAACTCTATACATTCCTTGAACTTCACAACCCCCAAAGTATAAGAATGAGCGCAAAGTTTTATGTTTTCGAATGTCCTTTATGACCACGAGATTGTTGGTATCTACTGCCAAGTGCCGAACACCCAAAGGAATTTCAACAACTCCCTCCCCAAGGTAGAAACATTCACCTGAAGAGACAATAACCGCCAAATCATGCATTAATTCATGCATGACATAGCTATTGTTGTCCCATGCACGCTCAAAAAATGACTTCTTAACCAGCTCATCAAACCATTCCCTCCCAATATCTTCAAGTCTCTTCACACCATTGGCATCAGATTGAATAAAATTATGGGCAATCCACATATGGACTATCCTATTTTTTTCTATCAATGAGTTTCTAGGGAATAAAGAGCAGTAGGAAAAACATTGCCGTAAACTAGGATTTAGTTGTTCATAACCAAGTCCAACAGATGGAAGGATTTTGCTTTGGCCTTCTGGTATGTCCCACCATTCACTTTCTGAAATATCCCTCCATCTATTTTCATCAAGGTCAGAACTTAATACGTTTCCAATTATTTTAGCTGCCAAGGGTAAACCATGTAACTTGTCGGCTATTTTCTTTCCAATGGATTTTAAAATTTCCCTTTTTTCACCAGACATCACTACATTCCCGAATGCAAAACGCTCAAATAATTCCCAAAATACATCTGAGTCCAGTGCACTCAATGCTATGGGACCAACGGCTCCTACTGTATTTCCAACTATCCTATTTCCAAACACCTGATTCTGAGTTGTTATGAGAACTACACTACCTGGGGCACCACGAGATAAGATTTTATGAACAAAATCCCAATGAGATTCAAACATATCATCGAGGACAATTAGAAATTTGACTCCCTTAATGATCCTTGATAGGTCCTCGGAAATGGACTCTAATGACCAATTGGTCAAATCTGAAACCGGGTAGTTTCTTAATGATTCAATGATCTTACCCATCACCAATACAGGATCACGGTTGTTAGAAACAGATGACCATGCTCGTTTTGCAAAAGTTTCTTTTACCTCAGAATTATTATAGACAGCTTGAGCGAGTGCTGTCTTTCCTACCCCACCCATCCCAACAATAGGAATAACGAAAATACCATGGTAATAGTCGTCTTGCTCTCCCTTTTTGTTTGATTTTGACTGCAAACCGAATATTTTTTCCAAAAAGAATTTTGACTGCGAACCTAATATTTTTTCTAAAATGGATTTTGACGGTGAACCTAATATTATTTCTAAAATCAGATTCAATTCATCTTGCCTGCCATACAAACCCACCTCCTCTAATGGTTGGGAACTGGTTTCTCTTGGATTAGTAAATTCACGGGTCTGTGATTCCTTATTTTTAATATTCATTTTTACTAATTCAAGAATTGGCGGGATTTCGGCACGAAGTTCCTTCAGCTTATCCACAACTTTCTCTAAACTTTTGTGGTTCTTGTCAGAAAGAACCATATTCCTGACAGTAGAAAGAGAATCGGAAGCAAGTTTGCTAACCTTGTTCTTTGTCTTTCCTTCAACTTCATCCTTGATAGATTTGGTTTCGATGCTGTCCAACACATCTTCTGCATCGTAAACAGTATCTTTCAGGCTCCTCAGCAAGTGTGCAAGTGCTGAGTTGTTGATAATAGTTATTTTTTCGACCTCCTGGACTGTTGCTTGACAGAGTAAAAGTGATCGAGTCAATTCCGCAACCATCTCTTCACCGTCTTTCTGCCACTTGTAATTAGCCCCGAGATACTTCTGTGCTTTCTCAAGCACAATTTTGATGACCGGCGATGCAAACCATCCGCCAACCAACTCTAGTCCTGCCATTGTTGAGATTTTGGGAGTATTAGCTCTTAGGTTTTCTACTGTATATGGTGGATTGAGTTATCTTAGGTTGAGTCAAGTTATAAGACCCTCGGAGGTATATGTAATGTGTTAGGATGCAATAGAAAATTAAATTTATTATAAATAATTTTAGTATCAAAATTTGACTCGCGGTCAAGATGATGAGAATTAGTTAGAGGCGTTCAACTTGCTATCTTCAGAAGATGATCAGAAAGGGTATCGAATTGTAGGCCCCATCGGGAAATGATGTATTTCTAAAATGGTGGTCTATAATTTTGTAGTTTTCTTTTAAATTTTTTATCAGGAAATGGTTGTATTTTATGATTAAAGTATTTAGTATTGATATTGTGGTACTTTTGCATTTCGTAACTGCTAGCAAGAATTCATTAATTGATAGTAATACAATGGAGCACTATGTTGCTGCCAATGTAAATGTAAGTTATTCCGAGATGATTTTTCTATTATTTGTTTAATTAGAAGAGCTGAACCAAACTTCGGCAGGCATGAGATTTTTCTGGGAACATAGATGACCCGTAAATTGAGGCAAAAGCCATGTTATCATAAAAAAATACTAATATTTTTATAACTGGTAAAAGTTTTTGAATCCAGTGCAACAAGTATATTGTATATTTACTTTTCCTATGTCTCGTTCATTGCAGTGTAGCAAAAGAGTATCTCACATCTAATAAACATTCACGTGTGGCTTTCTCTCTACTTGCCTCTGAACAACCATTAACTTCTTGAGTTTAACTATATGAGCCGAACCAAACTCGGCAGAAGGAAATTTCGATGTAAACATTGGTGCTCCATATAAATTGAGAATGCGTATCCCCCGAGATATCTCAACTTTTGAGTTCATACGTGTACGGACCAGATTTAAACTGTGCCTATTTAAATGCGGGGGGGGGGGGGGGGGGGGGGGGGGGGTGGGGGGGGGGTCTGTAAATAGGAAATGGGTCGCTTTAAGATTTGTGCTAAATGTTTCAGATTTTTACACGTAACAATTTAAAGTCGACATATCTCGGGGGATACGGATTAATAAATTGAGATAAAAGGTGTTAAAAAGCAAAGTGAAATATTTTGTAATTTTTACCCCTGTAAATCATTTATTTTTAATCAAGTGTAACAAGTATTGTACATTTATTTTTCTTATGTCTTGTTTTTAGCAGAATAATAGGTCTGAAATACTACTATGAATTTTGGTAAGTGTAAATGATAGCTAGATATAAGCTAATTAATAATTAGTGTCGGAAGAATAAACTATACGAAAAATTAATGCAAAGTTTTTGTTACAGAGAGATCAGAAGGTATCATTTTGGTCATGAATACCAATCCACTGGATGCAGATTTTAATTAATTGATCGTTGAATTAGTCAAGAGTATACGTTAAGCTCGCCCAACAACAATTACATATTATAATTGATCATGGAAAGATTCTTCTCCTGTTACTACTATCAACCTTGGTTTTTTTACTCCAGTTGGGTTTATTTTTAGCCCAACTCAATTTATTTGAGACTAAAGACGTTGTTGTTGTTGTGGTGGTGGTGGTTATATTATTGCCGTACCCAAACAGCATAACAATATCTTATTTTGGAACGCCTATTTTAAATTTTTTGGTCTTCGGTGTAGGATGTTACATCTCTAAAAGATAATGGATTATTATTGTTCACAGTAAAGACTATTTTTTTTGCGTAAATGGAGTCAAGTTGTTAGGACCGATGAAAACCATTGCAGAACAGGACCGTCTGTGTTGGATTTAAAACTTATAACAGAAGTGTACCCTTAATTCTTGACTTTCTTGTGTGTAAGAGCGCCGCTGATTTGGTTCTTCTAGAATGTCAATGCTCGATCTTTAGAGAGTTTTCTTTGTTTCTGTTTTCTCGAAAGTCTCTCACAGTTCTCTCTAATGGAATAAGATAACTGAATTCAGATTGCCTGTATTCTAGGGACCAAATCATATATATACAGTCCAAGAAACCACTTGACTGTCTTATGTTGTAATTATTCAATTCAGTCCATAGTTAAATTGAATATTTAATCTTAAGTTCTACAGATTAAAGGTCCACACCCTATATGACACATTAATACTCATAAATTATAAACCGCGTATGATCACTTTTAATTGAGCATAAAATTGACAGTATACAATACATAATTATTTTGCATAGTCCAATGTTGGATTAATGATCCTATAATCTCCCACTTGGACTATATGTGAAACTTTATAATTATGTATTGTGCAATATCCGTAGTCAGCTCAGCTTTTCTGCCATTACCGTAATGTATCCCAAAACAATTCCGTCCATTAATTATATCAATATAGGATCGAAGCAACTTTTGCCACATTTATTCGTAACTAAGCCAACAGTGATCACATATATTAACATAACTGAATGAAATGAATCATGATTTGGATGTGTAGCATGAAAATTTAATGCAATGTGATCATAACGTGTATATCTCCAGCTGGTCCACCCTTAAATGAGATTAACCTTAATAAAGTCAGAATGTGAATAAACTTGAACTTTATTTTTGCAGAAATATCCTTAAAAAAACCGTAAAATATGAAATCCGTATACAAACATAATTACAAACTCCCACTAAAAACTGAATATCCTCAAAACTGAAGATCTGTAATTGGCATGACACCCATATGAGCAATATTCTCATGAAACATTTTGGGTGACAATCCCTTAATATGCATGCAATCACGAAGTTTGTGCCAATATGCTCAATAGACAATCGTACATTCTGAACACTGTTATTTAGAACTAAGAACTTGATCTCTATACTTTGACCTTATCAAGTTCCTATTGTTGGAATATAAAATTGTCGGGTTATTGTCACAAAATAACTTCAGCAATATTTAACCCCAATTAGATACCTCATGCACATGTAATAACATGCGTATGATTGAATTTTTATAAAATATTTTATCAGTTCAATATATATAGATGGACTATTGTACTTCACAAAGTAAAGCGAAGTTTTACTTCACGCACATATTCCCATTTTGAAAATCCAAAACATCGATCCAAACCATTCAAGTTGATCTCCATATTGAAATGTGCTTGGAGTCCAAATTTTACATTTTTTGGAATTTTTTTACTATTTATTAAGCCACTTTGAAAATCGCTGATCCATTGTGAACAGTAAAAAACAGTAAAAAATTCTAGACCAATAGATCAATGATTTTTAAAGTGGCTTAATAAATAGTAAAAAAATTCCAAAAAATATAAAATTTGGTCTCCAAATACATTTCAATATGGAGATCAACTTGAACGGTTCAGATCGACGTTTTGGATTTTCAAAATGGGAATATGAGCGTGAAGTAAAACATTCGCTTTACTTCGCGAAGTACAATAGCCCATCTCTATATATATATATGTATATGTATAGGTATATGTATATGTATTGTATATATATATATGTATATGTATTGTATATGTATATGTATATGTGAAAAAAAAAATTCTGTTAATTTGTTGAATGTTGAATAAATATGATTGGTTTTTCTGTATGTTGTGATGTTGAATACTTATTGAATTATGGATGTGTAATATTGCAAATGTATGTTTAATGGCTAGCAAATATGGGTGTAGCCTATTATAAGTCGTTTAAAAAAAACACAAAACATACACGGTTCAAAACAACAATCCGTATACAGTGTCCAAAATAATACAAGGATGATTTGTAGAAACTGTGCATATACACCTAGTTATTGTATACGGTTACTTGGACCATGTAGAAACCACCATTTTCAGCGCTTTTTTTTAAGATCTGACACGGTTGGATTTTATTAACCGTGTATGTTAGAACTATATAGATACGGTTCGGAAACTTTGTACAATGTACCCCTTATTCACACACGACTCTCGCTGACATGGTCGTGAAACTGTGTGTCATTACCTTTTCGGACTGTGTATGGTCGTGTTTATTTAGTACAAAATTAATCAGTAAAAAAAAGATAAAAAATGAATGTATTAAAATAACTTATAGAACTTTATTTTTTTAACCGCTTGACTTTATGCTAAATAATTCAAAATTTTGTATGTACACGCATCACTTATAAAATAGATTGGTTTCAACTGTTTGAATCCTTCATTTGAAGACAACCGATAAATTTTAAAGTTATGTTCACTAAATTTTTTTGATAAACACAACACACTAACTACCTTTATTCACTATATTTTATTATATTAGGTTATAAAACACCGCTACGGATTTTGGTAAGTGTTAATGATAAATATAAGATTAATTACTGTTAGAAATTGAAATAAACCACACTAAAATACGCAAAGTTTTAGGAACAGATCGGAATATATCATTTTGGTCAAGCCAATTCCACTGGATGCAATTTCATCTCGGGTTTGTCTAAACCATGTTGACGTGTTCATTTAATTATGTTTTAAGAAAAATAAGGATATACCCCTATTTTCTATAGGTATTTGCTCAGGTCGTGAAACAAAAATATGCAAGTTAGCATGTTCATTTTATTTCCTTATATATATTATATGAGGAGGGATCCAATTACACCTTTTTTGGTGACACATCATGACACCGTTTTTTATATAGGTTAATTTTGCGATTTCAAAATCCAAACAGTCGATCTGAACCGTTCAACATGATCACCATATTAAAATGTACTTGGAGATCAAATTTTACATTTTTTTGAATTTTTTTACTATTTATTAAGATGGTTACAAAATCACTGTTTTTCAATGGTTTGAAAACAACGATTTTTGTAACAATCTTAATAAATAGCAAAAAAAATTCAAAAAATGTAAAATTTGATCTCCAAGCACATTTTAATATATCCATCATGTTGAACGGTTTGAATCGACTAGTTGGACTTTGAAAATGGTAGGTGTCAAAGTGTGTCACCAAAAAAGGTGTAATCGGATCCCTCCTCATATTATATTATATTATATTATATATATATATATATATATATATATATATAGGGATGGGCTATGGTGAGACGTGGAGTAAAACAAGTTTGTATTCCACGCAATATTTCCATTTTGCAAATCTAAACAACCAATCCGAACCGCTCAACATGATCTCCATATTGAAATGTGCTTGGAGACCAAATTTTACATTTTTTGGAATTTTTTTAATATTTATTATGCCACTTTGAAAATCGTTGATCTGGGTGAACAGTAAAAAATTATGGACCAATGGATCAGCGATTTTCAAAGTGGCTTAATAAATAGTAAAAAAATTCCAAAAAATGTAAAATTTGGTCTTCAAGCACATTTCAATATGGAGATCATGTTGAATGGTTCGGATCGGTTGTTTGAATTTTCAAAATGGAAATAATGAGGTGTGGAGTAAAAACTTGTTTTACTCCACGTCTCACCATACCCCATCCCTATATATATATATTTGTTAAGTTGAAGAATTCACAATATTTTTTCTTACTTTTTGTTATATCATCTTATGTTGGAAAGCATAGATTTGAAAACTTTGGTCTTCACCAAAAGATAATGCATTAGATAATTGTTCATAATTAGACTTTTACAATATTTAGTTACCAATTTACAAACAATAAAATACTTTACAACGACGCAAGACAAAAGGAAAAGAAAAAAACTCTCTAGCATAATATTGTTCATTTTCTTTTCTTTCTTTTTTGTTAAATAGCGATGCTTTTTTCCATAAAAATTGCAGAAAATAACCTCACGACGACACAATTCCGATTTTTTTGCCATGTTTTACAGAAAGAAATCATTTAGCCAGTCTTTTATTTTCTTCTAAAATTTCAATTTTACCAAGTCTTCAGGTAATACCTACGCAATCAGCAGGGAGGATACGCAGGTAGAACCTGCAGGACCAAAATGGTGCTGCAGATTGTATCTGTGCAACTGGCATTTTTTTTTTTTTGGGTTCAAATAGTATAATTAAAAAACATTGGTGCTTCATCGATAGTTTTGCAATGCAACATCAATGCATGCTGTTGGGATTAACCATAAGATAAAATATCGATGCATTGTTTTCAAACTTTAAATGACCATAATGGATTAATTTAGAAATATGTGTTTCAAACCGAAATATGTGCTGCTGGTACAAATTAAGGAACACACCAAAAACAGTAAAAACGACCTGTTCTGCTAAAACAGTCAGTGTAGACTGTCACAGGGACCAAAATGCAAAATAAATTACACTGGCATGTAAAGGACTTCAAAACACATAGTTTAGCCCTAAATTTTTAAATTGGATTTTTCTACTATTTTTAGTGAAATTTCAAAGTTCAGTTTTTCAAAATTTTGATTTTTTCCTTTTTCCTTTTCTTTTCAAAATTCTGATTCCAATTAAATCATGCATGAAGTACATATCATATTGAACATTTCTATATAAAGAAATAAAAGTTCCATATAGCCAATTGATCACAACAAAATGGTCCATAATACATAACAAGTATACAAAAAATTTCAGATCCGAATATTTCTGGTTTCAACCGAGATACAAAAATCAAAGGAATGAAGGAAAATGATTTACATTATTACCTCAATCCTCTTCTTCTAAACTGTGTTTCGTGCAGAGAGATAAGAGAAATGCGACAGATATCGTGTTTTCGCGTACAGAGAACAGAGAAAACCTAAAACCTAGCTTTATTTCGCACTGTTGGATATAAGAGAAGAGTTATTAGTATCGGTTAAATTAAAAAAAAATGATCCTAAAATTAATCAGAATCGGTTAAACATTTAGCCGATCCTAATATAGGAACCATCAGGGTCGGTTAAAAGAAGGCCCGATCCTAAAACAGAGAAATCAGGGTGGGTTATATGATTGACCGATCCTAAAGACCATCAAGATCGGTTGTTGGGAACAACCGATACTAATAAGTACATAATCAAGATCGGTTCATTCTAAAGAACCGATCCTAATTTGGCCAGCACTTTTAAGATCAGTTGTTTATATTTAACCGATCATGATTGTCCATTTCAAGATCAGTTGTTTATAAAGCCCGATCCAAATATAGATTAGTATCGAAATATTGAAAAGTCCGATCCTAATAGGCCGATCTTGATGTGTGTTTTACCACTAGTGATAAATTTTGATAGAAAACTCCAATTTAAACGTTTGACCACAATTCAGTAATATCACGAAGATACAGAGGGCGTGGTGACTAGGGCTTTTCACCCCGAACACCTATGAAGGTGAAGCAATCTGAGTTGCAAAAAAGTTGTTAGGTGCCTCAAAACTTCACTTGAAATTTCTGATGAATAATTAATGATACTCAATTTTAGGATTGCGCAACCTACTGACTTTTTAATATTGGTACTGAATTTTATAATATTGTTTATTGGTACTCAATTTCTTCTTCTTATATCCTTCGATTGTATTTTTCTTGCATTTAACAGACGACAGTTCCTTCAAATTGAAATTGTAGCTGAAAAAAAAGACTTGTTGCGCAGGTATAAACTGCGCAACCATATATAGTCCCATAGGTTATACATGTGCAACCTCTCTGCTAGTTGTGTAGATATTACTTGCGGACCTGTTAAAAATTAAACTTCAAGAAAAAGAAACTGACTAAATGGTTTTTTTTAAACATGATACAAAAAAAAATCGAAACAAAATGCCACACGGATGAAAGTACTGCAGTCAAATGTTCTAGCACTACTAGAATTTGGCGTATTTGTGTGGGACAAAAATTACTCATTTTGGGTGGGATACCCATGCAATTGGTGATAATTAAATGAATGGATATTCCATGCAAATGAGTCTATATAGTTGACCTCCATGATGACTCCTATTTGCATGGACTTATACAGTTGCTGAACTCCATATGGCTGCACAAACCTATTTTGCATGAGCCAAAAAAGTACGACCCATGCAAATGAGTTCCCATATAATAAATTTAGTATCCATGCAGATATACATGCAACATAAATATGACATGTCATTATTGAATTGGCCGCTAAAAATTAATGCACCAAAAACTTTGCAAACTTACGAAGAATTTGATTTTTGGAAAATTCATAAAATTCATTTGGTAAATATCATGAAATTTACTAAAAACCCTTCAAATTGAAATTTGAGTTAGCTAGAGGGGCGTTTTATGCTTTTAATGAAAGGGTAAAATGGGTATTTTATATATTTAGAATGAGTTTTAATATAAAAGACAATAAAATGAGTAAATTTGTGAGTTTTTGAAGTTTAGAGGGGGGAATACGTAATTTTGATGTTTTTGAGGGGTATACGTGAAATTCCCCCTATTGTTTATTACTCCAAATTTAGGGGCTGCCAACAGCAGTTCTGCCGATAGAATACCTAATATTTCAGAACTTGACGGATGTCACTATTTCAATGTGTTCGTTTTTATTTTTTGAAATGGAAACTTGGATCCTAAAGAGTTTGCCAAATTTAAAAAAAATTACAATGCTACACGAAGAGGACTGTAAGTTTTATGAGCACATAATTCTTATTTTCTCACCCTAGTATTTTTAATTATATGGTTAAGTATTAATCTCATTAGTTTACAACAAATTGTTTCCAGTCAATGAGGGAGGAGAGAATGGAAATGCAGAGGACGTTCATGAATGCTTGGTTTCTTGTGCTCCAAATTGTCGCCAAAAGAGCGCATTGAGCTATGAAATCCCTCTTGAGTATTGTTATTAACATTAATTGCCTGTGAAGTACATATAATGTCTATATTTGTATATGAACCGTTGATGGAAAATTGGATACTGCAATTAATATGATTACTTGGTTTGCCAATAATTTATCTTGTTAATTGACACCAAAGTGCTTCTTATGAATATTATTCTACTTTCATTTTCATCCAATGAAGGTATATAATCTGCAATAGCTAATAATTAGTTTAAGTGTTACTTGTTTAAGTATTATAAACTGAAGCTTGGTTGTCTAATTTGATTTGATCTTCCGGTCAAAGTAGATCTCGAGGTTCATGGATAAGAAGTTACTTGTTTAGTTCCTTTATTACTTCTTACAAATAATAACTTGTTTAAGTGTTAGGTATGAAATGCAGATATCGATGGGTCAATTCAAACTAGACTATAAAGTGTTTTGGTAAAGATTCCTACTCACAAGAAAAAAACAGGTGATTCCTACTGATAAGAAAAAAACAACAAGAAAAAAACTAGACTATAAAGTATTCACTTTATATAAGATTCCTACTGATCCATATTAATTAAAATCCCTACTCCCAATGCATTTAACAATAAGAAAAAAACAAGTGATTAATCATTTAATATTGATAAGTTGTAGTTCATCAAGAAATGTCACGTTCACGTGACCACATATACGGACTGCTGTTCCCCACCATAGTAATTATGCATGTTACTGCTCGGAGAACTCACCTGTTATTTTATTTTAGACTATTGTGCCAACTTTGTTAACGTTAATTATTCTTTACACGGCAAATCATGGCAGAAGGGATTTTAAGGTGGAATGATATATCAACAAAATTATTATCAAAAAATTTCATTTTTGGCTAAAAGTGTTTATGGTTCAAGTTGATCCGAACCATTTTCAAAATTTCACGCTCATACTCCCATTTTCAAAATCCAAAACGTTGATCCGAACCATTCAAATTGTTCTCCATATTGAAATGTGCTTGGAGACCAAATTTTATATTTTTTGGAACTTTTTTTACTATTTATTAAGCCAGTTTGAAAATCGCTGATCCATTGTGAACAGTAAAAAACAGTAAAAAATTCTGGACCAATGGATCAGCGATTTTCAAAGTGGCTTAATAAATAGTAAAAAAATTTCAAAAAATGTAAAATTTGGTATCCAATCACATTTCATTATAGAGAACAACTTGAATGGTCGGATCGACGTTTTGGATTTTGAAAATGGGAATAGGAGCGTGAAGTAAAATATTGGCTTTACTTCGCGAAGTACAATAGCAAAATTATACACACACACACACACACACTTTTTTGTTATATTAATATCTAATGTTGGAACGCCAATTTTAAAAAATTTGGCAATCTGTATAGGATGTTACATCTCTAGAAGATATAATGAATTATTATTGTTCATAGTTAGACTTTTACAATATTTCTTTTGACCAATTATTCACAAGCATTAGTATCTTACGTTGAAACGCGTATGTTATTAATTCACAAACATTGAAAGAAGGAAATTTAATTAGTCTCTCGTAAACAAACAAATTAATTAGTCCCATTAAAAGAGAACAAAACTTTTGTCTAGACTGTCTAGTGCGATAGGTACCCCTTGCACCAGCAACAAATCCTTTACATAGTCTGGGCCTCCGTGGTGACTTTTTCTTGGGGGTAATAATAGAGATAATAGGCCCAACATGTTCTTGGGCCACAACTTCCTCAGAATCCACCTCCTGCATGATTCTGCCAATTTATTAAAGAATACCCTAAATAAATCAAGACATCTTAATTGTTTTTTTGTGTGAAATTTATGTTGTTCGGCCTTTAAACTTTTGGAAGAAGTATAAGTTGTTGCATCTTTGTTTCTCAATTTTTCATCACAATATTATCCCTATGTTTTTTACCTGTAATACAGTTCAAAAAATTTCGAATTCCTTTTTTTTTTTTTTTCACACTCATCAAACAGGTCTTAATTGAACTTGTTGTCTATTATACATTTGAACTTCATAATTTAGGCTCGGAATAGAATTTGAATTAAGAAATTCTCGTTTGTAAAAAGGAAATAATTTGGGCTTCCAATTTGTCAGCCCAAAATTTAGTCTTTCTTCTAGGGCTGCTAATGAGCCGAACCGGCTCACGAGCCAATAAGTTGGACAGCTCAATAGATTATATTGAGTCAGGTCCAAAACTAAATAAAGTCCGAACTCGGCTCGGCTCATATTTTATCACTCAAATAGGGCCGAATCCGAGCCGAGCCGAGCCGGCTCATGAGCCCATCGAATCGAGTCTCCTCCTCCTCTTTCGTTATGTCACATCTCCTCATTTAAATTTGCTCAGACAAATAAATTAAATAAAAGGCCGAATTATATTATTTACTGACTATTATGTTTTCTTATAACTAAGCAGGAAATTTAGTAGTCTAAAATATAAATGCGCCTCGGAAAATATATATTGAGGATTACTTTAAGAAGTAAAAAAATATGTGTTCTGTTTATTCTTGTACTAAAGCTGTACATGATGTACTTACCTGTAAAATTTGGTTTATCATTACTCCGAGATTAATTGCACATAGTAAATGCGCTAGCTTTGAGCAAATCTGGCAGTGCATGCACAACGATTACATAATATCTTTTTTTTATTGTACGTAATTATCGTATTAAATTGGTGCAGAGGTTAATTTGTATAAGACAAACATTCCTACGTGGATGATAATTATTAATTATTTTCTCCATGCACCACCGTCATATAATTAATGTAGTCCTTTTACATATTTTTTTTTTACTTCTTAAAGTAATTCTCAAGATATATTTTATTGAACTACTTAAAAAAATTAAAAAAACAGAACACCTATTGTATAAGATCAACAGAACATCTATTTTATTGAGAACGAAACAAGCCGCGAGCCAGGCCGAGCCGAGCCGAACTTTTTCTTTCAAAATCGAGCCGAGTTAGAGCCGAGCCGTTATGCTTCTCTCATTGAGTCCGAGCCGAGTCTGAGCCGAATCAAGCTCATTAGCAGCCCTACTTTCTTCTAACATCCTTGTCTATCCCTCTCTTTCTTTTATTTTTTGTCCCATCTCATTCTGTCGAACAAGTATCCTCTCTAATATTGTAAAAGATTCCCTTTACTTTACCGTCCAATCTATGTTGGCACGAATATTAAAGATGCTCCATGCGTTTTACCTCGTGCCGTATTGGCTCGGATCTTGATCAGACGACTGAGATGAATTAACTCAACTTTGACGACTGAGATGAATTAACTCAAAAGTTGAGTTAATGCAGAAGATGCGGACTCCACGGGATTAAGTAAATCACTCGCAATGCGCCACGTGGCTTGACAGGTCAGCTACAGACGCTGACCTGTTCGAACAGATCATGAGTCGCTCGTTCCGGCTCTTCTCCAGTTTTCCTCGCATCGGTTCCAACTTTCAGCGACGGCTCTCCTTTAACATTCGCGGTCAGCCATTTTAAAGTGGGTCCTGAGTTCAGCGCTTCAGAATTTAATATCTTTCTGCCCGAGTCACTTTCTGCGCTGACCGAACCACCCGTTCTTTTTTCTTCTTCATTGCAACGTTCTCCCGGGTCGCGACTGACCCGTTGGCCCTTTCCTCTGCACGAGGGACGTAGCAGCATGCTCGTTTTCATCGACTCTCATGGCCTCTCCTCTGGTCTCCATCTCCACTCCCATTGCTTTCTCGCTGATCTCCTCTTTTTCGTATCTATCTCACCGTTTAACCCCAATTTTCTTTTGTTTTCCTTAGAAATGACATTTTGCTTCTTGTGTCTCAATTATCATCAAATTTACTGAAATTCCCTTTTCCTTGTAGTAGAGGAAATTTTATGTACAAGTACCTCTCAAAATGGCAATGTGAAAGGGATGCACTTGAGGTGTTCGAGGAAATGCTAATAAAATTTGTACTGTGCAGTTATGCATGGTTTAATTGTTGGTACTTTCTTTTGTCGTATGTAGGTGCAGCCTTGTGGCATGTTAACTGTAGAGAAGAAGTACTCTCTGGCACTCTGGACTTCCTGAATAAGGCAATTTTTTTTTATCAAATTTTCAAAGGTGTCCAACGGTTTTTATATGTGGGTATTGATGTAGAATGGTACTGGTACTGGTACTGTTGCAACCCTATACATTTTTACGGGGTTAATCGTAACCGAATATGACTTACTTGAATTATTGATTAACCAGAAATGGACCCCGTGTTTCTTTAGCTGTTCGATTTTAAGTGTTTCTTTAGTTGACTAAACCTACGAGTCAACTAAACCCTATTTTTTCTCAAAAAAAAAAATTGTCATGAACATTTTCAGCAGAAGTTACATCTTATAGTCAATTCTTTTTTATAACTTGTAGTTTGTGGTAATTGGTGTAGTAATAAAAGAAAAATGTGCCAACTTGACTCACTAGTCAGGACACACCTGTAGATGGGCGAATTCAGGATTTTGGTCAGGGGTAAGCACAAAATGCTAACAAGAGTACAAAATAATTGATTTTTACTATGCAATATAATACAAATATTATAATCAAAACATATTTTTTTTATAATGTAATAAAAAAAAGTTAGCATGAGTAAAGAGAGGAGCAGGTTTAAGCCTCCTTGCTTTCTTTTCAATAGTTCCTTTCTTTTCCAACACCCGATGGCTGGCTCTTTTTGAAGTAATAAGTACGCCCGGTCCATGCCTTCTAGTGTAGAGCCAGTAGACAGTTAGGCGGCTACTTGAAATGCGGGCCGTCCTTTCCTTTCAAGACCTCGGGACTGGGAGAAACTTTCTAAGCTCTCAGCAGCCACCCAATTCGAAAAAGTGTCTATTCCATATCTCTATCTAGTTATAGATTTCGTAAGGAAAAGGCTATGGATGTTGATTAGTGAAAAGGTTTGAGTAATGAAGAAAGAATGCTTTCTTATTTGCATGTACCACAGCCAGCGGATATGCCAGGAATAGACCCAGGGCTTATCATGCACCAGCTTAATGTTAAGGTAAGCAGCAAAGAAAGCACCTTCCTCCTGAGTAGCCGTGTAGTTGATAATAGATCGCCTGTTAATGAATAGGTCAACGCTTCCAAGTGATGGTATTTATATTTAATAAATAAAGAAGAAAAAATCCGACCTCTTAAAAATAAGTGATGGTGAGAAATCACAAGGGGAAACTACTTTTTTTTTTTTAAAAAGGCCAAAAAACTCATTTCCTTTCTGAAATATGATAATTACAAAAACCAGTTCAACTGGCAAGAAGTTAGGCTGAGCCTCCTATAGGCATAACATATAGTTGTGAGATCACTTCAGATAGAAAAATCTGACGACACATGAGTTTAATTTTTTTTTTTTTTTTTGATATGAACACGAGTTCAATTCCATTACATTTAGGAACTACATTCAAATCTGTCTAGATTTATTCAAATTCGGCCTGGAGCTTAGTCCCAGAAATGTGAATCAATAAAGAATTGAGGCCTTTATATACCAAGAACCACCTTACACAGCACGTTTCACGTGAAGAACTCTTCACTTCACCGGTGCACAACATAGACACAAATTTACTTCACTACTCGCTGATACTCTAGTTTAATTAGTTTGGTATAACATTCAGTTTGGGCTATATCTATACATTCTTGTCTATTGTACATTTGAACTTCATAGTTTGGGCCCTTGAACAGAATTTGAATATAAATTCTGGACTGTTAAAAGGAAACAATTTGGGCTTCCAATTTCTCGGCCCAAAATTTGAGTGTTTCTTCTTTTAATATCTTGCCAGTGGTTTAGTTCTCCCATTTTCTTAGTTTTTCTCCTAACCCGTTCTCGCGAATTCCTTCTCCTCCGAGTCCGTATATCAAAGTAACCCAATTTTTTAGTTTTGATACACACCGTCCGATCAGAAATTCGAACCAATCCGACTCGTAGTGGAACAAAAATTCGTGTTAGAGCAGATCGGACGGTCCGGATCAAAACTCAAAAATTGAGTCACTTTAGGGATCGGAATTCTTCTCTCCCCTCCGGTGGTTCAGTTTTCCAGATGGAAGCACTGAGGAGGCTGGAGAAAGTGCAGATTATGCTTTCTTTCATCCACTCTCATGGCCTCTCCTCTGTCCTCCGTCTCCACTCCGATAGCATTCTCTCTGATCTCCTTCTCTTCTTCGTATTTCTCTCACCGTTTTAACCCCAATTTTTTTTTTTCCTTAGAAATGACATTTTGCTTCCTTTGCCTCAATTACCATCAAATTTACTGAACTTCTTTTTCCTTGTACTATAGGAAGTTTTATGTATGAATGCTGCTCAAAATGGCAAAGTAAAAGGGATGCACTTAAGGTGTTCGAGGAAATGCTAATGAAGTTTGTACATTCTTTCGTCGTATGTAGGTGCAGCCTTGTGGCATGCTAAGCATAGAGAAGTAGTACTAACTGGCATTAGACTTTCTGAATAAGGCAAATTTAATTAATATTGTAGAATATAATATAAAACTTGATGAAATCCAATTTTCAACGGTGTCCAAAATTCCAAATCCAATTTCAACTGTTGATTCTGTAATTATGATTCAGTTTCCCTCAATTCTAAAAATTTCTGCTGGGTAATTAATTGTAACCTATTATTCTGAAATTGAATTCTTGGTTAAGTGGGACCAAAATGAACCTCAGACTTAGCCTCAATTTTTTGGAATATCTTTTTATTCTTTCTTTGTTCTTATGAAACTGGTTACTCCTGAAGTCATTGAAGAGTTAAGGTGCATTGAATTTTGTTGCCATTTCAATCTCGTAGGGAATTGATTGAACCGGTGTTTTAGGTTTGAATACAGGTCGTAGAGGTGGGAGCAGGCAGGTCTGATCTGGTCGGATGCGGTCCCAATAGGGTTTCTGGTCAAGACAGGTTGTGGATTCATGTAAGGTCGTTATCTGACATTTCTCTATCAATGTGCCCAGCAAGCATGAGCTGAATCAAAGCAGGTCAGGGCTTTTGTTTGAGTTAGCCAAATTGGTTTCACGTCAAAATATTACTGGTGTGATTGGTCATGAAATTATCTTTTCTTTTTGGTGGGGTTAGACTTCATTATTGTGAAGTCATATCGGAGACTGATTTTGATTTACTTCAGGTTGATATTGGTTTTGTTGACTGATCTAAGAAATCTTCGTTTTAATTAACCACTGGGCAATGGCATTGGTTTATTGACTTTTGATTTGATATCATATATAAGATAAAGTGCCTTACTGATGCTGAAAAGAGTTATGACACCTTATTGTTGAGAGTTATGTAATAGATTAGTCAAAGGGCAATTATGTAATAGGTTAGGGACCTATGTGTAAGATGTGTACTCCATATAACTCCTAGGGGTGAATTAATCAAATTAATCCTTTTTCCAAAATCAATTCTTATCAAGAAAACTAGATCCTACTTTATTGTTGAATTACTGCGAAAGATGTGAAGAGGCAACAGAAGAATGTAAAATTTGCAGAAGGAAAGACTATATCAGTGGAATTTTTTACTTTGTTCTCATTTTTAAAGCAGCATTAATTACCGATCGAATTAATCTTTAAGATGCCAGATGAAGTTAATTTTCTAGGAAGGAATATTTTGAAGAAACACATATAGTGCATAAGTAACATGCATAATTAGAAGTATACAAGTTAAATAGCTATATATCATTCAGAATTACTGAAAGATCACGTCAATTTACATAAAAGCCCTTATAAGGATGTATTTATCATATGAACCTCTAAAATATGTACCTTACCTCTGTAAGTCATATAATTTTTTCTACAATCGCATCCAAATTAACTTCATTTCTTTTGTTTGTGTATAATTTTTGTATTCTACGGGTTGTTTTGCATGATATTTCTTCTTTTGTAAGTTTGTGATAATGGTTTCAAATTTTCCACAATGAAAAGTTTCCCTTGACTAGTTTCACAGAAAATCTTTCCATCAGTTGACTTATTATTTTATTATTTTTGAATTTAGGTGGACAGAATAGCATGCATGCTTATGGAAAGTGGAGCATTCCACCTCTTATTTTGGACGAAGATGCTTTCCGTGCCAGCACTGGAAATATTCATGTCCTGTCAGGCAGTAACTAGTGTAGGTAATAGGCTCTGGCAGTTATTACCTTTCATTTTCTCTTTTCTCATGTACAGTTTAACAAATGTCATGCAGAAAGGTGTTACCATATTTTATCTATATAGATCGGTCCCTTGTTATTGAAATGTGTTTCCATACTTTGCTTTAGTGACTACTCACCTTAATTAAACGGTCATATTGCTCTCTTCCACTTGAAGAATTTCTAACATGGTCTTAAAACTGGGATTGGAATCATAATTTGCATTAAATATGCTGTTCAGAATCGTCTGATTAAGAGATGGAACTTAGCCAATGTTTACATACCTTGCTTTAATGACAATTCACATTTCAGATCCTGAGTATGAGAACCAATAGTCAATGTCAACTGATTTTCAGATAATATTCTCCAAAATTAAAAGCAGATATAAAAACCAATAGCCATCACTGCAAATTAATGCATACGACAATACTATATAATGTTGAACTAAATTTTATTCAAAAAAAAAGATAATAAGATTGCTTTCTCTAATAAAATCAATAACTATACTTGGCAGCCGCTGCCAAGGTTTAAAAAAAAGAAGAAAAAAATCAATAACTAATACAACATTCTATTGGATCCTAATTGATAACGTGCCACATTGTACTACACAAAATTGCACAGGATATGAACTAAATAATAAAAGGTACTAATTATATGTTATAACAATTTAACAAAAGCAGTAGTGGAATTCACATTCATTGTTGTAGTTAACATGGGAGCTTGCTTCACTGTATGGAATTGTCTGTGGTGTTGCTTGCGTCTCTACTTTCCTTAGGTTCATCAATGGCTCCTTCCCTGGAGACAAGAAGGTGCTAATATTAGACCTATGATGTATATCAAGAATATCACGTAAGACTTGACGACAATTATAATTTCAAGGAAAAATCAGAAAACTTAATTGAAAGAAGCATGGTTAGTCCATAACCTTCCTGTCTTTAACATCTTGATGATGTAGTGCTCAATTTTCTTTTCTGCTCCAAAACAATCATTAGCTATCTTCAGTGTATTCATGGAATCACTTGTGAATTGAGCATTGCTCCAAAGCATTGGTTTACTGACTAGATTTCCTCCTGTTGCGTCATTTGTCACACATGCTTTCACCAACACGTGACCATTCTGAATACCGAATCACTTGTCACACATGCTTTCACCAACACATGACCATTCTGAATACCGAGTAACTACCCTGTGGATGGGTGCATATCATCACACTGGTTAACAATATATAAAATAAATCTATAGCTGTGCTGTACAATACGACTACTGGTATTGCATATGGTACTTGTATGCTACTATTCATGTACAACGGAAAAGTCATGGAAAGAAATACAACAAGTCTACGTGAGTTGTAGGGGTGGAGGTTGGGGGGCTGATATTGAGAGATTTTTTTTTTTAAGAGCTCAACATGTATCTAATTATTCTTTGGACAATTTGACCCTTCTGTAGTAATTTCCTCTAACAACTATCTTGCTTCAATAAATGTCTATCTTATTTCCTTACAGTTATCATTAGAGTAAACAAGTAGCATATAGGATTTTTTTACTTTGGAGTCGTGTTAATGAGTAATAACACAAATTGTTGTATTAGTCTATCTTATTTTTTCAAAAAGTTTCCGGATTCAAACCTCAATGAACACAGTATGGTGGGGCTTGCAGGCCTTCTTCATCACTTGAGGGAGAGCGCCAGATCAGAGGGAGGGGAGCGGGGTGGTAAATAGGCAAGGGTGGGTGGTAGCACACATTGTTAAGCAAATTTGATCACTCTCTGCATAGACCAAAATTTAGGGCAATGTTAGAAGCATGATATCACTGCTCTACAAGAAATGCAATTCAAATGCTTACTATTTGGTATGATTGGCAGAGCATTTGCTAACCGATTTCTTCATATGTCTTGGGATTAGCTATAAAAAAAATACAATGGAGACATATTATGAAGTTATCTCAGAAATAGATAAGTTAGGCATCCAAAGATATCTTTTCCTTTTTTTTTAATGAAGGGGCTCAGACCTCCCTGTTCTAGTACCCAGCTGAAACCAACTAACTGATTTGGACCCTGCATCTCTCGGAGGTGAGGCGAGGCATTGGAGCTACCAAGTCCCTTGCATTCATCTAAATTTGTATTAGTTTACATTACTGTTTATAGTTCATAAGGGTATTGTTGTCCCAACACATCATAGAACTATAGATGCCATTAGATTTTATGACACCCAAAAAATCAATTGCATACCATGATGTAAGTAGTTATTTTGCAACACCTCAGTGCAGACTTCCGGTCAAACTAATTTGAGACAAACACATCAATGCAGACTTCCTTCAATTTTAGACCATGTATCGCAAGCTCAAAATTATAATTGCCCAAATCACTGCAACAAAAGCAAGAGATCAATATTTCGATAATATTGACTAGGATATTACAGAGCAGCATTAAGGGATTTTATATTTAAAAATTCAATACCGTACACAGGTGAACTATGGAGAGGAGCTTTTCGATTTACAATTTACATGTTACAACAGCTCACAATTGCATGAATTTGGATCGTCAAAGGAATAGTGCAAGTGTACTGCTGTTCAGAATAGCATGTAAAAATAGTGTGAGAACTAAGAGTGTAATTTTTGTTATTTAAGTTGTTTGGATTGTATAATTTGAAATAGCATTAATCTAAATAATGCTAATCTTGTTTTTCATGGTTAGGTTAGGTTAGTGCTATTTGGGTGCATCCAAAAAAATCAAATTGCTTATTATTTGTTTGTTAAAAAAACAATGGTCTCTGGAATCTCTAGTGAAAAATTAGCTATTATCCAGATGCAACAATATAAAAATATCTTCTTACTAATTAGCATCAAGGAGGTAGCGCATATGTTGAGGCCGGGGATTTCCTTGATGAGGAAAAATATCATCTCCTTGTCCATGTTTGATATAATAGAGAACCTAGTAGTAAAATATCGAAAATTTAGAATAATTCAATTTCATGAAAAATAAGAACAAACGAACTGATGATTTTCAAGTTCATGAAAAATAAGAACAGAAAAAAGAAAAGACCAAAAACTGAACTGATTCTTGTTGGTGAACTGGAAGTCCAGAAGCGTAGTACCAAATCTCTTTGCTCAAATGTCTTACCGCATGATGCACATGCCTGTAGCCCTGGGAATGAAAATTGCAACAAAAACAGAGATAAGTGTTAAAAATTGAAGACGGTATTGACTATGGGGGCTAAGCCACTGATATTAAATGGAAGAGAGATATTATTATGAAACTAACCAATCGCATCTGAAATTTGTGGCTTCTGAATTTCCATACTTCCAATTTTGGCAGTATCTGTTGGAACTGCATCCTTACGATCTGTATAATCATCAATATGGATTACAGGAATGCTGGATATGAATTGCTGGTCTTGGCCCTCATATGCTTTGCACAGTTGAACCAAATTCGGGGAGCAAACCTTTATATTTAACTCCTGTAGGTTGGGAGGCATGCTATCTGAAAGAGATTTAAGCCTACGACACCATTCTAATGCCATCTTCTTGAGTGCGGAGAGCTGGGTCAAGCTGGCTGGAAGGTGCTCAAACTCACAGAAGGAAAATGTGATCTCTTTCAATGCGGTCAGCTCTTCAAACCATAAATTTTGATTATTTGTAAACTGGGTAATCCCTGAGAATTTCAAAACCGGGAGGGAAGGAAGACTCCCTAAAATTAGGTGGAACTCATGATTCCAAAGACTGCAGTTATCTGCTTCTATATGGGTAAGTGATCGCAACCCTGCATCCTGATGCACTTGTAAACCCTTCCCTTTTTGTTGGTCCCTTGTAGAATACGTGCTAAAAAGGTTTGGGCAGTTAGCAAGTGTCAGACGTTTAAGGTGAGTAAGAGGTTGCAGATCTCCTTTGATTTTGAATTCTGGGCAATGAAGGAGATATAGATCCTCCAAGAACGGCATGTTAAGGGGGTCTAAAGAGATGCTCGCTGAACAATAAGTAAATTTCAAGTGGGTAATAGAGGATAGATTGGGCATTGAATTTCCAAGTGAAATCAGGCTTGTGCATCCACGAATCTTAAATTCTTTGAGGGTTGAGCTGAAAAGGTGAAGTGGTGCTTTTCTCAGGGTTATGTTGTTTTCAATAGTTAATTTAGAGAGACGTGGAAAAAATTCTGTAGCTCCTGCATCAGTCCATTCTTCACAGTTGGACAAGTCGTCCAAAACTAGTACTTCTAAGAGAGGAAAAACTGTTTGGTTTTTTCCATACAAATGAGAATCAATGAGTTTGACAGAATCACACTTCTCGATCTGAAGACTTCTCAGAGATGGAAGTTCCCCAAGAGGCGGTAGGACCTTTACATTGACACATGAAACTAGAGATAGTGTATTTAGATTTGGAAAACGATCACCCATTTGAATAATCCAATTAGGAAAATCTAAACCAGCATAACTTTCAATTCTTAGGTCTTTAATATCCTTGTTTGGTTGCAGTTCTTGGAGTACCTCCTTGTATTCATTGGAATTTCGATTTGCATGCTTTGCAATTATGTGAATGCTATGAAGATGTTTCTTGTCGACTAATTTCGCTTGCATGGCCTCATCTTTGTTTTTAATTTTCTCAAAATTCTCTATTCTCAGAGTCCCTCTGATCTCTCTCAAATCTCTCAATTCTGTTATTCTGCGTCCCTCTATTTGGCCAACAACAAAAACACTAAGTTCTTGGAGGTTGGTTAGTTGACCTACACCAGAAATTTGGGCAATGGTTTTTTCCTCAGCACACAAGTGACGCAGGTTTATCAATTTGTTTATGCCACTTGGTAACTTTAGGAATTCTAATTTCTGAATATACAAAGATTGAAGCCGATAAAGGTTAATAGAAGAATGAGTTAAAAATAAAATTCCTGTGGAAGAAAGATCTAGGAAACGAAGATGCTGCAAGTTCCAAATATTGGTTGGTGATATTTGTTCTTTTCCCATGCTCATATAAGATAAATCAAGAACCCTAATGTTATCTAGACCATATAGCATTTCATTTATAGCTCTATACATTCCTTGAACAAGACAACCCCCAAAGTATAAGAATGAGCGCAAAGTTTTATGTTTTCGAATGTCCTTTATGACCTCGAGATTGTTGGTATCTACTGCCAAGTGCCGAACACCCGAAGGAATATTTTTATCTAATCCCTCCCCAAGGTAGAAACATTCACCTGAAGAGACAATAACCGCCAAATCATGCATTAATTCATGCATGACATAGCTGTTGTTATCCCATGTACGCTGAAAAAAGGACTTCTTAACCAACTCATCAAACCATTGCCTCCCAATATCTTCAAGTCTCTTCACACCATTGACATCGGATTGAATAAAATTGTGGGCAATCCACATATGGACTAACCTCTCTTTTTCTATCAATGAGTTTCTAGGGAATAAAGAGCAGTAGGCAAAACATTGCCGTAAACTAGGATTTAGTTGTTCATAACCAAGTCCAACAGATGGAAGGATTTTGCTTTGGCCTTCTGGTATGGCCCACCATTCACTTTCAGAAATATCCCTCCATCTATTTTCATCAAGGTCAGAATTTAATACGTTTCCAATTATTTTAGCTGCCAAGGGTAAACCACATAACTTGTCAGCTATTTTCTTTCCTATGGTTTTTAAAATTTCCCTTTTTCCATCAGACATCACTACATTCCCGAACGCAAATTGCTCAAATAATTCCCAAAATACACCCGGGTCTAGTGCACTCAATGCTATGGGACCAACGGCTCCTACTGTATTTCCAACTACCCTATTTGCAAATTCCAGATTCTGAGTTGTTATGAGGACTACACTACCTGGGGCACCACGAGAAAATATTTTATGAATAAAACCCCATTGAGATTCAAACATATCATCCAGGACAATTAGAAATTTGTCTCCCTCAATGATGCATGAGAGGTTCTCAGAAATGGACTGTAATGACCAATTGGTCAAATGTGAAACCGGGTATCCTCTTAATGATTCAATGATCTTACCCATCACCAATACAGGATCACGGTTGTTAGAAACAGATGACCATGCTCGTTTTGCAAAAGTTCCTTCTACCTCAGAATTATTATAGACAGCTTGAGCGAGTGCTGTCTTTCCTACCCCACCCATCCCAACAATAGGAATAACAAAAATACCCTGGTAATTGTCGTTTTGCTCTCCCTTTTTGATGGATTTTGACTGCGAACCTAAATCTTTTTCTAAAATGGAATTTGACTGTGAGCCTAATATTATTTCTAAAATCAGATTCAATTCATCTTGCCTGCCATACAAACCCACCTCCTCTAATGGTTGGGAACTGGTTTCTCTTGGATTAGTAAATTCACGGGTCTGTGATTCCTTATTTTTAATATTCATGTTCGCTAAGTTAAGAATTGTTGGGATATCGGTAGAAAGTTTCCTCAGCTTATCTACAACTTTCTCTAAACTTCCGTGGTTCTTGTCAGAAAGAACCATATTCCTGACAGTAGAAAGAGAATCGGAAGCAAGTTTGCTAACCTTGTTCTTTGTCTTTCCTTCAACTTCATCCTTGATAGATTTGGTTTCGATGTTGTCCAACACATCTTCTGCATCGTAAACAGTATCTTTCAGGCTCCTCAGCAAGTGTGCAAGTGCTGAGTTGTTGATAATAGTTATTTTTTCGACCTCCTGGACTGTTGCTTGACAGAGTAAAAGTGATCGAGTCAATTCCTCAACCATCTCTTCACCGCCTTTCTGCCACTTGTAATTAGCCCCGAGATACTTCTGTGCTTTCTCAAGCACAATTTTGATGACCGGCGATGCAAACCATCCGCCAACCAACTCTAGCCCTGCCATTGTTGAGATTTTGGGAGTATTAGCTCTTAGGTTTTGTACTGTATATGGTGGATTGAGTTATCTTAGGTTAAGTTTTAGAAGCCTTGGAGCTATATATAATGGGTTAGGTTTCCATAGACAATGGAATTTGTTATAATAATTTTAGTATCCAAATTATCAAGTTGCTGATATATTAAGTGGATCGAATTGTAGTCTCCTGAGATGATGTATTTCTAGAATGACGGTCTATAATTTTTCTGCTTTCTTAATTTTTTTTATCAGGAAATGGTTGTTTTTTATGATTAAAGTATATATTTGTGTAATTGTGGTACTTCTGCAAGGAAGAAGAGGACGTTAAAATAAAGGAAAGAGTTGAAAACATACAAGTAATTTATCGAGGGACTTTAAAAAGGGAGAGACGATAAAAAATAAATTTTTTTATTGAACAATGTTATGTCAATCCTTTCAACTCTGGTAAATTATTTCAATTTTAGTGAAATGTTAATTTCTATTGTAGACAAAAGGAACACCAACCGATGAACTACCAAAAAATAAAAATAAAAGAAAGACAGAAAGAAAAAGATGTGGTGTCTAGTAATTCTATTAAAAAAATGAAGAATCAAAAGAGTGCTGGGGATGTATGAATAAAAGAAGCTTTTGTCGATATTATAAAAAATTAGGATGGTCAAGTTATTCCCAATAGTCTTCAAATTTGGTGAGTGAACCCGATAAAAAGTATAATATATAAAAATAGATAGATAGGTTTCCTTTGGGAAGATTTTCTCATATAAGAAGAAATTCTCCATTGATGGCAAAAGCCATTCAAATCGATATTTGATATGTTGGAATAATATGTTCTTTTTATTGATTGGCTCCAAGTTATTTTTTTATTAGTTTTAGTATAAAAGTCCAATCTAGTGCATGCATGTTCATTTTTTTTTAAGGAAAAATAATAGTCTAGCCATAATTTTCCATTGGTGAAAAAAAGAAGTAATTCTAGCCGTGATTTTTATTAATATCCAAAGTTAATTAGAAATTAATAAATATGCCCAGATTCGCTGATTTTTAATAAAAATGTCCGTACCAGCCATTTTTTAGCCGGTACCCATTTAAAATATTACCGGTCAGAAAATGACCGGTACCCTATTTTTTCTGTTTTAGACCCTATAAATACTCATTTTTCTCTCTCCCCCTCACAAATCTCTTCCTTCCTGCCGAATCTCTCTCTCTATTTAGGTAATTTTTTTATTTAATTTAAATTTATTTTTTATTATTTTTTAATTATTTTTCAGTAACTGTGTAAATTAGTAGCATGACAATTGTTTACCATTTTTTCAAAATGTAGTTTGTAACCCATGACCTTGATTTTATTACACTGTGGTGGTAAGATTCTTAGTAATGCATACAGGGCTTATTACAACAAAGACCCAATTAATTCATTTATAATTCCCGATGATATATCCCTTTGGGACTTGAAAGTCATGATTTACACATGCACCGGTTTTAACCCAGAAATGTGCAACTTAGAATTGGTAACCCGAGTTTGCAATGGAAACACCGGAAAATTTACACTTGTGAAAATATTAGATGAAAATACTTGGAGAGGGTTGTACGGCCATTTAAAGGCCACTGAAATTTTTATAATAGAAATCTATATCAGAAGAGTTCCGATAGAGGCAGGGGTTGAAAGTTCTAGACAAAATTCAGTTGCGCCAACTCATATAACACAACGAGAACCATATACTGACCCAGAAATAGATAGTCCCTACACTCCACCAGCCCCCCAATCACGACCTCAACCAATACTCCAAATTTCACCCTCACCTAGACCCATGCATGAGGCACCTTTACCATTCCCGCCACCAGAACCTTGCCCCAGACCGGCACCAGTATATGATGAAATTGGGTCGAATTTTGAAAATATTAATGAAATTCCAGAGGAAGGTATGCAAAGTGGGGATGAATTTGATGGAGAAGATTGGGACTCTGATCACCTAGAGGGTTGTGGTGAAGATGGTCCAGTTGAAACAGCTCAAGGGCCCATTCTAACCAGATCTGAGAATATGCCGCTTAGTGGGCGGACTGATAAGCACCCGTTCCCAGACTTCAATGATGTATCTAAGTTTAGAGAAGCAGATATTGGTTACTATGGGCAACGGATTCAGTACAAAGGTGATCTGGCGTCGGACCAATATTTTAGAAACAAAGATGATTTAATTAAGAAGATTAGAGAGGACCATGTTATTAAGAATCAGGAGATTAGAATGAAGAAAAGTGACAGGGATCGGATTCATGTGGTGTGCAAGAACCCGCGTTGTGATTACGAGGCAAGACAAGCCTCACATATGTAGGACTGAGTATACAAAGACCGACAATGAATGTCTGACGGCATCAATCAATACCGATGTCATTGAGAGAAGCATTAAGACTGACCCTTAACCCCTGTATGAGCATCCAGTCGGTGGCAAACTGTGTTTTATCTGTGTATGACAATGTAACCCCGAAATACAATCAACTGTGGAGGGGTCGTGAGCTTGCAATAGCTCGACAATTTGGGAGTTGGGAGACTTTGTACAGCTTGCTAAGACCACTCATGATGGCAATTGGTGACAAGAATCCCGACTCGAAGTACCAATTTCTGACCAGTCCGATACGAGATAAAGAAACAGGAGAAATTCTGAGAAATGTTGTTCAGTTTAGGGCCGTCGCCTGGGCTTTTGGTCCATGCATTGCAGCGTTTTAGTACTTAAGACCAGTGATCAGCATAGATGCATGCTTCTTGTCTGGGCGGTATGAGGGGAGACTTTTGATAGCTTGCGGCTATGATGCCGAGAACCAATTGTTGCCTATTGCATTTGCAATCGTGCATAAGGAGGATACCAAGAATTAGGGTTTTTTCTTGCAGTGGTTGAGAATTGAAGTGCTTGGATATAATTGTTAGTTTGTAATAATCTAGAAGTCAATAATACGATAAATTTGTTATATAAAGCTTTGTTCATTAATTGAATGTTTAATCATTTGTGTTTAATTATTTTGTTACCTTGAGTATTATTGAATTTATGAATCATTTCGAGTTCATGACTGGAATTGTGAAACTTCATAATATAGATGATAATACTCTTAAAAGTCTCTAACCAAGGTAATTAGCAGGAACACTAATTACCGCGATAAGGTTAGTGTGTGGATTAAATGATGGTTAAGTTTTACAAACCATAGACAAAGAGTTGTCATTTTAATCACACAGATACATGTTAGAGAACATGATATTTGACAGACCCCAAATGAAACATTAAATGGAATTGTGTTTGTGTCATTAATGTTTTCATTTTAGTGTTAGTTCTAAAGTATGAGATATTCATTTTTCCTACATAAGAAATGTATATGTGTGATTCTATCTAACGCTATCCGTAAAAAGTAGCTATAAGGGTAGTTCTTCGGTATACATAGCTTATGCGGAGGAAAAGATGGTTTATCAAAAGTACTATTGTCCCTCGTATCTCAATACGAGCTATAGCATCACTGGGCCCCTTGATAAAATATGATTATCTGGATCCAGTATGATTACAAGAGTAAACATATTTGATAATCTATTTAGGATCAAGAAAAGATTAAGTTTGCAAGGATGACACACACCTACCTTGAAACTAATCTGATAGCTATGAGACAAAAGAATTAACACGAAGTAAATCGTTTACTGGATCGTGATATTGTACCGTACAGCATCATCTGTGTAATTGGTGTCATAATGTACTTGCCAGGTGCCACCTATGATTATAGAAGTTAGAACAGTTCTAATTCTATTTGCCAACATAACACAGATCCTATAGGGTCACACCAATAGGAAAGTAATTAGAGAAATTTTATGATTAATTATAAAGTGTTATAATTAAGAATAAAATATATGTCATGGAGATGACATGCTTAAACCGAATTAAATTTATAAACGTGTATGACACGTCGTATAAATTTATCGCAAACGCAAGAAATACAATTATTCAGAATAATTGTATATATATATTATATGGATTAAAATATTAATTATGAATTAATATTTTGGACCAAAAAGTCCAATTTGAATTTAGGCCTTAATTAAATTTAGAATTTAATTAAAAGCCTAAATTAAATGAAAATGTTTAATTAAATATATTAAACTAATAACAAATCCAATTTGATTTTGACTTGTTGAAACCGCCACAAATTGGAACCGCCATTAATTGCTATAAAATGGCATGAAAATGTGATAAAATTAAGAAGTTCATTTGAAGTCCAAATCAAAGTACGAATCAGAATCCGATTCGATTCGTATCTAATTTTCTCTTCCAAATAGTGATTTGCAGAAAATCTGATTATCCATATATATATTTTTGCGAGAATAAAAGTTATTCTTGTGAATAGTGTTTTGTCAGAAATTTCGTACTTTCGGTGAATAGTGATTTACCAAAAACCGTGACTTTTCGAATACCGTTGGTATAGTATTTCTGGCAAAAGAAATACCAACTCTCTGGTAGTTCCTGGTGGATAACCGATAGAGGCACTATATTTTTGGTGCTTGCTTAACCGGGTCAGACAGCCGGGTTAGACTGCATTCCAATTTGAATTTGGAAGCAAGGTAAAGAAATGTTATATTAATCTATTTAATTGTTAAATAGATTTAATCTTTTAGAAATCAATCAAAGGAGTAGATCTATAAACTGATTAAAATACAAGTAAATACGGTTTTACTACTTTGGGTCTATACAGGATTAATCTGGTATGTAACTCTCGGTTATTATCCGACATACTACTTAATCTATGATCTGAATGAGTAAAGTTTTACTTACGGTTTTTAATCTAAGAAAAGGATTGAACAGGTATGTAACTCTCGGTAGATTATCCGACATACCACTTCAATCCTTTTGGCTTAAGTTAGAAGTAAAAATTTTGTTTTACGGTCTTTCCGCAGCTTAAGCCTAATGGCTTTGGGTAGCCTCAAAACCCAACAATAATAAATTTGTATGTGTTATATCGGACCAGCACAAGGGGATCAAAGCTGCACTGACAACAGAATACGGATGGTCTTTAGAGCTTTTTGTGCACAGGTTTTATATTAAGCATGTTGCTGACAACCTGGTTCAGAACTGTGGAAAGGAAAAGTGGTACGGATGGAGGTTCAGACAAGGAGCCAAGAAGAAGAAAAGTTGAAAGAGATGTTCGAAAGAGTTTGCTCAGGTATGTCTAATTTATAATATTTCGTTTAATTATTTTGTAAGACTACTCTGAAAATGACACAACATTTGTTTGTTTTGTGCAGCTAAATCCAAGGTGTAATGCATTTTTAAGAAAGATGGGCAAAGTATGCCCTAATGATGCGATGGAGCCGTCTAATTATGAGAAGATTTTCCAAACCTGTGATAGAGGATACCGGGTTGGTATCATGAAAACAAACGGCTCCGAGTCGCTCAACAATGTCTTCTGGGATAGCCGTAGACTGCCCGTTGCTGCCATAGTGGAGGATACGTTCTACAAGTGCAACAATGATTTGTTCAGCGATGACAGTGAGCAATGGAATTAAAAGACAAGAAGCAGGTGTTTTCTGACCAGGTTTTGCAGATGTTGAGGAAAAAATGGGAGAAAGCTGCAGCAATGCGTTTGGTGCGTTATACGCATGGCCAAGGTCAGTACCAAGTTTCATCCCCAAATGAGTACGTTCCTTGCACTCGCAGTGACATGGGAAATATGGAGTTTATTCGCAGGGAGTTCATGTACATTGTGACACGCGGTCCTGACAACCAAATGGAATGTACTTGCAAAGGTATCCAGTTAACTTCTATTCCGTGCGCTCATGTGTTAGCGGTTTGTTTGTGACCGAAACTAGTGCGAGGACCAATTTGATGCACACTGGTATATTATGAACTATCTTGAGAGTACTTGGAGTGGGGTGTTTGTTCTCATTGGCAATATGCCAGATTGGCTTCCTAATACCGAACCAAGAATTCTTCCGAGCAAAGGCTGGATTAGGGTTGGGAGGCGAAAACACATCCGTCATGTAGTGACCATGGATGAAATAGAAGGTAGGCGAAGGGGGCATCAGGCTCAACATTCCACTACCGATAGGCAACGAAGAGGTATGTAACATTCATCAAAAATTATATTTCTTTTCAATTTGCACCAACTTACTAAGTAACAAATGCAAATGTAGAGGCAAGAAACGTAGCAAATGAGTACGAAAATGAGCAACTTATGGCAAGGGCAAGTGTGTCCGGAGGGTCACGGCGTTCCTCCGCTACAAGCCGTTTAGATGCATCTGCTATGTTTGCAGAAGCAATGGGAGAGGCAGTTGCCATAGGAGGACAGGTGGTTGGAGTTCAAGGGGAGCCATCTGGAAGCCAACCGAGGAGGTCAACTAGTAGGCGTACAACAAGGGCATCTGGAAGCCAAGTAGGGCCGTCTGGAAGACAAGCAGAGCCATCTAGTAGGCAATCCGGTAGGTCATCTACCGGAACCAGTTTGTTTCGCGGATTTAGTTTTAGGCGTAGTAGTAATAGGTGATTTATCCCTATTATGTGAACCTGTTTATTTATATGTTGTGAATTTTTTTTTTTTCAATTTGTGTGGACTTTATTTGCAATTTGTGTGAATTTTTTAATAACACAATTTGTGTGGACTTTACTAATTTGAATGATACGTCTGCGAATTTAATTGTGACTCTAAATTCTTTCTCACGCCTGTATTTTCAAAAGAAACAACACGTGACTAAAAAAAACAACACGAGATTCGGTAGGAAGGAAGAGAGTTGTGAGGGGAGAGAGAAAAATGGATATTTATAAGGTCTAAAACAAAAAAAAAAAATAGGGTACCGGCCATTTTTTGGCCGGTAATATTTTAAATGGGTACCGGCTAGAAAATGACCGGTACGGACATTTTTATTAAAAGCCAGCAAATCTAGGCATATTTATTAATTTCTAATTAACTTTGGATATTAATAAAAGTCACGGTAATGCTAGTAGGCATGCTCATTAATGCATCACCGAAAAATAAATTAATGGAAGTAATACTCTAATCTGTATCGACTTACGTGTATCAATTAACATAGCAAGTCAGATACACATCACAACAACAAAAAATGAGGCATACATTTTACCAGCTACATGAATTGTTAAAATCTAATTAAGAGCTATGTTGCTGTCGATGTAAATTATAATTCAGTTGATTGAGTTCAGAGATACACTTTTTTTCAATTATTTATTTAATTAAAAGAGCCAAAACAAACTCGGTAGACAGGATGTTTTCCTTTGCTGGAAACATAGGTGCTCCATAAATATAATTGAGACAAATATTGTTAAAAGGTAAACCTGAAATATGTCTTAATAATTTTACACCAGTAAAATATTTTGAATCCAGTGCAACTAGTATTGTACATTTCTTTTTATATTGCATTGTTATTGTCAGGTTACTATATATATTTTATAGGAGGGATCCACTTACAACATTTGAAATTTACAACATCTTACAACAATTTAGTTTTGCGATTTTTAAAATCCAAACCGTTCAACATGTAATATGTATTAAAATATGCTTGAAGATCAAATTTTACATTTTTTGAATTTTTTTTTACTATTTATTAAGTTTTTTACAAAACTACTGTTTTTAGATAATTCTAGACCACTGAAAAACAGCAGTTTTGTAAAATACTTAATAAATAGTAAAAAAATTCAAAAAAATGTAAAATTTGACCTTCAAACACATTTTAGTACAGATTACATGTTGAACAGTTTAGATGAACTGTTTGGACTTTAAAAATCGCAAAACTAAATTGTTATAAGATGTTGTAACTTTCAAATGTTATAAGTGGATCCCTACTCATTTTATAAATAACAGGTTTAAAAATACTACTATGAATTTTGGTAAGTGTAAGTTATAAATTTAAGCTTAAATAATTAGTGTCAGAAATTGGAATAAACCACACACACCAAAATATGCAAAGTTTTAGGAACAGACAGATCGGAAGATATCATATTGGTCAAACCCATACCCAGCTGGATGCAATTTTCAAATAAACCACTTCTTAAAAAAAAACAACACAAAACAACAAAATATGAAGAATCTTTGACCAATAATAGCGCCACAGTCTGCAACTTTCTTAGGACCTAATCCTCATAGGTTAATTTTATAGGAAGTAAAATAAATCCGGAACATATAATTAATATTGATTTTGTTTGGATGTTTTATCGATCCAAAATAACAAGTGCATGTAAGCACAAAAAGACAACCTTATTTAACGTGACAACATGTAGTTAAATTATTTGCGGAGTAGGTGGGTGACCCAATACTTACATTAATGTAGCCTCTACTATGGGTCAAAGATTCTTCAATCAAACAAGTAAAAATATCAACAAATAAGGAATCTTGTCAGTTACCAACTAGTGTAATTTTATACTTACGAGATGGAGCAAGATAGATTAACTTGAGATTTGTTATAACACTTGATAGTATAATCATTATTACAATTGACAAAATTATTAGAATAGTATAACAAAGAACACCAACACAATCACTCCCACGAAACTCCATTTTCTCTAGTTTTCTGAAACTACCTAGAGTTTGTACAATGACTGAAATTGTCAAATTAGTAATTATGATAAGGTTAGTTTACATTGAAATCGATGGCATGTGTAAAAGATATCGCAATGAAGAGATATTGCCCACCTCTTTGTTTCTCACCCTATTCTAATATATAGATATCGCAATGGAGAGAAATTGTGACTCCATCAGCAATTTGCCCAACCCAATTCTTCTCATAATCTTAGGGCTGCTCGTGACAAAGGAGGCGGTGCGGACATGCATGCTGTCAAAGAGGTGGGACAATCTGTGGATCTGCATGTTTACCCTTCATCACCATCAATTTGAGGGAATATTATCAACCGGATCTTCTTTGGAGAGCTTTACTTCTTTATTTTGGAAGATTAGAAATGTTGATCTTCCGGAGTTACATTTCGGGTGCAATCTGCGTTGAGTATGCATCTCATATTCTATTGATTTTGCTTATTGTGGTATATTGAATTCTATTAGATCTTAGGTACAAAATTAAATTAGTGTAATCTAACTGCAAAATTACAAATTATAAATGAAAGTTACCAAATTGTGAGTATTCTGAAATTTACCAAAGTCAATGCTTGACTATATTTTGACCTATTGTTTATTATTCCAAATTTAGGGGCTGCTAACAGCAGTTCTGCTGATAGAATACCTAATATTTCAGAACTTGACGGATGTCACTGTTTCAATGTGTTCGTTTTTATTTTTTGAAATGGAAACTTGGATCCTAAAGAGTTTGCCAAATTTAAAAAAAATTACAATGCTACAAGAAGAGGACTGTGTAAGTTTTATGAGCACATAATTCTTATTTCCTAACCCTAGTATTTTTAATTATATGGTTAAGTATTAATCTCATTAGTTTACCACAAATTGTTTCCAGTCAATGAGGGAGGAGAGAATGGAAATGCAGAGGACGTTCATGAATGCTTGGCTTCAGTGATTGGATGTGGTCTCTTGTGCTCCAAGTTGTCGCCAAAAGAGCGCATTGAGCTATGAAATCCATCTTGAGTATTGTTATTAACATTAATTGCCTGTGAAGTACATATAATGTCTATATTTGTATATGAACCCGTTGATGGAAAATTGGATACTGCAATTAATATGATTACTTGGTTTGCCAATAATTTATCTTGTTAATTGACACCAAAGTGCTTCTTATGAATATTATTCTACTTTCATTTTCATCCAATGAAGGTATATAATCTGCAATAGCTAATAATTAGTTTAAGTGTTACTTGTTTAAGTATTATAAACTGGAGTGAGGCTACGGTACTATGCATAGCACGGATTGGTCCGTGCTACGGCTCAATATTTGAGTTTTCAAAATCCTAACGGTCGATCCGAACCGTTCAACATGATTATAAAATGAATATGTACTTGCAAACCAAATTTTACATTTTTTCGAATTTTTTTACTATTTTTTTAGATAGGTAGAAAATCACTGTTTTTGGATGGTCCAGAATTTTCAGATCAAGTGATTTTCTACCTATCTAAAAAATAGTAAAAAAATTCAAAAAAATGTAAAATTTGATTTGCAAGTACATATTCATTTTATAATCATGTTGAACGGTTCGGATTGACCGTTAGGATTTTGAAAACTCAAATATTGAGCCGTAGCACAGACCAAATCGTGCTATGCATAGTACCGTAGCCTCACTCTTATAAACTGAAGTTTGGTTGTCTAATTTGATTTGATCTTACAAATAATAACTTGTTTAAGTGTTAGGTCTGAAATGCAGATATCGATGCGTCAATTCAAACTAGACAATAACGTGTTTAATTAGGTAAGATTCCTACTCATCCATATTAATTAAAATCCCTACTCTCAATGCATTTAACAATAAGAAAAAAACAGGTGATTAATGATTTAATATTGATAAGTTGTATTTCATCAAGAAATGTCACGTTCACGTGACCACATATACGGACTGTTGTTCCCCACCATAGTAATTATGCATGTTACTGCTCGGAGAACTCACCTGTTATTTTAGACTATTGTGCCAACTTTGTTAACGTTAATTATTCTTTACACGCCAAATCATGGAAGAAGGGATTTTAAGTTGGAATGATATCAACAAAATTATTATCTAAAATTTAAGTTAGATCGACTGTTTGGACTTTGAAAATCCGAAAACGACTTGGTTGTACGAGGATCTTGGTGCAAACATTTTGATATTAGTCTCTCTATATATATATAGAGATTGGCTACTCTACTTATATAAGTATATGAGTACATATGCTTATAAGCAAGATTCTAAATAGCGTTTATAGCGTCGTAGCGGGACGGCTAAAAAAAAAGCTATAGCGAATAGCGTCGCTATAGCGGAAGCTATTCCAAATAGCGTTTTTTTTACATTTCGTATATTCAATATTTGTACTAAATATCAACATTATCTAAAGTCTCATAGAACAATAAATAACACCAAAGTAATTAAGAAATTATAATATTCATATTGAACCCGTACAAAGTCCAAATTGCAGTTCAAAATATCCATAGTAATATCATAAACTATCGATTTTTCCTATTAAAAATATCTTAAGCATCATGATTCATGACATAATCTATTTTTTTTTCTATTCAAATTTTAATTTCGGTTTGGACTTTTTTTCTATTCAAATTTCTATTTCTATTCCCAATTTCAAATTGATTTATCTGTAGCAAGTAGCAACAAATTCAATTTCGGTTTGAGATTTTTTTTATCTTTATTTAAAACCCATATGAATTGCTTAAAAAAAAAAAAAAAAAACCCATATTGTATAGCGCAAATAGCGGACCGCTATAGCGGCCGTAGCGCAAATAGCGCATTTTGATGTCATAGCGTAGCGTTTGGGGTCCAAAAACGCTATAGCGGCGCTATAGCGCGCTATTTAGAACACTGCTTATAAGTCATTTTTGCGTTTTTAAAATTCAAATAGTTCATGTGAAGCACTGAACATGTCCTCCATATTAGAATTTGCTTCGAGATCAAATTTTACATTTTTTGCAATTTTTTTACTATTTTTTTAGAATTTTTCAAAACAGTGATTTAATATGGTAAAAAAATCTGAAAATCCCTGTTTTGAAAAATTCTAAAAAATAGTAAAACAATTCCAAAAAATGTAAAATTGGTTCTCCAAGCACATACTGATATGGAGAACATGTTGAGCGCTTCAAATCGACTATTAGGACATTGAAAACGCAAAAATGACTTGTAAGTAGAGAGGGAAAAACGTGCCGTGCCGTGACTAACACGCCGTGACTTTGGTCACGTGCCGTGCCGTGACCAAGTAAATTTTTCACGTGCCGTGCCGTGTTGTGACAAAAATTACGAGGGGTGGTCACGGCACGCGAATGGTCACGGCACGCGAGTCACGCCGTGACTCGCATGCCGTGACTAAGTCGTGCCGTGACTAATTCGTGCCGTGACCAAACGTGCCGTGACCAAACGCGCGTTAGTCAAGTTTGATCGCATTTAACGTTTAAAAAAAAAATGAAACGATTCTTTAAAATTCAAATGTTTTAATTGAAATTTAAATGTAAATATTTTAATTAAAATAAAATTATACCTTATAGGAATGTATGTTAGTGTATTGCTTCGCTACTGCCGTGACTGGCGTGTCTTCCGTTCCATGACTCGCGTGTCCCGTGCCGTGCCGTTTTCGTGTTCCGTGCCGTGCCGTGCCTGACCAAGATAATTTCCGTGCCGTGCCGTGTCTTCTTTGCCAACAATTGGTCACGGCACGCGAATGGTCACGGCACGGGACACGCGAGTCACGGCACGTGACCGACACGCGTGCCATGCCGTTCCGTGCCGTTACGTTCCGTGCCGTTACCGTGCCGTTCCGTGACGGAGCCGGCTCCGGCGTGCCATTTTTCCCACTCTACTTGTAAGCATATGTACTCATATGCTTATATAAGTAGAGTAGCCAATATATATATATATATAGAATTTTGCTATTGTGTTTCATGAAGTAAAACCAATATTTTACTTCACGCTCATACACCCATTTCCAAAATCCAAATCGTCGATCCGACCGTTCAAGTTGTTCTCCATATGGAAATGTGCTTGGAGACCAAATTTTACATTTTTTGGAATTTTTTTACTATTTATTAAGCCACTTTGAAAATCGCTGATCCATTGGTCCAGAATTTTTTACTATTCACAATGGATCAGCGATTTTCAAAGTGGCTTAATAAATAGTAAAAAAATTCCAAAAAATGTAAAATTTGGTCTCCAAGCACATTTCAATATGGAGAACAACTTGAACGGTTCGGATCGACGATTTGGATTTTGGAAATAGGAGTATGAGCGTGAAGTAAAACGAAGTTTTACTTCGCGAAGTACAATAGCCCTACTCATATAGAATTTATATATATATATATAATATATATAGAGATGGACTTAGCTACTCCATGGAGTAAAACAACTTTGTACTCCACGTCATATCTTCATTTTCAAAGTTCAAATAGTCGATTCGAACCTTCCAACATGTTCTTCATATTGAAATGTACTTGGAGACCAAATTTTACATTTTTTGGAATTTTTTTACTATTTATTAAGCCACTTTGAAAATCTGAAAATCCGGGTGAACAGTAAAAAACAGTAAAAATTTCTGGACCGCCGGATCAGTGATTTTCAAAGTAGCTTAATAAATAGTAAAAAAATTCCAAAAAATGTAAAATTTGGTCTCCAAGCACATATCAATATGGAGAACAACTTGAGCGGTTCGGATCGGTCGTTTGGATTTTCAAAATGGAAATAATGAGGCGTGGAGCATCAAGTCGTTTTACTCCATGGAGTAGCTAAGCCTAGCACTATATATATATATATAAGGAGGGATCGGATTACACCCTTTTTTTTGACACACTTTGACACCTACCATTTTCAAAGTCCAATAGTCGATCCAAACCGTTCAACATGATGGATATATTAAAATGTGCTTGGAGATCAAATTTTACATTTTTTTTGAATTTTTTTACTATTTATTAAGATGGTTACAAAATCGTTGTTTTCAGACCATTGAAAAACAACGATTTTTTAACCATCTTAATACATAGTAAAAAAATTCAAAAAAATGTAAAATTTGATCTCCAAGCACATTTTAATACGGTGATCATGATGAACGGTTCGGATCGACTGTTTGGATTTTGAAATCGCACAATTGGACTATAAAAAAAAGAATGTCAAGATGTGTCAAAAAGGGTGTAATTGGATCCCTCCTCTATATATATATATAGATATATATATATAGAGTAGAACTAAGGTGCTCTTAAGCTCACCAAGTCCTTTGTGAGCTTAACTCAAAAACCTATCGGATTGACTTCAAACGACATTTTCAAACCGTTAGATGTTCAATCTATATTAAAATGTGCTTGGAGACCAAATTTTTCATTTTTTGAAATTTTTTTACTATTTATTAAGCTGGTTTGAAAACTGCTGTTTTTATTAAATTTCTGGAGCATTGAAAAACAGCGGTTTTCAAACCAGCTTAATAAATAGTAAAAAAATTCCAAAAAATGAAAAATTTGGTCTCCAAGCACATCTTAATATAGATTGAACATCTAATGGTTTGGAAATATCGTTTGAAGTCAATCCGATAGGTTTTTGAGTTAAGCTCACGATTTGGCTTGGTGAGCTTAAGAGCACCTTAGTTCTACTCTCTCTCTATATATATATATATATATACACACATTTTTGTTATATTAATATCTAATGTTGGAACGCCAATTTTAAAATTTTTGGCAATCTGTATAGGATGTTACATCTCTAGAAGATATAATGAATTATTATTGTTCATAGTTAGACTTTTACAATATTTCTTTTGACCAATTATTCACAAGCATTAGTATCTTACGTTGAAACGCGTATGTTATTAATTCACAAACATTGAAAGAAGGAAATTTAATTTAATTAGTCTCTCGTAAACAAACAAATTAATTAGTCCCATTAAAAGAGAACAAAACTTTTGTCTCGACTGTCTAGTGCGATAGGTACCCCTTGCACCAGCAACAAATCCTTTACATAGTTTGGGCCTCCGTGCATGGTGACTTTTTCTTAGGGGTACTAATAGAGATAATAAGCCCAACATGTTCTTGGGCCACAACTTCCTCAGAATCCACCTCCTGCATGATTCTGCCAATTTATTAAAGAAGAATACCCTAAATAAATCAAGACATCTTAATTATTTTTTTGTGTAAAAATTTATGTTGTTCGGCCTTTAAACTTTTGGAAGAAGTATAAGTTGTTGCATCTTTGTTTCTCAATTTTTGTTCACAATATTATCTCTATGTTTTTTACCTGAAATACAATGAAAAAAAATTCGAATTCCTTTTTTTTTTTTTTGCACACTCATCAAACAGGTCTTAATTGAACTTGTTGTCTATTATACATTTGAACTTCATAATTTAGGCTCAGAATAGAATTTGAATTAAGAAATTCTCGTTTGTAAAAAGGAAATAATTTGGGCTTCCAATTTGTCAGCCCAAAATTTAGTCTTTCTTCTAATATCCTTGTCTATCCCTCTCTCTTTCTTTTCTTTTTAATTTGTCTCATCCCATTCTGTCGAACAAGTATCCTCTCTAATATTGTAAAAGATTCTCTTTACTTTACGGTTTGAGATTAACTCCCAACCGCTTTGAGATTTGGACTAGCGCAGGGGCAGTATTATTGGGCTTTGAGATTCGTGCCAAGTTAAAAAGAACAGTCCAGATCCAGTAATTGTAAAAGATTTCCTATTACGGTACTAGGGAGGATCTGAATTCCATTCTGTCTCCTCTCCAGTAATAAGTAACTTCAACAGTGAAACAAAATCATGAAATGGTAAACGAGGAATTCGTATCCTCTGCATTAACTCAACTCTTGAGTTAATACATAATGAATCTGGATCGTCCAATCTATGTTGGCACGAATATTAAAGATGCTCCATGCATTTTACCTCTTGCCGGATTGGCTCGGATCTTGATCAGACGACTGAGATGAATTAACTCAAAAGTTGAGTTAATGCAGAAGATACGGACACCACGGGATCAAGTAAATCACTTGCGATACGCCACGTGGCTTGACAGGTCAGCTACAAATGCTGACCTGTTCGAACAGATCATAAGTTGCTCGTTCTGGCTCTTCTCTAGTTTTCCTCGCATCGATTCCACCTTTCAGCGACGGCTCTCCTTTAACGTTTGCGGTCAACCATTTTAAAGTGGGTCCTGAGTTCAGCTCTTCAGAATTTAATATCTTCCTGCCCGAGTCACTTTCTGCGCTGACTGAACCACCAGTTCTTTTTTCTTCATCATCGCAACGTTCGCCCTTTCCTCTGAGCGAGGGACGTAGCAGCTGGAGAGAGTGTAGAGCATGCTCGCTTTCATCGACTCTCATGGCCTCTCCTCTGGTCTCCATCTCCACTCCGATTGCTTTCTCGCTGATCTCCTCTTTTTCGTATCTATCTCACCGTTTAACCCCAATTTTTCTTTTCTTTTCCTTAGAAAAGACATTTTGCTTCTTGTGTCTCAATTATCATCAAATTTACTGAAATTCCCTTTTCCTTGTAGTAGAGGAAATTTGATGTACAAGTATCTCTCAAAATGGCAATGTGAAAGGGATGCACTTGAGGTGTTAATAAAATTTGTACTGTGCAGTTATGCATTGTTTAATTGTTGGTACTTTCTTTTGTCGTATGTAGGTGCAGCCTTGTGGCATGTTAACTGTAGAGAAGAAGTACTCTCTGGCACTCTGGACTTTCTGAATAAGGCAACTTTTTTTTTTTTAATCAAATTTTCAAAGGTGTCCAACGGTTTTTATATGTGGGTATTGATGTAGAATGGTACTGGTACTGTTGCAACCCTATACATTTTTACGGGGTTAATCGTAACCGAATATGACTTACTTGAATTATTGATTAACCAGAAATGGACCCCGTGTTTCTTTAGCTGTTCGATTTTAAGTGCATGGACAGGATCAACCTGCTGACGTCATTAATGGGGGGCTCAATCCAGAAAAGCAGGACCCTAATTTATAACGATTGTCAAGATTTAAGTTAAATAGTTCTCAATTGGTCCCTTCCCTTCATCTATTATGTATGTTTGTATTTGCTAAATTTTTTTGTTACTAATTTTGACTGTCAATTTTCCTTTTAATTTAAAGTCCATCTTTTATGAAAAATTCTAAGTTTAATGTCTGATTATACCGATTTCAAATCAAATCTGTGGATTCCAATTGACAGATTACAAGCCAATTGTGTTTTAGACCCAGAGTTCCAGAACCATGCTCTGGAGCAATGAAAGTTAATTAATGCAAAGAAATTCTTGCAACAAATTGTCATGATCATTTTCAGCAGAAGTAACATTTTATAGTCAATTATTTTTTATAACTTGTAGTTTGTGGTAATTGGTGTAGTAATAAAAGAAAAATGTGCCAACTTGACTCACTAGTCAGGACACACCTGTAGATGGGCGAATTCATAATTTCGGTCAGGAGTAAGCACAAAATGCTAACAAGAGTACAAAATAATTGATTTTTACTATGCAATATAATACAAATATTATAATCATATTATAATCAAAACATATTTTTTTTATAATGTAATAAAAAAAAAGTTAGCTAAGTGATGGTATTTATATTTAATAAATAAAGAAGAAAAAATCCGACCTCTTTAAAATAAGTGATGGTGAGAAATCACAACGGGAAACTATTTTTTTTTTTTAAAAAAAGGCCAAAAAACTCATTTCATTTCTGAAATATGATAATTACAAAAAACCAGTTCAACTGGCAAGAAGCTAGGCTGAGCGTCCTATAGGCATAACATATAGTTGTGAGATCACTTTAGATAGAAAAATCTGACGACACATGAGTTTAATTTTTTTTTTTTTTTTTTTTGAGATGAACATGAGTTCTAATTCTTTTTTTCTTGTCCTTCTGCTTTCTAATTCTTTTTTACTGGCAATGAAAAATTTACTTGTACTGATTTCTGAGAAAATAAAGTTGCATATTATATTTGTTTTTTCATTGCTTTATATTTTATACCAATGTTTGGATGGTACGTATGGTTAATAAAAAGAGGTAAAAGATAGTATTAAAAAATATTTACAAAAATTATATACTTCAAATAATTAACTATATACTACGATTAAAAATGTCTGTGTTGTTGTCCTTTCATATTGATCATTCAACACTTCAAACTATTTTTGGACAGAATTAATTGAGATATTGAATATCTAATCTAAAGTTATTATAGAATTCAAAGGGACATGCGCCTTCTCAGTATTAAAAAAAATTAAATAGAAGGATTACCTCGTTGATATAAATGCCTCCAAGAATTCTCTGAAACCACTCGTATTCTTCATCTTTTCCAAAAAATATTTATTGCTAGGTCCATCATTTCCATCTTTAAAAGGAAGAATCAAACAGCACAGGGAGAATCCCACAGTACAAAAATTCTTCTTGCATTCCTCTCTGCTTAATATTTATATAGTAATGAAGCCTCTCCTTTATATATATAACCATGTCACTTTCTACACAGAATCCTGTCAGTACAGCAAAAACAAAATATTGTACAAGACCAATGGAAAAAGTGACTGAATCACATATGTTTAAGATTATGGGGTACTCCTTAGATAAGAATATTGGCAAAGGGAATTTTATTGAATCGACCATCTTTAGTGTCGATGGGTATGATTGGAGTATCCGCTACTACCCAAATGGGAACCGTGTATCAGAAAACGATGACATATTGATATTTCTTCGCCTCAAAAGCGAATTTGAATGTGTAAAGGTACAATTTAATTTTACTATTCTAGATCAAAGTGGATGTGCTTTACCCTTAAGCGAAACATCAAAAATTAGAACTTTTGAATATTTCAATCACTCTAGGGGTTTTAGACCATTCTGTAAAAGAGCAGAGTTGGAGTCAAATATCAAGGATGATTGTTTTGTAATTAAAAGTCTAGTTACTGTTTTCAAAGTTTATCCTGTGGAATCAACTGGACAAGTTGTCATTCCGCCTGGTACCATACTGCAGCAAATTAGCCATCTTTTGGAGAATAGAAATGGAGCTGATGCTATATATTTGATGTAGATGGGCAAACTGTTTGTGCTCACAAATGCATTCTTGCCGCAAGATCACCAGTATTTTCAGCACAATTTTTCGGTCTGTTAAAGGAGAAATCAGATACAATAATTAAAATTGAAGATGGTAGCTCCAGTTTTTAAAGCTATGCTTCATTTCATATATAATGATTCATTTTCTGGATTTGAAGATATAGAAGGGAGCAAAGAGAAACTTGATGCTAAATTAATGGTTCACCATCTATTGGTTGCGGCTGAAAGATACAGATTGGAGAGATTAAAGATAATATGCGAGGAGATGTTGTGTGGTAGTAGTATTGGCATGAGCAATGTTGTTACCTTGTTATCTGTAGCGGAGAGCCACGGATCTTTCATCTGAAAACAACATGCTTGAAATTTTTAGCATCTCGTAAAACTCTTTGAGGGGTTGTGGAAACAGAACAATTTCAATGTTTAATTAGAATGTCCTTTAATTTTAAAGGAATTACTAGAGTCCAAACTAGACTAGTGATAGTGATAGTTTCCCCTCCAATTTCATTTTCTTGGTTTTTTTTTTTTTGGTTCAAGTTGAGTGCACTAGATTATTGTGCTTGTTATCTATTGCTTAGATTATTTCATTATTTGGATAATTAAATGCTATTGTTCTTATTAATTAATTGTTTGCTTTGATGAAATAAAAAAAATAGATAACTCTATGTTATGTCCTCAAAATGGGTAAAAGCAATTATTTTTAATTATCTCTGTTTTGCATGCAAAAATATTTTAAGGGGACGCAAAACCCATTTTGAGGACATAACAAGAGTTATCTGTGAAAGGATGTGATTTTCTTATTTTATCTATTTAGACAGTCATTTTTGCAATTTCTTTTTCTTATAATGTATGTCTGGATCGATGTATCTTCCCATGCATATTATCTATGAATTGAAGTAGTTATTCTAGCTACTTGCTTGCGTCAGTACTTTATTGTTAAATATGAAATATAATTAATAGTTTGGGCTTGAACAGAACAGAATACAAATTATCTATACATTCTCGTCTATGGTACATTTGAACATCATTCATAGTTTGGGCTTTAGAACAGAATTTGAATACAAACTATCGTCTGTAAAAAGGAAACAATTTGGGCTTTCAATTTGTCAGCCCAAAATTTAAGCGTTTCTTTTTCTTAGTCATCTCAACACCTTCCTCCTCTCCAGTGTTTAGCTCTCCAGTCTCCAGTAGTTTAGCCCAGATGGAAGCACTAAGGAGGCTGGAGAGAGTGCAGAGCATGCTTGCTTTCATCTACAAAAGAAGTTATGAGGAAAAGAGTTACGAGGCCTTCGCAAGAAAATTAGATCCTAGTTCATTACTGAATTACTGCAAAAGATGTGAAGAGAACAAAAGAAGGTAAAACTTGGAAACTAAAAAACATCAAAACTCAGTGGAGTTTGGATTTTATTCTGATTTTTAAAGCAGCCATAATTACCGAATCAATCTGTAAGATGCCAGATAAGGTTAATTTTCTAGGAATTAAGGTATATTTTGAAGAAACACATATACTGCATAAGTAACATGCATAAAGAGAAGTATACAAAATTAAATATTTAAATAACTATATGTCGTTAAAAATGACTGTATGCATATGTCAATTTGTATAAAACCTTCATACTGAAGACAATGTTTTTACTTTCCCATAATAAATAACCTATGAATATCATCTGTACTCTTACATAGGGATATATTTATCATATGACCCTCCAAAATATATCCTTTACACTCTGTGAAAGATATAATTTTTTCTTCAACCGCATCCAAACTAACCTAATTTCTTTTTCATATATTTCCTTATTGAAAATTTTGCCTTGATCACAGAATACCTTTCAATCTGTTGACTTTTTTTTTTTTTTTTTTTTAAGAATTTAGGTGGACTCAATAATAGTATGAATGCTTAGGAAAGTGGAGCATTCCACCTCTAATTTTGAATGAACATCCTTTTGGTGCACAAAATGCCTGAGTTCCTTGTACCAGCACTGGTCCAAGGTGCAAACAGGTCGGATATTATCCGACCGTATCCAAATCTGTATCCGAAAATTAGATACGGATATCCGATATCCGAATATCCATGCGGATACAGATACGGATATGGATATGGTTTTAAATTTTAATTATCCGTATCCGAATAATAGATATATAATAAAAAAAATTATGTTATTTACTATTATAAAAAGCAGATATCTGTATCCGTATCCATTTAATATCCGATCCATATCTGTATCCATCTAATATCCGATCCGTATCCGTATCCGAAAAATAAAAATAGATACAGATATCGTTTTACTACTATCCGATCCGTATCCGTTCTGTTTGCACCCCTAGCACTAGACCTATTCATTTGATAACTGGGAGTAACTAATGCTGGATTAGCTAATACCTGTTCTTTTCTCATAATTAAATTTTTTAATTTTAACGATTGTCAATATTGTTAAGATAAATTGTTCTCAAGTGGTCCCTTCCCTTCATCTATTATGTATGTTTGTATTTGCTAAATTTTTTTGTTACAAATTTGACAGTCAATTTTTCTTTTAATTTTTGTTATCTTTTTTTTATGAAAAAGTCCATCTTTTATGAAAAACTCCAAGTTTTATGTCTGAATATGCTAATTTCAATTTGAATCTGTGGATTCCAATTGACAGATTAGAAGCCAATTGAGTTTCTGATCCTGAGTTCCTGAACCATGCTCTGGAACAAAGGTAGCCATGACAACTAGTGTAGTTAATTAAATAAAAGAAGTTATTAATTGCTAATGAAAGTTGTCATGAACATATTCATATGAAGAAAACAAATATGTTAATTACTTTCTTATTTTATTGTAATCAATAACATAAAAGAAATAATTAATTGTTATCAATTAATTATTTTTATGGCAACATTCATATGAATAAATTATAAGGAGAAACTCAAGAGTACTGAGCGTTCAGAGAACTAAATACAAACTTTAATATAATAAATATCAATACATTGCCATATAAAATCACAATTGCAAATTTTTTTTATCTTAACCGTTTAAAATCCAGTGAATCAAATCACAACCATTAATGAATCAGGACATACACATACTTAATATAAGAGGAGAGATGTAGAAACAAAGCCCAATTAATTAATTAATTGATTGCTAATATGAGCCATCAACTTTTTATTGAAATTAACATATTATACAACTAATTAAACCACAACATTCCCTCATACTAATTGTACACCAATATAACAGTAATTCATCAATCTAACAGCTAGCCTCTCAAGGCCGACCACTGCATCCCTCAACAACCGCCTCCTCCACTGCCACCACCGCCACAACCACCTCCACCTCCACCACCACAACCGCCACCACCGCCACCTCCCCCACCACAACCGCCACAACCGCCTCCTCCCCCACCACCGTCACCTCGATCACGGTTGCTCTTCCTGCCTTTGCCGTGATACTGAATTTTACTTTGCTTCACCGGCAGTGGCGTCTTCTCCGTCTTTCTCATTATACAATATATGAGAAGAACGTATGTAATGATGAATGCAATAACAAAGATTATGAGACATATACATGTAATTAGCGACAACATGCTGTCATAACTTTGTGGGGATACATACGAGATTTCAATCAAGCAAGACTACTTGCGTATATATATAATTATATTGATATCTGTACCTGTGTGTGTGTGTGTGTGTGTGTGTGTGTGGGTGTGTGTTCATAACTAGCTAGTGCACCACAGAGTTAGCGCGTCTTGAAATTCCATGGCTTAAAGCTAGGTCTCAGCTTTGATTGGCCAATGGTTCAATTCTTCATTATCCATTCATTCACCGTGTAACTTCCAGGAGCCTTCCTTACATTAATTGTATTAAAATTGAACGAGATGGTGAAAAATGCCCTTACCCGTAATTAGAGCGATTTATCTATTTTAATTGACCGCATAATTAATCTAATCATCAAAATACAATTTGAATTATATGAACAATATTACTATATTTTGATATATGCAATGTTGGCTACTATGTCGACCATCTATATATTGAGCTATTTTTAGTTTAAAGGATACATAATTTGCATATATAATTATCAAATTTTTAGAAGGAGGGATCCGATTACACCTTTTTTTTTGACACATTTTGACACCTACCATTTTCAAAGTCCAAATAGTCGATCCAAACCGTTCAACATGATTGATATATTAAAATGTGCTAGGAGATCAAATTTTACATTTTTTTGAATTTTTTTTACTATTTATTAAGATGGTTAAAAATTATTGTTTTCAGACCATTGAAAAATAACGATTTTGTAACCATCTTAATAAATAGTAAAAAAATTCAAAAAAAATGTAAAATTTGATCTCCAAGCACATTTTAATATGGTGATCATGTTGAACGGTTCGGATCGACTGTTTGGATTTTGAAATCGCAAAATTAACATATAAAAAAACAGTGTTAATATGTGTAAAAAAAAGGTGTAATTGGACTCAATTTTTAGTGGTAAATTACAAATTATGATATTCAGTGTTATTACTTTTCATATTTTTTTATGATGAGTATTATCGTTGGTAAATAATTTATACTTAAAATTATTGTAAATATAATAAGTATGTATATATTAATATATAAAAATGTTATATTATTTGCTGCCACCTGACAAATATAGTATGTTGATATTTTGAGGAGAAAATTCCAAGAAAGTTGCTTGTTGTGGATAGCATTTACATGAAGGCTTAGTCGTTAAGTGGGCATCTGATAGTGATCTTCAGTGATAGCATGCCCTAATTTATCTCTCTCTTTGGTTCATACAAATGTATGTAAGATATTTTTGGAGGGTAAAGGAAAATCTAGCTAGGGTGTAATAATTGGGACTCTATTGTGTCAGGACTATTAAAAAAAAACAAAAAAAAAACAGATATGGCGGAGCAAGGGAGAAGAGGTTCCTCGGTTGTCTGTTGCAAATTTGGTAAGATAGAACACAAATTGATTTTTCTCATTCCTCATTAGCATTACTAACTCTCCTATATAGTATAAAAGGGTTCAATATTACCATAATCTATACAGTAGCAACTGAGACTATCATTTTTAGAATGAGCATAAACTAAAGGAAATTGAACAGCCATAGAACAATTTCGTCGCCAACATGTCATGACAAAAATTAATGTCCCTGCCATTAGTTACAATCTTTTATTTCCTAATTGAAGAGAATATTTAATATAAGAGATTGCATTTTAGAGAGAGCAGGATTTTATTGACGCTTGCTGAGAGAGAGAGAGAGAAAATATGCAGTGACCAGCTCGATATGATATGACACAACACAACACAACACACAAATTGGTCTGATTATATTACGAGCTGGTATAAGACAAGCGACTCACAACACGCATTTTTTGTTTCCAACATCATTTCTTTATTTTACAAATTTTACAAATTTTTTCTCACATTTTCATATTTTTTTTCAGATTTTTTTTCAATAAAGAACTGAATTAGAAAAAAATAGTTGAATGTAATCAAACATGATCAATCACGGCACGCTTGGCCATAACACGTGTCATGGTTACAACTTGACTAAAATGTTGTAACCACCTCTTGCTATTTTAGTCACGACAAAACACATCATGGTACGTGAAAAAATAGAGTTAATCACGGCACAAAACGACACATGACTAAAATCACGACATGTAGTCACCGGTGCACACATAGGCACAAATTTACTTCACGACATGTTTAATCAATTTGATATAACATTCAGTTTGGGCTATATCTATACATTCTCGTCTATTTTACATTTGAACTTCATAGTTTGGGCCCTAGAACAGAATTTGAATATAAATTCTCGACTGTTAAAAGGGAACAATTTGGGCTTCCAATTTCTCAGCCCAAAATTTGAGTGTTTCTTCTTTTAATATCTTGACAGTGGTTTCCCTCTCTCGTTTTCTTAGTTTTTCTCCTAACCCATTCTCGCGAATTCCTTCTCCTCCGAGTCCGTATCCTCTAAAGTAACCCAATTTTTTAGTTTTGATACGGACCGTCCGATCAGAAATTCAGACCAATCCGACTCGTAGTGGAACAAAAATTTGTGTTAGAGCAGATCGGACGGTCCGGATCAAAACTCAAAAATTGAGTCACTTTAGGGATCGGCATTCTTCTCTCCCCTCCGGTGGTTCAGTTTTCCAGATGGAAGAACTGAGGCGGCTGGAGAAAGTGCAGATTATGCTTTCTTGCATCCACTCTCATGGCCTCTCCTCTGTCCTCCGTCTCCACTCTGATAGGATTCTCTCTGATCTCCGCCTCTGCAACGAGCCTATATCTCAATTGCAGAATCAATAGATCACGAAAGGAAGGAACAAGTAATTGTGAGTAATTTTGAGATAATTGAAGAAATGAGATAGAATAAGAACTCGAATGCTAGAAAAGCAATTCGCCAATTTTATAGAGTAATTTCACGATACAACTCCACATGAGCTTAGGCCTTATATAGGCGATGCAAAATGTGAAAGAAAGTAGATAAAATAGAGAAGGAAATAACGAATTTATTCTCGGAGTGCCAAGTCAGCGGAAGGCGCTGACATGGCCTAACAACTCCAACAGAATTACCCTTTGTCAGTGAACCGTTCGCTCACTCCTCTCTCCATTTGCTACATACTGGTGCCTCCTGTACTGACTACTTGGCCCGCCTTGTCAGGGGCTCCCCCTTCTGCGCTCTCAAGTAGAGTAGGGACCCCACTGTCAGCTTTAATGTTTGATTTAATTCGCTGACCCCTTGGCTTGACCGTCCTGGCCCGATATCCTTCTTCTTCAATTGAACCTTCTTCTCCAACGGTCATCCCCAAATCAACAATTTCTCGTCGCAATACCCCCTCCTCAACATAATTCGTGTCATCACGAATAAATTCAGGAAATGTCTGTAACATCAACTCATAATCCTCCCAAGTTGCATCCTCTGGAGTTTGGTCTTTCCATTGGACTAATAACTGAGATTGTGCTACATTCTTTCGTTTGATCATGCGCCTTCCCAGTATCAATTGAGGTACTTGACCTTTCTCAGTGTTGGGTCCACCCAACGGTAATGTTGGTGAAGGGATTTGAGCATTGCCTAACTTCGCTTTCAATTGGGATACATGGAAAATGGGATGAACCATTGAACCTGTCGGTAAGTTGAGCTCGTAAGCCACTGACCCGACACACTTCACCACTTCAAACGGGCCATAATACCTTGAGCTCAATTTCTGATTGCGTATTCCCCCTACAGTTAGCTGCCTATATGGTTGTAATTTGAGATAAACCCAATCACCTTTGGAGAACTTCCGTTCAGTACGATGCTTGTCCTCATTCTTTTTCATTCGATTCTGAGCCTTCTTCAAATTGGTTTTCAGTTGAATCAAAGCTGCCTGCCTATCTCTCAAAAACACATTTACTGATTCTACTGCACTTTTGGGAGCACTACCCATTGCCAACAAGGGAGGTGGATACCCATACAACGCCTCAAACGGTGAGATTCTGGTAGCACTGTGCCAGTTTGTGTTATACCATCATTCAGCCAGTGACAAGTAACTTCCCCATTTGCCTTGTCTGTCGTACACCATTGCCCGTAAATACTGTTCCAAACATTGGTTGACTTTCTCAGTCTGGCCATCTAACTGAGGATGATACGCTGTACTCATATTCAATCGTACCTCCAGTTTCAACATCAGTTCCCTCCAAAATCGACTAGTAAATACCGGATCTCTGTCAGAAACAATGTTTATAGGTAATCCATGGAGTTCGTAAATGTTATCCATAAAGGCTTGTGCCACCGAGGCTGCACTAAAAGGATGACTGAGACCCACAAAATGTGCATATTTAGTTAAACGGTCTACTACCACAAATATCACCTCAAACCCCTTGGATTTAGGTAAACCAGTAATGAAATCCATACTTACACTAGTCCAATCTTCAGCTGGTATGGGCAATGGTTGCAGCAGTCCAGGTGAAGCAGTGTGCTCAATTTTGTTGATTTGACAGTTTGGGCATTGTTGTACAAATTGGTGCACACTCTCCTTCATCATAGGCCAATAAAAATTTCGCTTAGCTCTCTGATAGGTTGCAGTAACACCTGAATGACCTCCTAAAGTTGAATCATGCAATTCTTTTAGTATCTGTTGTCTCCAATCTCCTTGAGTTCCCACACACACTCTCCCTTTATATCTCACTATTCCTTGGTATTCTGACAAGTATTGATTAGAACTGCTACCTTCCTCTCCTCTCAATTTATCCTTCAAACTTTCAATCCATTTGTCCCCTTCATAACTGGCCTTTATATCCTCTATCCATTGAGGTACTAATTCACTCACCATATTCACTGCTTCTTTTTCATCTAATTTCCCATTTTGCCCCTTTCCACTTGTCAGTTCACAGGTCTGTCTCATTGCTGCACCCTCTTCTTTTCTTGATAGTGCATCAGCCACCTTGTTCTCAATCCCTTTCTTATACTCAATTTTATAGTTTAGGCCCAGTAATTTACTCAATCCCCTATGTTGCATAGGTGTATTGACATTTTGCTCCAACAAATACTTCAAACTCACCTGATCAGTTTTTATGATAAATTCATTACCAAGGAGATAATGCCTCCATTTTGTAACAGCAGTGTATAGAGCAAGCAACTCCTTCTCATAGGTTGACAGTGTTTGGTTCTTCACTCCCAGCTTCTTACTCAGATAGGCTATAGGTCTCCTCTCTTGCATCAACACAGCACCTATGCCTTCTTGGCTGGCATTTGTCTCTACTACAAAAGGCTGTTGGAAATCAGGCAATTTGAGTACTGGTGCTGTCACCATGGCATGTTTAAGCTGATCAAATGCATGTTGTGCTTCTCCACTCCACCTGAAAGCATTTTTCTTCAACAATTCGGTTAATGGCTTAGAGATTATTCCATACCCCTTTACAAACTTTCGATAATAGCCAGTCAGACCCAAAAACCCCCTCAATTCTTTTACATTCTTAGGACTTGGCCAACTAATCATAGCCTCAATTTTTTTAGGATCTGTGGCTACCCCCTCTTTGGAAATTATATGTCCCAAATACTCAACACTATGCACCCCAAAATCACACTTAGACTTCTTCACATATAACTGATTTTCTAATAAAGTTTGGAGTACAGTTTTTAAGTGTACTTTATGAGAATCCAAATCCTTACTATAAATCAGTATATCATCAAAAAAAACCAAAACAAACTTTCTCAAGTAGGGTTTAAACACACTGTTCATCAAAGCTTGAAAGGTGGCAGGAGCATTGGTGAGACCAAAGGGCATGGCTTGGAATTCAAATAGGCCTTCATGAGTTTGGAATGCTATTTTGTATACATCAATTTCATCCATCCTGATCTGATGATAACCTGATCTCAGGTCCAGCTTTGAAAAGTAGTGTACTCCATTTAGTTCATCTAATAGGTCATCAATCAAAGGTATAGGGTACTTGTTTTTGATAGTTTCCTCATTCAATCTCCTATAATCAATGCACATTCTCCAAGTCTCATCTTTCTTCTTTACTAACAGTACTGGGGAAGAATAACAACTAGTCCTAGGTTGAATCAAGCCTTTTTGCAAGAGTTCTTGTGTTATCTTTTCTATCTCCAATTTTTGAAAGTGGGAAAACCTATAAGGTCTGAGAGTGATAGGTTTAGAATCTGGTTTGAGTGGGATTTTATGGTCAATGGCTCTTTTTGGTGGTAAGGATTTTGGTTCTTCAAATACTCCAGGATATAATTCTAATAATTCAAGTATTGAATTTTCTGGCTTAACAACTTGCCCCTGAGTTTCCTCTTCAATTTTGAATAATTGTGCCACAAAAACTTCACTTCCCTTCTTTCTTTCCTGAACCACATCCATTACTTCCTCCAACACCCTAATTTCAGCTTTGACCTTTTCTACATACAGCTTGACCTCCTTACCTTCTAACTCCAGTTTCATAACTCCTTTCTTCAAATTGATTACTACATCATCCCTTTCAGCAACCCAATCACATCCCAACACAACATCATACCCAGGAACTTTCAATACCCTCAAATCAGCTTCCAATTGCTGCCCTTGTATGTTAATTTTCACCTTCTGACACATTCTGTCAGTCATCAATTTCTCCCCTCCTGCACTTCTGAAAGTTTTAGCAGGTGTAGGCACATTAGGCAATTTCAATTCTTCAACTATCACTGGGTTAATAAAAGAGTGAGTGGCACCTGTATCTACTAACACACACACAGGAATTGTACCAATTTGACCCTTGTATCTCAATGTTCTACTAAACCCATTGTTGCCAGTGATGCTTAAGGTAACCAAATGCTCTTCCATTGCTTCTTCCTCCTCTTGTTCTTCAGGAATTTCAACCTCATACTGATCATTGACAACCTCTTCTTCTTCCTCTCCTTCAATTGTATGTAAGCCCTTTACACACCTATGGCCTTGATGCCACTTTTCATTACATTTATAGCACAGTCCTAATGCCCTTCTTTGTTCAATGGTTAGGTTTTGAGGTGGTTTGTGAAATTGGTTAACTGATGGTTTGGGATTTAGGTTCACTTTAGGTGGTGGTGTTGGTTCAAACCCTCTCTTTACTCCTGTTTCTGGATATTTGATAGATTTAAGAGGAATAGTGTTTAGGGGTCTGAAATTTGATTGATACTGAGGTTTTAGGAATCCAACCCTTTTTTCTGCTGGACTTACTACCACTTCAATTTCCAGAGCTAAATTGAAAGCTTCATCCAGAGTTTTTGGTTTAAAGAGATTAATGGAATTTTGTATTTCCTCTTTCAACCCACATATAAAGCTCTACACAAAGAAAAATTCACTTTTTATACCAGTTTCCATCATCAGCCTTGCTTTTGCTCTTTGAAATTCCCTCACAAATTCCTCTACTGTGGAATATTGTTGTACCTTTTTAAATTGCACTACTGGGTTTTGGTGAGTTCCTACTTTAAAACGGTCAAATATAGCCTTAACCAACACAGGCCATGGTGGATCCGGGTGTTCAACCCGATAACAGCTGAACCACTCCTCAGCATCACCCACAAAACTCATAGTGGCCATATTCACCTTATATATTTCCGAGGTCTGATAATACTCAAAGTAGAACTTACAATGTTCAAGCCAATCTCTACCCTTAGTACCATCAAATACTGGCATTTCGATCCTGGACATAAACACCCTCTGTGTGTGAGATGACTCCTGATACTGATTGCCTTTTCTATTGCCAGTCTGATCTTCATAATCGAACTCAATGCGTCTTTCTTCTTCTCGATCTACTGCTGCTGATCTATGACCACTATTGCTACCTTGACCGATCTCCATGCCCTTGCCAGTCACAGTTGCCTTGATCGATTTGTTCATCGTCTCCATCATCAACATCATCTGTTGGAATCTCTCCTCCTGTACTCGATTCGAAAGGTGAAACTGCTCATCACGCATGTGAAAGCCATCATGAACTTCTTTAGCCAACTGGTTGAGCTTGTCATTGATCGTAGCTAGATCCAGTTGTATAACAACATCCTCATGCAACTCAGGTACCCGTTTGGGCGGCATCGGTGCTCGAACACTCACTCCCAGTTGCAATCGTAAGGCTCTGATACCACAATTGCAACGAGCCTATATCTCAATTGCAGAATCAATAGATCACCAAAGGAAGGAACAAGTAATTGTGAGTAATTTTGAGATAATTGAAGAAATGAGATAGAATAAGAACTCGAATGCTAGAAAAGTAATTCGCCAATTTGATAGAGTAATTTCACGATACAACTCCACAGGAGCTTAGGCCTTATATAGGCGATGCAAAATGTGAAAGAAAGTAGATAAAATAGAGAAGGAAATAACGAATTTATTCTCGGAGTGCCAAGTCAGCGGAAGGCGCTGACATGGCCTAACAACTCCAACAGAATTACCCTTTGTCAGTGAACCGTTCGCTCACTCCTCTCTCCATTTGCTACATACTGGTGCCTCCTATACTGACTACTTGGCCCGCCTTGTCAGGGGCTCCCCCTTCTGCGCTCTCAAGTGGAGTAGGGACCCCACTGTCAGCTTTAGTGTTTGATTTAATTCGCTGACCCCTTTGCTTGACCATCCTGCCCCGATATCCTTCTTCTTCAATTGAACCTTCTTCTCCAACGGTCATCCCCAAATCAACAATTTCTCGTCGCAGCCTCAATTACCATCAAATTTACTGAAGTTCTTTTTCCATGTACTATAAGAAGTTTTATGTATGAATGCTGCTCAAAATGGCAAAGTAAAAGGGATGCACTTAAGGTGTTCGAGGAAATGCTAATGAAGTTTGTACTTTCTTTGGTCGTATGTAGGTGCAGCCTTGTGGCATGCTAAGCATAGAGAAGTAGTACTAGCTGGCACTAGACTTTCTGAATAAGGCAAATTTAATTAATATTGTAGAATATAATATAAAACTTGATGAAATCCAATTTTCAAAGGTGTCCAAAATTCCAAATCCAATTTCAACTGTTGATTCTGTAATTATGATTCAGTTTCCCTCAATTCTAAAAATTTCTGCTGGGTTAATTGTAACCTATTATTCTTAAATTGAATTCTTGATTAAGCGGGACCATATGAACAAGCATCAACAGCCCTTCTTTTACCCACAATTCTCCAATTTAGCACAAAATGAACCTCAGACTTAGCCTCAATTTTTTGGAATATCTTTTTATTCTTTCTTTGTTCTTATGAAACTGGTTCATCCTGAAGTCATTGAAGAGTTAAGGTGCATTGAATTTTGATGCCATTTCAATCTGGTAGGGAATTGATTGCCCAGTGTTTTAGGTTTGAGTACAGGTTGTAGAGGTGGGAGCAGGCAGGTCTGATCTGGTCGGATGCGGTCCCAATAGGGTTTCTGATCAAGACAGGCTGTGGATTCGTGTAAGGTCGTTATCTGACATTTCTCTATCAATGTGCCCAGCAAGCATGAGCTGAATCAAAGCAGGTCAGGGCTGTTTTTTGAGTTAGCCAAATTGGTTTCACGTCAAAATATTACTGGTGTGATTGGTCATGAAATTATCTTTTTTTTTTGGTGGGGTTAGACTTCATTATTGTGAAGTCATATCGGAGGTTGATATTGGTTTTTTGACTGATCTAAGAAATCTTCGTTTTAATTAACCACTGGGCAATGGCATTGGTTTATTGACTTTTGATTTGATCTCATATATAAGATAAAGTGCATTACTGATGCTGAAAAGAGTTATGACGCCTTATTGTTGAGAGTTATGTAATAGATTAGTCAAAGGGCAATTATGTAATAGGTTAGGGACCTATGTGTAAGATGTGTACTCCATATAACTCCAAGGGGTGAATTAATCAAATTAATCCTTTTTCCAAAATCAATTCTTATCAAGAAAACTAGATCCTACTTTATTGTTGAATTACTGCGAAAGATGTGAAGAGGCAACAAAAGAATGTAAAATTTGCAGAAGGAAAGACTAATCAGTGGAATTTTTTACTTTGTTCTGATTTTTAAAGCAGCATTAATTACCGATCGAATTAATCTTTAAGATGCCAGATAAAGTTAATTTTCTAGGAAGGAATATTTTGAAGAAACACATATAGTGCATAAGTAACATGCATAAAGAGAAGTATACAAGTTAAATAGCTATATGTCATTCAGAATTACTGAAAGCATACGTCAATTTACATAAAAACCCTTACAAGGATGTATTTATCATATGACCCTCATTTCATTTGTTTGTGTATAATTTTTGTATTCTAGGGGATGTTTTGCATGATATTTCTTCTTTTGGAAGTTTGTGATAATGGTTTCATATTTTTCCACATTGAAAAGTTTCCCTTGACTAGTTTCACAGAAAATCTTTACATCTGATGACTTATTATTTTATTATTTTTAAATTTAGGTGGACTCAATAATAGCATGAATGCTTATGGAAAGTGGAGCATTCCACCTCTTATTTTGGACGAAGATGCTTTCCGTGCCAGCACTGGTAATATTCATCTCCTGACAGGCAGTGTAGGTAATAGGCTCTGGCAATTAATACCTTTTATTTTCTCTTTTCTCATGTACAGTTTTACAAATGTCATGCAGAAAGGTGTTACCATATTTTATCTATATAGATCGGTCCCTTGTTATTGAAATGTGTTTCCATACTTTGCTTTAGTGACTACTCACCTTAATTAAACGGTCATATTGCTCTCTTCCACTTGAAGAATTTCTAACATGGTCTTAAAACTGGGATTGAAATCATAATTTGCATTAAATATGCTGGTCATAATCGTCTGATTAAGAGATGGAACTTAGCCAATGTTTACATACCTTGCTTTAATGACAATTCACATTTCAGATCCTGAGTATGAGAACCAATAGTCAATGTCAACTGATTTTCAGATAATATTCTCCAAAATTAAAAGCAGATATAAAAACCAATAGCCATCACTGCAAATTAATGCATACGACAATACTATATAATGTTGCACTAAATTTTATTCAAAAAGATAATAAGATTGCTTTCTGTAATAAAATCAATAACTCATACTTGGCAGCCACTGCCAAGGTTTAAAAAAAAAAAAGAAAAAAATCAATAACACCTACAACATTCTATTGGATCCTAATTGATAACGTGCCACATTGTACTACACAAAATTGCACAGGATATGAACTAAATAATAAAAGGTACTAATTATATGTTATAACAATTTAACAAAAGCAGTAGTGGAATTCACATTCATTGTTGTAGTTAACATGGGAGCTTGTTTCACTGTATGAAATTGTCTGTGGTGTTGCTTGCGTCTCTACTTTCCTTAGGTTCATCAATGGCTCCTTCCCTGGAGACTAGAAGGTGCTAATATTAGACCTATGATGTATATCAAGAATATCACGTAAGACTTGACAACAATTATAATTTCAAGGAAAAATCAGAAAACTTAATTGAAAGAAGCATGGTTAGTCCATAACCTTCCTGTCTTTAATATCTTGATGATGTAGTGCTCAATTTTCTTTTCTGCTCCAAAACAATCATTAGCTACCTTCAGTGTATTCATGGAATCACTTGTGAATTGAGCATTGCTCCAAAGCATTGGTTTACTGACTAGATTTCCTCCTTCTGTTGCTTCATTTTAACAAGGTCAGGTTGGAGATGTCACACATGCTTCCGCCAACACGTGACCATTCTGAATACCGAATAACTACCCTGTGGATGGGTGCATATCATCACACTGGGTAACAATATATAAAATAAATCTATAGCTGTGCTGTACAATATGATTACTGGTATTGCATATGGTACTTGTATGCCACTATATATATACAACGAAAATGTCATGGAAAGAAATACAACAAGTCAACGTGAGTTGTAGGGGTGGAGGTTGGGGGACTGATATTAAGAGATTTTTTTTTTTAAGAGCGCAACATGTATCTAATTATTCTTTGGACAATTTGACCCTTCTTTAGTTATTTCCTCTAACAACTATCTTGCTTCAATAAATGTCTATCCTATTTCCTTACAGTTATCATTAGATTAAACAAGTAGCATATAGGATTTTTTACTTTGGAGTCGTGTTAATGAGTAATAAGTAATAACACAAATTGTTGTATTAGTCTATCTTATTTTTTCAAAAAGTTTCCGGATTCAAACCTTAATGAACACAGTATGGTTGGGCTTGAAGGCCTTCTTCATCACTCGAGGGAGAACGCTGGATCAGAGGGAGGGGAGCGGGGTGGTAAATAGGCAAGGGTGGGTGGTAGCACACATTGTTAAGCAATTTTGATCATTCTCTCTGCATAGACCAAAATTTAGGTCAATGTTAGAAGCATGATATCACTGCTCTACAAGAAATGCAATTCAAATGCTTACTATTTGGTATGATTGGCAGAGCATTTGCTAACTGATTTCTTCATATGTCTCGGCATTAGCTATAAAAAAAATACAATGGAGACATATTATGAAGATATCTCAGAAATAGATAAGTTAGGCATCCAAAGATATCTTTTGCTTTTTTTTTTTTAATGAAGGGGCTCAGACCTCCCTGCTCTAATACCCAGCTGAAACCAACTAACTGATTTGGAACCTGCATCTCTCGGAGGTGAGGCAAAGCATTCGAGCCACCAATTGTCCCTTGCATTCATCTAAATTTGTATTAGTTTACATTACTGTTTATAGTTCATAAGGGTATTGTTGTCCCAACACATCATAGAACTATAGATGCCATTAGATTTTATAACCCAAAAAAATCAATTGCATACCATGATGTAAGTAGTTATTTTGCAATACCTCAGTGCAGACTTCCTTCAATTAATATTTGTCTGTTAGACCATGTATAACTGCAACAAAAGCAAGAGATCAATATTTCGATAATTTATCACTAGGATATTACAGAGCAGCATTAAGGGATTTTATACTGAAAAGTCACTACCGTACACAGGTGACTATGGAGAGGAGCTTTTCGATTTACAATTTACAAGTTACAACAGCTCACAATTGCATGAATGTGGATTGTCAAAGGAATAGTGTAAGTGTACTGCTGCTCAGAATAGCATGTAAAAATAGTGTGAGAACTAAGAGTGTAATTTTTGTTATTTAAGTTGTTTGGATTGCATAATTTGAAATAGCATTAATCTAAATAGTGCTAATCTTGTTTTTCATGGTTAGGTTAGGTTAGTGCTATTTGGGTGCATCCAAACAAATCAAATTGCTTATTATTTGTTTGTTAAAAAAGCAATGGTCTCTGGAATCACTAGTGATAAATTAGCTATTATGCAGATGCAACAAAATAAAAATATCTTCTTACTAATTAGTATCAAGGAGGTAGCGCATATGTTGAGGGGATTTCCTTGACGAGGAAAAATATCATCCCCTTGTCCATGATTGGTCTAGTAGAGAACCTAGTAGTAAAATATAAAAAATTTAGAATAATTCAATTGGAAGAAATATATGACTTAGCTAATTAATATTACAAAGAACAAACGAACTGATGATTTTCAATTTCATGAAAAATAAGAACAGAAAAAAGAAAAGACCAAAAACTGAACTGATGCTTTTCATATATAGGTGAACTGGAAGTCACAGTCGCCCTAATACTATCTCCAGGAGCGTAGTACCAAATCTCTTTGCTCAAATGTCTTACCGCATGATGCACATGCCTGTAGCCCTGGGAATGAAAATTGCAAGAAAAACAGAGATAAGTGTTAAAAATTTAACTATGGGGGCTAAGCCACTGATATTAAATGGAAGAGAGATATTATTATGAAACTAACCAATCGCATCTGAAATTTGTGGCTTCTGAATTTCCATAGTTTTCATTTTGGCAGCATCTGTTGGAACTTCATCCTTACAATTTGTATAATCATCAATATGGATTACAAGAATGCTGGATATGAATTGCCGGTCTTGGCCCTCATATGCTTTGCACAGTTGAACCAAATTCCGGGAGCAATCCTTTATATTTAACTCCTGTAGGTTGGGAGGCATGCTATCTGATAGAGAATTAAGCCTACGACACCTTTCTAATGCCATCTTCTTGAGTGCGGAGAGCTGGGTCAAGCTGGCTGGAAGGTGCTCAAACTCACACCAGAAAAATGTGATCTCTTTCAATGCGGTCAGCTCTTCAAACCATAAATTTTGATTATTTGTAAACTGGGTAATGTTTGAGAATTTCAAAACCCGGAGGGAAGGAAGACTCCCTAAAATTAGGTGGTACTCGTGATTCAAAAGACTGTAGTCTGCATCTATATGGGTAAGTGATCGCAACCCTGCATCCTGATGCACTTGTAAACCCTTCCCTTTTTGTTGGTCCCTTGTAGAATACGTGCTAAAAAGGTATGGACAGCTATCAAGTCTGAGACTTTTGAGGTGAGTAAGAGATTGCAGACCTCCTTTGATTTTCAATTCTGGGCAATCGCTGAGATTTAGATCCTCCAACAACGGCATGTTAAGGGGGTCTAAAGAGATGTTCGCATGCATGGATTTAAATTCCAAGTGGGTAATAGAGGATAGATTGGGCATTGAATTTCCAAGTGAAATCAGGCTGCTGCATTCACGAATTTTCAATTTTTTGACGGTTGAGCTGAAAAGGTGAAGTGGTACTTCTCTCATGGTTATGTTGTTTTCAATAGTTAATTTAGAGAGATGTGGAAAAATTTGTCTACTTCCTGCATAAGTCCATACTACACAGTTGGACAATCGGTCCAAAACTAGTTCTTCTAAGAGAGGAAAAACTGTTTGGTTTTTTCCATACAAACGAGAAGAAATGAGTTTGACAGAATCAAATTTAACTATCTGAAGATGTTTCAGAGAGGGAAGTTCCCCAAGAGGTGGTAGGACCTTTACATTGACACATGAAACTAGACATAGTGTATTTAGATTTGGAAAACGATCACCTATTTGAATGATCCAATTTGGAAAATCTAAACCAGCATACCTATCAATTCTCAGGTCTTTAATATCCTTATTTGGTTGCAGTTCTTGGAGTACCTCCATGTCTTCATTGGAATTTCGCTTTGTATGGTTTGCAATTATGTGAATGCTATCAAGATGTTTCTTGTCAACTAATTTCGCTTGCATGGCCTCATCTTTGTTTTTGATATTCTCAAAATTCTTAATTGTTAGAGTCCCTCCTATCTCTCTCAAATTTTCCAATTCTGTAATTGTGTGTCCCCTTTCTTTCCGAACAATGAAAACACCAAGTTCTTGGAGGTTGGTTAGTTGACCTATACCAGAAATTTGGGCAATGGTTCCTTCCTCAGCATACAAGTGACGCAGATTTAGCAATTTGTTTATGCCCTTCAGTAATTCATTGAAAGTGCATTTGCGAATATACAAAGCTTGAAGATGATAAAGGTGAAAAGAAGAATGATATAAACTTGTGATTCCAGTGAAAGATAGATCCAGGAAACGAAGATGCTGTAAGTCCCAAATGGCGGACGGTGGTTTATATTTATCTTCCATGTGCATGTAAGATAAATCAAGAACTCTAATACTATCTAAATTACATAGTGTGTCTTGTATAGCAGTATACATCCCTTCAACTGGACAGCGCACAAAGTATAAGAGTGAGCGCAATTTTTTATGTTTTGGAATTCCTCTTATGACCGCGATATTCTTGGTATCTACTGCCAAGTGCCGAACACCCGGAGGAATATTTTTATGTAAACCCTCCCCAAGGTAGAAACATTCACCTGAAGAGACAATAACCGCCAAATCATGCATTAATTCATGCATGACATAGGTATTGTTGTCCCATGCACGCTGAAAAAATGACTTCTTAAACAACTCATCAAACCATTGCCTCCCAATATCTTCAAGTCTCTTCACACCATTGACATCGGATTGAATAAAATTGTGGGCAATCCACATATGGACTAACCTATCTTTTTCTATCAATGAGTTTCTAGGGAATAAAGAGCAGTAGGCAAAACATTGCCGTAAACTAGGATTTAGTTGTTCATAACCAAGTGCAACAGATGGAAGGATTTTGCTTTGGCCTTCTGGTATGTCCCACCATTCACTTCCTGAAATATCCCTCCATCTATTTTCATCAAGGTCAGAATTTAATACGTTTCCAATTATTTTAGCTGCCAAGGGTAAACCATGTAACTTGTCAGCTATTTTCTTTCCTATGGTTTTTAAAATTTTCCTTTTTTCATCAGACATCACTACATTCCCAAATGCAAAACGCTCAAATAATTCCCAAAATACACCCGAGTCTAGTGCACTCAATGCTATGGGACCAATGGCTCCTTCTATATTTCCAACTACCCGATTTGCAAATATCTGATTCTGAGTTGTTATGAGGACTACACTACCTGGGGCACCACGAGAAAGGATTATTTTATGAATAATATCCCATTCAGATTCAAACACATCATCGAGGATAATTAGAAATTTGACTCCCTTAATGATCCTTGAGAGCTCCACAGAAATGGAATCTAATGACCTTTTGTCCCAATCTGAAACCGGGTAGTTTGTTAATGATTCAATGATCTTAATCATCACCAATCCAAGATCACGGTTGTTAGGAACAGATAACCATGCTCGTTTTGCAAAAGTTTCTTTTACCTCAGAATTATTATAGACAGCTTGAGCGAGTGCTGTCTTTCCTACCCCACCCATCCCAACAATAGGAATAACGATAATACCATGGTAATTGTCGTTTTGCTCTCCCTTTTTGATGGATTTTGACTGCGAACCTAAATCTTTTTCTAAAATGGAATTTGACTGTGAACCTAATATTATTTCTAAAATCAGATTCAATTCATCTTGTCTGCCATACAAACCCACCTGCTCTAATGGTTCGGAAATGGTTTCTCTTGGATTAGTTACTTCATGGGTCAGCGATTCCTTATTTTCAATATCCATGTTCACCAAGTTAAGAATTTTTTCTATATTAGTATAATATTGGTTCAGCTGAGCCACGACCTCCTTTAAACTTTTTTGGTTATCTTCAGAAATAACCATATTCCTGACAGTAGAAATAGAAGAGGAAACAGCTTTGAGAACCTGGTTCTTTCGTTGAACTTCATCCTTGATAGATTTGGCTTCGATGTTGTCCAACACATCTTCTGCATCGTAAACAGTATCTTTCAGCATCCTCAGCAATTCTGCAAGTTCTTGATTGTTGATAATCGCTCTCTTTTCGACCACCTTGACTGTTGCTTGACAGAGTAATAGTTTAACGGTCAATTCATCAACCATCTCTTTACCGCCTTTCTGCCACTTGTAATTAGCCCCGACATACTTCTTTGCTTTCTCAAGCACACTTTTGATGACCGGCGATGCAAACCATCCGCCAACCAAAAACTCTACTCCTACCATTATTGAGATTTTGGGAGTATAGATGAGCTCTTAGGTTTTCTACTGTATATGGTGGATTGAGTTATCTAATAAGGTTGAGTCAAGATATAGGAGCCTCGAAGGTATATATAATGGGTTAATTAGGATCCCACACACAATGAAATTAATTTATTATAATAATTTAAGTATCAAAATTATCAAGTTGATGAGAAATTAAGGGGATCGAATTGTAGTCTCCTTAAGAGATGATGCATTTAGAAAATGACGGTCTATAATTTTTCAGCTTTCTTTAATTTTTTTATCAGGAAAATGACGGTGTAATGTTGTCGTTCTTCTTTAAAAAAAAAGTAAAGAGTTAAAAAAACATACGAGTAATTTATAAAGGGACTTCAAAAAGAGAGAGACCATAAAAAAAATATAAAAACAAATAAAAGTAATAAAAAAGATTAATTTTTTAATGAAGAATGTCTCAATCCTTTCAACTCAGGTCAATTATTTCAATTTCAGTGAAATGTAGACAATTAATTTCAGTGAAATGAATTAAATAATCACTGTAAATTTGTGTACTTCTGTATCGACTTACGTGTATCATGAATTAACATATATAGCAAATCAGCTACACATAAAAAAAATAAAAAATGAGGCATCCATTTTTACCAGCTACATGAAATGTTAAAGCTAATTAAGCTAGTTATGTTGCTATTGATGTAAATTATAAGTTGATTGTAGGGCTGCTAATGAGCCGAGTCGGCTCATGAACCAATGAGTTGAGCGGCTCAATAAATTATATTGAGCCAGGCCCTAAACTAAATAAAGCCTGAACTCGACTCGGCTCATATTTTATCACTCAAACCGAGCCGAGCCCGAGCCGAGCCGAACCGGCTCATGAGCCAATGAGTCTCTTCTTTTTGTGATTGCTGATGTAATAGGCTGTGGGTTGGAAAAAAATATAATTTCCTTGCGGCGCCTATTACGCTTGGCATTATGCGTGAGCGAAATTTAGATGTATTAAAAACAACAGTCGTATTATTATTTTTATAGATTCGTAAAAATATATTTAAAAGTTTGAATACATGTATTCAAAAATACTGTACAAACGTGCATACAATTCACACTTAACATAAGCTTTTGTAAAAGGCCAAAAAAAATCAATTATTTGGTTCAAACTTTTACAAAATATAAAATTTATCGTTAACATTGTGTACGTATTCCTTTTGTAAGAGGCCAAGAAAAAAATTATTTGGATATAGCTTTAAAAAAAATTTAGCGACATTTGACAACAAAATATTGTCTAATAGTTGTTTAATTACTATTTAAGGGTGAGGTGTTAGAGAATTTTAACGCAGAGAATTTGAAATCGTTTTTATCTGTTCAATCACATTATTTTAAAGTTTGATTTGAATTCGGTTCAATCGCATTATTACAAAAAGCTTGATTTGAATTCGGTTCAATCACATTATTTTAAAGCTTGATTTGAATAGTTTAGGTAAGGTTATGACTTGTAATCAAGTAAATGTTTGTTTTTCTAATGCTTGGCATGAGTTGAGCTCGCGAGTTATGACATGAGTTGGGCTCGCGAGTCATGAGCCGAGTTTGAGCCGAGCTGACGGCTCAAACTCATTAAATTGAGCCGAGCTTTTTTCTTCAAGACTGAGCCGAGCCGAATTAGTAATATGACGAGCCGAGTTGAGTTTTGAGCCGAGCTTGGCTCGTTAGCAGCCCTAGTTGATTGAGTTCAGAGATACTTTTTTTCGGGAGAATTTCATATATACCACTCAAAAACTCTAATTTTACCATCCAAATTTTTATAATTACATATTTACCATCTAAAAATTTAATAACTCACATATTTATCGAATTAATCAAAAAATGAGATTAATTAAGTTTAATATTATATAAAATATAATTAATAAGTTATTTAGTCTCTTCTCCTTCTCTGTCCTTTCCTCTTCTGCGCACATATTTCCCTCCCGTCATTTTTGGCGTAACTTTCTCCTTCCCGCTGAAACTCTCTCCTTTTCTCATCTCTCCCGCTAAAACTCGGAGAGAATGGGGCAGTAGACTCGAAGATTAGAATTTCAGCTCCAACTTAATCATCTAAAAACAAGGTAACAACTCGTACTGAAGTCGACGTTGATATCACAACCCGTTATCAAAGTAGTAACTGAGTTTGAGAATCTGCGTTTTGTTACTGGCTCAGTTAAAAATAGTGTGGGTCTTTTAGCTGATGTGAACTCAAAAGGGTCTAAGGAGAGAAAGAGAGGGTGCTAAGTCAATCCTTGATTAATTATAGTTTTAAGAATAATAAACTTAATTAATCTGAATTTTGGTTATATTTGATATATACTAAAGTTATATTGGATAGATATGTGAGTTATTAGATTTTTAGATGGTAAATACGTAATTATAGAGATTTGTATGGTAAATATGTAGTTTCACAGTTTTTGAGTGGTATATATATGAAATTCTCCCCTTTTTTCTATTATCTATTTAATTAGAAGTGCCAAAACAAACTCGCGAGGGTATCATCGCGGATACTCGTGTTGGCCGAAATTTTTATTCATAAGAAAATAAGAAAATATTAAAAATAAGAAATGTTGTGTGTGAAATTTAAAAATTGGAAGGCGGTCACGAGCCATGGCGTTTCTGCGGGACGCCATGGCACATCTCAACACCGTAAAAAAACGAAAAAAGATAAATACCGAAGTGGGACGCCATGGCTTTGATCAACTTACATATTGGAAAAATAAATTGGTTAATATAAACAAGTGGGCAATAAGATATGTAATATATATACATGCACAGATAGAGAACAAATTGTGAAGTTCGGTTGAAGATAAGCTCAGTCTATTATTATTATAACAAGTCAAAGTCTTCTCTCGGCCTCCGCTTGTACGCTTAAAAAAAACCAAATTACGACATGGGACGCCATGCCACATCTCAACCAAATTACGCCCTCGCGTTCCATTTAGAATTTTTTTTTTTCATTTTTTTCACGGTGTTGAGATGTGCCATGGTGTCCCGCGCATGAACGCCATTGCTTGTGACCGCCTTCCCATTTTTAAATTTTCCGAACAATGTTTCTTATTTTTAATATTTTTTTTCCATTTTCTTATCAATAAAAATTTCGGCTCCTGTCGGTAATACCAACACGCTCAGAAAAAGTACTTTTCTGTCGGTGTATCCTCTTCATTCTTGTAGTGGATCGGTAGGCAGCATATTTACCTTTGCTGGAAACATATATAGGTACTCCATAAATTGAGACAAAAAGTGTTAATAAGTAAAACTGAAATATGTCTTAATAATTTTACACCAGTAAAAGATTCTGAATCCGGTGCAACAAGTATTGTACATTTATTTTTCTATTGCATTGTTATTAATTGGCAGGTTACTATATATATTTTATAAATAACAGGTTTAATTAAAAATAGTACTATGAATTTTGGTTAGTGTAAATGATAAATATAAGCTTAAATAATTAGTGTCAGAAATTGGAATAAACTGCACACACCAAAATATGCAATGTTTTAGGAACAGCCAGATCGCAATATATCATTTTGGTCCAACCAATCCACAGGATGCAATTTCATCGTGCCTGATTTTTTTTGTTTCTAAGAAAAACAAGTTGGCATGTACATTTTCTTTTAAGAAAAAAAAATATGCCAGTTGGCTTGCTCATTAATTGATCGTGGAAAAAAATATACAAGTTGGCATGTTCATTTTGTTTCCTTATTATATTGGAGTTGAAAAATTCACCACAAATTTTTATTTATTTGTGTTGTATTATCGCTGCACGCAAACAAATGCTAAGTCTGATTTATACATCATTGTGGTTTGTCTGATTGTCAATCTTTTATCACCACTCTCGTTCAACCCTCGTATATTGGGGTGTCAATGGGTACGGTACGAATCGGGTGGGGTCATTTTCATATCCATACTCATTAAAATTGATTTTATCCATATCCTACCCATATCCATTAAAAATTGACCTTATCCTACCCTACCCTTATCCGTTAATATTATCGGGTAACGAAACAGTAGCGAATAAATAATGGATAATACTAATATAATAATTAGTTTTATTATATTTTACAAATTAAATATAAAAACTCATTCATTTCACACATATATATGTAATTATATTTTTGCCAATATATTTGTGATGATTTTCGCGACCGTGTTGATGACACTGATGGGACTGTAATCGGATATGTAGCAAGGGTTCTACTTCTTTGGAATTAGGGTGATGGCCGCCCTTTTAAGCCTGTCCAAGGATAGGTCCGGACACCGTATGACCGCCATGAGGTCCCCTTTTATGAATTAGTATCCTCTGCATTAACTCAAAAGAGAATCTTTGGAGTTAATGCATCTCGACCATCCGATCTGTTTTAAAATTCGTGCGAACTAGATCTGCACTAATATTAAAGGACTCCTATGTTATTGGGATGAGCCGGATTGGTTCCATTTAAAATCAGATGGTTGAAATCATTAACTCAAAAGATTCCCTTTTGAGTTAATGCAGAGGATATGGATCCCCCTTTTATGATATTCCAAAATGACTTGAAAAATTCTATTGGAAGGTCATCCGGTCCACTTGCTTTATTCGCAGGCATAGCATTTATGGCTTGAAAGAACCTCTTCTTCTTCGATTGTATTGTCCAAGCTACCGAGTTCGTCAGGGATGGATGGTCCCACCCTGCCTCCCAAGGAAAGGGCTGTGAAATCCTGTTTTGCACTACCCAAAAGGTTACCAAAGTGATTCTTTAAGTAATCCGGCATCTGTATGGCTGACACTGGTGCACCACCATCCATTAGAAGAGCCGCAATTGTATTTGTGTTTTTCCTGACATTGGCCACGGCAAGAAAGTATTTCGTATTTTTATCCCCCAGCTTGAGCCAGGTTATACCCGACCGCTGTTTCCATCTGGCTTATTTGTCTCGAGCCAGAACAAAAATGTGTTCCGCAATCTGATCCTGAGACCATTGGCTGTCTAGTAATTCTATTTAAAAAAATATTAAAAATTGAAGAGTGCTAGGGATGTATGAATAAAAGAAGCTTTTGTCGATATTATTAAAAATTAGGATGGTGAAGTTATTGCCAATAGTCTGCGCAGATTTGGTCAGTGAACCCGATAAAAATATATAATATGTAAAAATAGATAGATATGTTTCCTTTGGGAAGATTTTCTTATATATATAAGAAGCAATAATTTTTCATTGATGGCAAAACCCATTCAAATCGATATTTGATATGTTGGTATAATATGTTCTTTTTATTGATTGGCTCTAAGTTTATTTTTTATTAGTTTAGTATAAAAGTCCAATCTAGTGCATGCATGTTCATTTTTTTTAAGGAAAAATAATAGTCTAGCCATAATTTTCCATTGGTGAAAAATAAATTAATGGAAATAATACTCTAATCTGTATCGACTTACGTGTATCAATTAACATAGCAAGTCAGCTACACATCACAAAAAAAAAAAAAAAATGAGGCATACATTTTACCAGCTACATGAATTGTTAAAATCTAATTAAGAGCTATGTTGCTGTCGATGTAAATTATAATTAAGTTGATTGAGTTCAGAGATACACTTTTTTTCAATTATTTATTTAATTAAAAGAGCCAAAACAAACTCGGTAGACAGGATGTTTTCCTTTGCTGGAAACATAGGTGCTCCATAAATATAATTGAGACAAAAATTGTTAAAAAGTAAAACTGAAATATGTCTTAATAATTTTACACCAGTAAAATATTTTGAATCCAGTGCAACTTGTATTGTACATTTATTTTTCTATTGCATTGTTATTGTCAGGTTACTATATATATTTTATAGGAGAGATCCACTTACAACATTTGAAAGTTACAACATCTTACAACAATTTAGTTTTGTGATTTTTAAAATCCAAACCGTTCAACATGTAATATGTATGAAAATATGCTTGAAGATCAAATTTTACATTTTTTTGAATTTTTTACTATTTATTAACTTTTTTACAAAACTACTGTTTTTAGATAAATTCTAGACCACTGAAAAACAACAGTTTTGTAAAATACTTAATAAATAGTAAAAAAATTAAAAAAAAATGTAAAATTTGACGTTCAAACACATTTTAGTATAGATTACATGTTGAACCGTTTAGATCAACTGTTTGGACTTTAAAAATCGTAAAACTAAATTGTTGGAAGATGTTGTAACTTTCAAATGTTATAAGTGGATCCCTACTCATTTTATAAATAACAGGTTTAAAAATACTACTATGAATTTTGGTAAGTGTAAGTTATAAATTTAAGCTTAAATAATTAGTGTCAGAAATTGGAATAAACCACACACACCAAAATATGCAAAGTTTTAGGAACAGACAGACCGCAATATATCATTTTGGTGAAACCAATCCACAGGATGCAATTTCGTCGTGCATGAATTTTTTTTTCCAAGAAAAACAAATTGGCATGTTCATTTTCTTTTAAGTAAAAAAAAAAAATGCTAGTTAGCTTGCTGGAAAAACGTGTTGGCATGTTCACTTTGTTTTAAGAAAAACAAATTTGCTAGTTGGCTTGCTCATTCATTGATCGTGGAAAAAACAAATATGCAAGTTGGCATGTTCATTTTGTTTCCTTATTATATTGGAGTTGAAAAATTTACCATAAATTTTGTATTTATTTTTGTTGTATTATCGCTGTACGCCATTGTTGATAATCTCTCTTTTTTCCACCTCATCGACTGTTGCTTGACAGAGTAAAAGGGTATCGATCGGTCAATTCCTTAACCATCTTTTGAGCGCCTTTTTGCATCTTGTAATTAGCCCCGGGATACTTCTGTGCTTTCTCGAGCACACTTTTGATGACCGGTGATGCAAACCATCCGCCAATCAAAAACTCTACTCCTGCCATTGGTGATATTTTGGGAGTATTGGCTCTTAGGTTTTCTACTGCCATTGGTGGATTGAGTTGTCTAATAAGGATGAGTCAAATTATAGGACCGTTGGAGGTTTATATAATGGGTTAAGATCCCACACACAATTAAATAAGATGAAAAGTTTTTGCAACAGACAGATTGGAAGATATATCATATTGGTCAAACCCATACCCAGCTGGATGCAATTTTCATCTTGCTTGAAAGATTATTTTTTTTTTTTCTAAGAGAAACAAGTTGGCATGCATGTTCATTTTGCTAGTTGGCAGTAGGAAGCTTGGTCATTTATCATTAAAAAAAAAGTCAAAAAGGATTATACATTAAATATAACTAGCTGTCCTTATAATAAAATACAGATTTTTAAATAATCCGAAGCCATTTCATTGGAAAGATGCTTCTATTGTTATTAATACCCCAATTATAGTATTATTCAAATAAATTAAATAATCACAGCAAACTTGTGATTAATTAGAATGAATTAAAGGATTGAGTAGTTGAGAGATGTTTTTTTTTCCTTCTATTTTTTGTTTAATTAGAATGAACACTATGTTATTTGTTTTTTTTTCCTTTTTTTTTCTGAGAATTTATCATTTTTAGATTGAGCATATACTAAAGGAAGATTCTATATATGCCTTCTGAAAATGGAGAGCAGAATTATAATACATAAGTTTAAACTGTTTGATATACAAACAGTTAATCCCACAAAGATATAATCAGGTGGTCCCCGCTGATATAATATATATTCAGTTGATCCATGGCTTAATTTTGTTGTTATATATATTTGTTAAGTTGAAGAATTCACAATATTTTTTCTATTTTTTGTTATATTATCGCTGTACCCAAACCGAAGAACAATTAATATCTTAATTTAATTGGAATGCTTATTTTAAAATTTGGTCTTCTGTAGGATGTTATATCTCTAAAAGATAATGGATTATAATTGTTCATAGTTAATTAGACTTTTACAATATTTATTTTACCAATTCAAAAACATTAATTTCTTATGTTGGAACGCGTATTTTACCAATTCACAAACATTGAAATGCTTTATGATGACGCAAAACAAATAGAAAAGAATAAAGACTCAGTCTTGTAATTATATTGGGAGCTTTATTTTTTCAACTAATTACTTTTTTTTTTCTTTCTTTTTGTTTAAACTGCAATGTCTTCCATTAATTAGAGCCCGTTAAAATTGCAGAGAATAACCAAAATACGACAAAATGATCTCACAAGAATTTGCATGCAATTTTTTCTAGCAAAATATCGTATATTAGTTTATACTTTCACCAAAACTTTTGATATTATTGTTATTTGCTTCAAAAAGAATAATTTCTTAAATTGCCACTGACAGATTAAGAAAAAAAGCATTAAACCAATTTTTTTTTACAAAATATTCTTTTTCCTTCCCCCACAAATATCGATCCCATCTAATTAAATTTCACACTTTTTTGTATGAAATTTATGTTGTTCGGCCTTCAAAACTTTCAGAATAATTAGATATTGTTGGTCTTTGTTTCTCATTTTATCTTCACAATATTCTATATTTTTTTTTACCGTAAGTACAAAAGTAATCATTTTTTTTCCACGTATGAAATGGGTCTTAATTGAACTTCTTGTCTGTATTAATTGTACATTATTTGAACTTCATAGTTTGGGCTCAGAATAGGATTTGAAATACTCGTCTCTAAAAACAATTTGGGCTTTGGATTTGTCATCTCAAATTTGAGTGTTGCTTCTATCATTCTATGGATTCCAATTTACAGACTACAAGCCTATTGAGTTTCTGAAGCCAGTGTCCATAACCATGCTCTGAACCAATAGTAGCCATGAAAACTAGTGTAGTTAATTAAATAAAAAATGTTATTTCAAATGAAAGTTGTTTTCTGCAGAAGTTACATCTTATAGTCAATTTTTCTTCTTTTTGTGTAACTTGAAGTTTGTTGTAATTACTAATTAGTGTAGTAAGAAAAGAAAAACGTGCCAAGTTGACTCACTAGTCAGTACACCACTACTCAGAGACTATCTTAAAGGAAGCGGTGAAGAGAGACAGGATTCTGACGTTAATGTATCTGTCCGGATTTTGCTAATGACCACTGATTTATATACCGTTATACCTCCAACAAAGCTATTACCAATCCTTGTTTTCTTGGCTGTTAGTATTTAAGGATGGAAAAAGCTATAGCACGGTTACCAATTACGATTTTAGAGTATTCGTTCAAACTACTTATAATTTCTAGTTGCCTCAATGTCAACTGGTTATAGGAAAAATTCTCCAAAATTAAAAGAAGCAGATATATAAACCAAATTCAATTAAAAAAGATAATAAGGTTGCTATCTGTCATAAAATCAATAAGTAATACAACATTTAATTGGATCCTATGATGCGCCACATTCTACTAAAGAGTACATGTTTTGCACAAAATTGCACATGATATGGACTAAATAATAAAAAGTACTAACTATATTTTTTAACAAGTTAACAAAATCAGTAGTTGAATTCACTTTCATTGTTGTAATTAACGTGGGAGCTTGTTTCTCTGTATGGAATAGTATGTGGTGTTGCCTTCATCTCTACTGTACTTAGGTTCATCAATGCCTCCTTCCCTTGAGATATGAAGGTGCTAATATTGGACCTTGGATGAAGGAAAAATTTGAAGGAAAGTTTATCATAAAATTGATAAAAGAATCTGGAAAATTTTAATTAATAGCAAAATAGATAAAATAATATATGCAATTTAATTAGGATTCAAATTAATAGAGTTAGGATTCGATTGAATATTAAATATGTAGCTAATCTAAATAATTTATTAAAAACCAAAATATTTCCGTGAGGAGGGATCCGATTACACCATTTTATGGTGACACATCTTGACACCATATGTTTATAAGTTATTTTTGCGATTTCAAAGTACAAACAGTCGATCCAAACAGTTCAACATGATCTCTATATTAAAATGTGCTTGGAGACCAAATTTTACATTTTTTGGAAATTGTTTACTCTTTATTTAGAATTTTTTAAAATTGTTGTTTTTCAATGGTCCAGAATTGTCTGAAAACAACAATTTTGTACACATCTTAATAAATACTTAAAAATTTCCAAAAAAAGGTAAAATTTGGTCACCAAGCACATTTTAATATGGAGATCATGTTGAATGGTTCGGATCGACTGTTTGTACTTTGAAATCGCAAAAATAATTTATAAACTTATGGTGTCAAGATGTGTCACCATAAAATAGTGTAATTGGATTCCTCCTCTATTTCCGTTGTAATTCAGATATGGAATATACTTATTAATTTGCTTAAATAATCCTACATCCTCAATAAATTGCAAATTTTGTAATATATAGAACACAAATTGAATCTTCTCATTCCTCATTAGCATTACTAACTCTCTTAGTTAAAAAGAGTTTAATATTACCATAATTCTATACAGTAGCAACTGGGACTTTATCATTTTTAGAATGAGCATAAACTAAACGAAATTGAACATCCAAAGAACAATTTCGTCGCCAACATGTCATGACAAAAAGTACAATCTTGTAGTTCCTAATTATAAAAATATTTAATATATATAAGAGGCTGCCTTCTAATATAGTGATGCTCGCTGATAGAGAGAAAAAACTGTCAAGCCATGACCGGTTTCACATGGCATGAGTGTATTCCGTTCCATAATTATCTTTTAAAAAAATGATACGACATAACATAACATGTATATTAGTCTGATTATAATACCGTACGGCACAGGATAAGCTAATAACAACAAACATTTTTTTCCTACATTATTTCTTTAATTATTTGACAAACTTTACAATTTTTTTCCCATTCTTTTCCCAGATTTTTTTCTGATTTTTTTTCAATAAACAACTTAAATTTCAAAAAATAATTGAATGCAACCAATCATAACCAATCACAGCACATTTGATCATGACACATGTCATGGGTCACTACGTGACTGAAATGTAGTGATCGCCTTTTTGCTAAATTTGAGTGTTTCTTCTAATACGGTCGCCAGTGGATTAGCTCTCCAGTGGTTTAGCCCAGATGGACGCACTGAGGAGGCTGGAGAGAGTGCAGAGCATGATCGCTTTCATGACCTCTCATGGCCTTACACACTGTTTAGCAATTTTGTTCACCTTTTCTGCAAAGACTCAAGTTTAGGGCAATATTTGAAGCATGATATTGATGGGGATAATCCGTGGACGCGCGTGTCAAGGAATAGTTTTATCAAACACATTGCAGACATACACTAATACCCAATCAAAATAGAGAAAAATGAAATGCACATGAGAAGCAATCACAACAAGCAATCAAACATAATGAAAATAAAAGAGAGACACAAGATTTTACGTGGAAACCCTTGCGGGAAAAAACCACGGGAGCACAATACAAAATCACTATACTTGGAATTTTTACAATACAAAAAGAATTATCAAATCAATAACACTCTCTCAATTTCATACACTAATTTTGATATTTCCTAGTATATTTTGGTGGAATGGAACAAGAGAGAGAGAAAACCCTAGAGATATGGGTCATGGAGGACACTTATTCACTAGGAGAAGGAAACACTTAGCTTAAATCCAGCCAACAGTTTTTACCCTTTTATTTCTCCATTCAGCTTTTCCGTAAAAAAACGACATGTGCTTTGGCCCGTTTCTTTCGGCTTCACATATACAACTGATATCACTGCCCTACAAGAAATGGAATTCATATCCTCGCTGTTTGGTATGATTGATAGAGCACTTGCTGGAAACCAACTTCTTCATATTTATTGGAATTAGCTGAAAGAAATACAATACAGACATATTATGAAGATATCTCAGAAATCGATGGATTTGGAGTCAAAAGGTATCTTTTCCTTTTCTTTTTTTAGTTTAATGAAGGGACTCAAACCTCCCAATTCTAATACACAGCTGAAACCACCTACTGGTTTCAAATCTGCATCCAAAGAAATTTATCCTAATTGTTGCTCACTATTATGATTTTCTTGTAGTTGAATTTTAACTATAAAAAATAAAACAATATCTGGCCACACGAGCAAAGTACAAATTATTTGAAGTACGTGTCTTTGTTTAGAGCATACACACACAAATGTACACGAGAAACACATACACAAATGCATCTTTACATATATGAATTATTGAAGCCACCGAGTCCTTGTATTCATCTTAATTTGTATTAGTTTAGTTCCACAGTTCCTAAGGGTATTGTTGTCCTAACATATCATAGAATTACATATGCCATTAGATTTTTATCATAACCAAAAAAGCTCTGGGTTATTGTTAATGTATCCCCAAAAAAAGCTGATGAAAACAAAATAATTAGAATGAAAAATCAATTGCATACCTGATGTGAGCAGTTATTTTGCAACACCTCTGCATTTTTTTAGGTCAAAATAATTTTACACCGACATCAATACAGATTTCCTGAAATTAATATTTGTCTGTTAGACTAAGTCTCACAAGCTCAAAACTATACTTCCTCAAAACTATACTGCAAGAAAGCAAGAGATCAATAGTTTAATAATTTTGACTGGGATATTACTATTAAGAGTACTACTGTACCCAGGTGAACTAGTGAGAGGAGCTTTTCGATTTTACAAAGGAATAGTGCAAGAGCAGTGCTGCTCAAATTATTAGTGTCTAAAAACAGTGTAAAAGAAGTGTAAATCAAATAGTGTGAGAAGAGTGTTAATTTTGAGATTTTCAAAATAGTAGATAAGTTGTTTGAATATATGATTTGAAATAGCACTAAATTAAGGTCCAATATTGTTATGCCATGGTTTGGTTAGGTTAATGCTATTCGAGTGTGACCAGACAAATTAAAGTGCTTATATTTCCGAAATTTTCACTGATGATAAATAAAAAAATTAAAATATTAAAAATAAGAAATGATTTGAAAGAATTTTAGAAATGAGAAATCATCGATATGGCATGGCGTCCAACTGGGACGCCATATCATTTCAAATCCTTCGTCTGAATATAAAAACTAAAAAGAAAAATTATGTGGGACGCCATTTCAAATTATTATTGACTTATTAAATCGTGTCGTGTCATTAACATGTTGTGTTAATCTCTGATATTATGCAGCACGGTTTGTCTAGAAATTTTAACGTGTTGGCACAACACGTGTCCCGGACACGTGTAAACACGGCACGCAGAATGTGTGCTGTCATTTGAATGTGTCGTGTTGTATTCTAAACATGTAGAAACACGACACACGTCCGAAACACGACACGACACGATGCGTTCCAGTTGGACGCCATACCATATGGATGATTTCTCATTTCTAAAATTCTTTCAAATCATTTCTTATTTTTAATATTTTAATTTTCTTATTTATCATCAATAAAAATTTCGGCTTATATTTGGTTGGTGATCCAGTTCAGCTAAATGACCAGCTTTATAGAACTTTGTTAAAAAAGCAATAGTCTCTGGAATCTCAAATGATAAATTTGCTATTGTCAAAGATGTACCAGAAAATAAAAATATCTTCTTACAAATCAGCAATAAGGAGGTAGCACATATGTTGAGGGAATTCAATTGACGGGGCAAAGGATCATCCACATGTCTTTGATTAGTTTTGGTGAGAACCTAGTAGTAAACTATTGAAAATTAGGAATAATTCTTTTGGGAAAAAAAAAATATGACTTAGCTTATATTTGCAAGAACCAAAATTCATGAAAAAAAGAACAAAAGAAAAAAAGAAAGACGAAAAACTGAACTGATGTTCTTTTACCTTACTTTTCATATATGAAATCGAAATCGCTTAGTACCAGTTGCGTAGAACAAAATCACTACACTCCAATATCTTTCTGCATGAATAACATGCCCGTTGCCCTGGGAATGAAAATTAAAAAAAAAAAAGACAGAGATAAGTGTTAAAATTGAAGACGGTATTGACTATATGGGCTAATCCACTGATATTAAATGGAAGAGAGATATTATTATGAAACTTACCAATTGCATACGAAATTTGTGGCTTCCGAATTATCATACTTCCAATTTTGGCAGTATCTGTTGGAACTGCATCCTTACGATCTGTATAATCATCAATATGGATTACAGGAATGCTGGATATGAATTGCTGCTCTTGGCCCTCGTATGCTTTGCACAGTTGAACCAAATTCCGGGAGCAATAATTTATATTTAACTCCTGTAGGTTGGGAGGCATGCTATCTGATAGAGATTTAAGCCTATAACACCTTTCTAATGCCATCTTCTTGAGTGCGGAGAGCTGGGTCAAGCTGGCTGGAAGGTGCTCAAACTCACACTTGCAAAATGTGATCTCTTTCAATGCGGTCAGCTCTTCAAACCATAAATTTTGATTATTTGTAAACTGGGTAATCTCTGATAATTCCAAAACCTGGAGGGAAGGAAGACTCCCTAAAATTAGGTGGTACTCATGATGCAGAAGACTTTGGTCTGCTTCTATATGGGTAAGTGATCGCAACCCTGCATCCTGATGCACTTGTAAACCCTTCCCTTTTTGTTGGTCCCTTGTAGAATACGTGCTAAAAAGCTTTGGGCACTGAACAAGTGTCAGACGTTTAAGGTGAGTAAGAGATTGCAGATCTCCGTTGATGTTCAATTTCTGGCAATACTCGAGATTTAGATCCTCCAAGAACGGCATGTTAAGGGGGTCTGAAGGGATGCTCACATCTATGGATTTAAATTCCAAGTGGGTAATAGAGGATAGATTGGGCACTGAATTTCCAAGTGAAATCAGGCTGCGGCATTCACGAATTTTCAATTTTTTGAGGGTTGAGCTGAAAAGGTGAAGTGGTGCTTTTCTCAGGGTTCTGTTGTTTTCAATATTTAATTTAGAGAGACGTGGAAAAAATTCACTAGCTCCTGCATCAGTCCATTCTTCACAGTTGGACAAGCTGTCCAAAACTAGTTCTTCTAAGAGAGGAAAAACTGTTTGGTTTTTTCCATACAAATGAGAATCAATGAGTTTGACAGAATCAAATTTAACGATCAGAAGATGTTTCAGAGAGGGAAGTTCCCCAAGAGGCGGTAGGACCTTTACATTGACACATGAAACTAGACATAGTGTATTTAGATTTGGAAAACGATCACCCATTTGAATAATCCAATTTGGAAAATCTAAACCAGCATAACTTTCAATTCTTAGGTCTTTAATATCCTTGTTTGGTTGCAGTTCTTGGAGTACCTCCTTGTCTTCATTGGACTTTCTATTTGCATGGTTTGCAATTATGTGAATGCTATCAAGATGTTTCTTGTCGACTAATTTCGCTTGCATGGCCTCATCTTTGTTTTTGATATTCTCAAAATTCTTAATTGTTAGAGTCCCTCCGATCTCTCTCAAATTTTCCAATTCTGTAATTGTGTGTCCCTTTTTTTCCTGAATCATGAAAACACCAAGTTCTTGGAGGTTGGTTAGTTGACCTATCCCAGAAATTTGGGCAATGGTTTCTTCCTCAGCACACAAGTGACGCAGATTTATCAATTTGTTTATGCCCCTTGGTAATTCTTTGAATTTGCATTTTCGAATATATAAAGCTTGAAGATGATAAAGGTTAATAGAAGAATCAGCAGTTAAAACATTGATTCCTGTGGAAGATAGATCGAGGAAACGAAGATGCTGCAAGTTCCAAATGGCGGGTGGTGGTTTGTAATAATATTCCATGCGCATATAAGATAAATCAAGAACCCTAAGACTATCTAACTTTGATAACGTGTAATTTATAACACTAGAGAAATATATCCATTCAACTTTACAGCACCCAAAGTATAAGAATGAGCGCAAGTTTTTATGTGTTTTAATTCTCTTTATGACCTCGAGATTGTTGGTATCTACTGCCAAGTGCCGAACACCCGGAGGAATATTTTCATCTAATCCCTCCCCAAGGCAGAAACATTCACCAGAAGAGACAATAACTGCCAAATCGTGCATTAATTCATGCATGACATAGCTATTGTTGTTCCATGCACGCTGAAAAAATGACTTCTTAACCAACTCATCAAACCATTGCCTCCCAATATCTTCAAGTCTCTTCACACCATTGACATCGGATTGAATAAAATTGTGGGCAATCCACATATGGACTAACCTCTCTTTTTCTATCAATGAGTTTCTAGGGAATAAAGAGCAGTAGGCAAAACATTGCCGTAAACTAGGATTTAGTTGTTCATAACCAAGTCCAACAGATGGAAGGATTTTACTTTGGCCTTCTGGTATGTCCCACCATTCACTTTCAGAAATATCCCTCCATCTATTTTCATCAAGGTCAGCATTTAATACGTTTCCAATTATTTTAGCTGCCAAGGGTAAACCATGTAACTTGTCGGCTATTTTCTTTCCAATGGATTTTAAAATTTTCCTTTTTTCATCAGACATCACTACATTCCCGAATGCAAAACGCTCAAATAATTCCCAAAATACACCTGAGTCGAGTGCACTCAATGCTATGTGACCAACAGCTCCTACTATAGTTCCAACTATCCTATTTGCAAATATCTGATTCTGAGTTGTTATGAGGACTACACTACCTGGGGCACCACCAGATAATATGCTATGAATAAATTCCCATTGAGATTCAAACAAATCATCGAGGACAATTAGAAATTTGACTTCCTTAATGATCCTTGAGAGGTCCTTAAAAATGGAATCTAATGACCTATTGGCCAAATCTGAAACCGGGTAGTTTCTTACTGATTCAATGATCTTACCCATCACCAATACAGGATCACGGTTGTTAGAAACAGATGACCATGCTCGTTTTGCAAAAGTTTCTTTTACCTCAGAATTATTATAGACAGCTTGAGCGAGTGCTGTCTTTCCTACCCCACCCATCCCAACAATAGGAATAACGATAATACCATGGTAATTGTCGTTTTGCTCTCCCTTTTTGATGGATTTTGACTGCGAACCTAAATCTTTTTCTAAAATGGAATTTGACTGTGAACCTAATATTATTTCAAAAATCAGATTCAATTCACCTTGCCTGCCATACAAACCCACCTCCTCTAATGGTTGGGAACAGGTTTCTCTTGGATTAGTAACTTCGTGGGTCAGTGATTCCTTATTTTCAATATCCATGTTCACCAAGTTAAGAATTTTTTCTATATTAGTATAATATTGGTTCAGCTGAGCCACGACCTCCTTTAAACTTTTTTGGTTATCTTCAGAAATAACCATATTCCTGACAGTAGAAATAGAAGAGGAAACAGATTTGAGAACCTGGTACTTTTTCTTTTGTTGAACTTCATCCTTGATAGATTTGGCTTCGATGTTGTCCAACACATCTTCTGCATCGTAAACAGTAACTTTCAGCATCCTCAGCAATTCTGCAAGTTCTTGATTGTTGATAATCGCTCTCTTTTCGACCACCTTGACTGTTGCTTGACAGAGTAATAGTTTAACGGTCAATTCATCAACCATCTCTTTACCGCCTTTCTGCCACTTGTAATTAGCCCCGACATACTTCTTTGCTTTCTCAAGCACACTTTTGATGACCGGCGATGCAAACCATCCGCCAACCATAAACTCTACTCCTACCATTATTGAGATTTTGGGAGTATAGATGAGCTCTTAGGTTTTCTACTGTATATGGTGGATTGAGTTATCTAATATGGTTGAGTCAAGATATAGGAGCCTCGAAGGTAATTCTAAATAAATTGTTGTTTTCAGATAATTCTGAACCATTGAAAAGCAAGCAACTTTCTTGGAATGCTATCCACAACAAGCAACTAATTTCTTGGAATGCTATCCACAACAAGCAACTTTCTTGAAATTTTCTCCTCAAAATATCAACATACTATTTATTTTTTAAATAAATAGTAAACAATTTCCAAAAAATGTCAACAACAAGCAACTTTCTTGGAATGCTATCCACAACAAGCAACTTTCTTGGAATTTTCTCCTCAAAATATCAACATACTATTTATTTAAATAAATAATAAACAACTTCCAAAAAATATCAACAACAAGCAACTTTCTTGGAATTTTCTCCTCAAAATATCAACATACTATTTGTCAGGTGGCAGCAAATAATTTAACATTTTGATATATTAATATATACATACTTATTATATTTACAATAATTTTAAGTATAAATTATTTACCAACGATAATACACATCATAAAAAAATATTAAAAGTAATAACACTGAATATCATAATTTGTAATTTACCACTAAAAATTTGATAATTATATATGCAAATTCTGTATCCATTAAATTATATATAATTTGTAATTTTTCACCATCTCGTTCAATTTTAATACAATTAATGTAAGGAAGGCTCCTGGACTATGTTATTTGAAGTGTGCAACAGACAACCGAGGAACCTCTTCTCCCTTGCTCCTAGGGGTGTCAATGACACCCATTTAAGTTTTACCCTTTACCCGACCCGCACCGTATCCAATAAGATGGGTATGGGTAAGATTTTGTTTTCGTAAACTTATCGGGTACGGATATGGATAAAGATTTTTTTTTCGTTATCTAAACGGGTAAGGGTACGGATAAAGCCTATTTCATACATGTTATCCGATCAGGTAATTATAAAAAAATATATGTATATATTATATCTCCATTCCATTATTAAGCACGTTGGGTGTCCGATCCGCCAACGACTATAATTAAAAGATGAAATTTCAAATTTAATCTCAACCCTCTAATCAAATAATATGTCTTGTTTTGATTAAATGCATCTTTTTGAAGTGTAGAAGTCTATATTTAGTTAAAAACATATTCACTACACGTACAGTCACACAATATATTACAATTAAAATTGAATAACTGTCTTGGAGCGACATTTTTTTCCTTATTTCTTCTACGTTTAGCAACTTCTTTGTTTCCTTATTTTTGGTTTCCTATATCTCCTTTGTTTCTATACAAATTATCACGACAGAAAATGAAAATCATTTTTTTCTTTGTTTCCACATTTTTCTTTGTTTGTTTCTATATAGATCCCAACGACATAATAGAAAAATCTAGAATATATTTGATTGGAGTTGTTTCTATACAAATCACCTCACATATGGAATCGAGAAAATCAATAATAGAAAGATTGATTTTCTAATTTTATTATATTTTTTCAATTGAAACAATTATAATCTATTTTTCATTTTTTTTTGGTTCATTTTCAGAAATATTGAACTATATCGAAGAGAATCACACTAGCAATGATACTTCAAGATTTTTTTCATGTTATATTTGATCTATTTTTTTTTCATGTGTTGTTGTTTCTTTTACTGTTATTTATTATTTATCTTTTCGTTTTTTTTATCATTTGTGTTTTTATTTTTATTTATATATTTTTTCTTAATTCTAGGTAAAATGTCAATAAAAAATGTCTCTTCATATTCTATTCAATCTTATAATATCCCCGTTGCAACGCACGGACACGATACTAGTATATTAATAAGCATTGAAAGAGTACTTTAATAGTTTACTTGCACTTAGCATGATTAGAATTTTTTTCAATAAAGTACTATACATGTGTGAAATAAATATATATGTTTTAATGTATTATTTATTAAATAATAAAAATAATTATTATATTAGTATTACCCGTTATTTACCCGCTACTGTTTTGTTATCCGACAACCATAACAGGTAAGGGTAGGGTACGGGTAAGATAATTTATAGCGGGTATGGGTAGCTAGAGTACGGATAAAGACAATTTGTAACGGGTATGGATATGAAAATGCTTCCATCCGACCCTTACCGTACCCATTGACACCCCTACTTGCTCCACCATATCTGTTTTTTTTTTTTTTAAATTAGTCCTGATACAAGAGAGTCCTAATTATTACACCCTACATTTTCCTTTACCCTCCAAAAATATCTTACGTACATTTGTATGAACCAAAGAGAGAGATAAATTAGGGCATGCTATCATTGAAGATCACTATCAGATGCCCACTTAACGGCTAAGCCTTCGTGTAAATTCTATCCACACAACAAGCAACTTTCTTGGAATTTTCTCCTCAAAATATCAACATACTATTTGTCAGGTGGCAGCAAATAATTTAACATTTTTATATATTAATATGAGGGATCCACTTGTAACATTTGAAAGTTATAACATCTTACAACAATTCGGTTTTGTGATTTTTAAAGTCCAAACAGTCGATCCAAACCATTAAGTATGATATCTATATCAAAATTTGCATGGAGATCAAATTTTACATTTTTTTTGAATTTTTTACTATTTATTAAGTATTTTACAAAATTGATGTTTTTTCATTGGCCCGCAATTGTCTAAAAACAAAAGTTTTGTAAAATACTTAATAAATAGTAAAAAAAATTCCAAAAAAATGTAAAATTTGATCTTCAAGGACATTTTAATATAGAAATCATGTTTAACGGTTTGGATCGATTATTTAGACTTTAAAAATTACAAAATCAAATTGTTTTAAAATGTTGTAAGTGGGTCCTCTATTAATATATACATACTTATTATATTTACAATAATTTTAAGTATAAATATTGACCAACGATAAAACACTACTACAGAAATGGTCATTGTACACGGCACATTGTACACGGACTTGGCAATTTTATAGAAAAACCGTGTAGAAGTTGTAATTTTTTGGATGCCTGAAATATCTGTAGGATCTCTACACGGATATTTATAAAAGAATCAGTGTAGAAAGATGTGAGAGAGCTACACGGACGTTTACAAGAAAATGTACACGGCTTATTGTTTAAATAAAAGTGGAGAAAGCCTTGAGAGAGCTACACGGATATTTTATTAAAGAACCGTGAAGAAAGGTAAAAATTGTACACGGATGTTTGTTTAAATGACCGTGTATATAACCCGTAGGAGCTACACGGATGTTTAATAAAGAGCCGTGTAGAAAGGATATTTTAGGTTTTTTGTTATATAAAAGGCCTTCTCCCCAGCGCCGTTTTGATCAACTTATACTCTCCCCTCTCACAGTTAACAATTGGGTTGAGATGTAGGTTTATCAATTGTTTCAGATCGCAAAATTAGATCGATATGAGCTACTGTTTTGGGAGCTCACAGATGAGCGATCTGGTACAATTGATAACCTACATCTCGAATTCCCATGCGATCGAAGTATTGAAAAAAAAATTATCTCTCTATTCTGATCAATTTTACTGGACGAAGAGTTGGGTGAAGAGTTGGGTGAAGGACCTTCAGAGCCGGATGAAGAGGTGAATGTGACCTTCAGAGCCGGATGAAGAGTCGAATGAAGAGTCGGAGATCATCCGACTCTTCATTCGACTCTTCATCCGGCTCTGACGGTCCTTCATCCACATCTTCCCTTTGCTCTGAAGGTCCTTCATCCAACTTTTTACTCAACTCTTTCTTTAGTAAAACATGTATCTTCATATTACCCTCTGTAAACCCTACTGGCACCAAAAGGAAAGAACCACCCTATTCTAGTCCTTAATGGAAATTTTTAGTTTACAATATGACTTTTTATTCCAACTTTTGTAATGCTTTAATTTTGTATAATTTAGGGTACATGAATTTTTAGTTTAAATGTCTTCCTCTGTTTTGGAAATTGTTTGTTCTGAAAAACATAGGGAAAAAAACTAGCTGACAGACCAAAAAAAAAAAAAATGATACACGGACGTTTAATAAAGAGCCCTGTAGAAACGAGAAATAGTACACGGATTTTTGTTTAATTAACAGTGTAGAAAAATAATTTACACGGCTGTTTATATAAAAGTCTGTGTGTCTTTCTACACGGATTTATAGCTAAATATCCGTGAAAACAAAGATACTTGCTCGAAATAATGGAAGGCTAAACCAAAAAAAATAAAACAAAAATTAGGAAAAAAAAAGAATTCTAAATGTCCGTGAAGAAAATTTATCTTTTATATTACACACGGTTGTTTATATAATTGTCCGTGTATAAAGGTTATCTTTTATAAACGGCTACATATGTAAAAGTCCGTGTAGCTCTCGTAATGTTTTTTTTACACGGATTTATAGATTATCATCCGTGTAGAAAGGTTATTTTAGGGTTTGGAACTATATAAAAGGCCTTCTTCCGGCGCCGTTTTGATCAATTAATACTTCTCTCTCTCTCTGTATTGAATTGGTCTGATTTCTGCGCACAAGGAACGAGGCCGGATCTGAGATATAGCTTGGAAGTTAATTCGCATTCTCCTCTCTATTGCCAAGGTTAGTCATACATATATATATTTCCCTCTTCTTTATCTAATTTTCTGTTACTGATTAATATTGCTTAATTATTTCTGTCAATTATTATTTAATGCTTGATTTGTTAAGATAATGTAAATAATTAGTGTATTGTGGTCCAATAACCGACCAACTGATGCTTTTAGGTCCATGCCCGTTCAAAATTAATCCAATAGGGATTAATTTTGGATAGTCCCCCGTTTGGGACTGCTCTTTGAATATTGTGTCTCATTTAGGATGTGAACACGTATTAGCGGGATTTAATTAGTATTTGAGGAAAGTTCGACAGTATTTCTCCTTATTGCTCCTACGAGTATGTGGTTTTTACGCATACTTGGGGAGTTAAGGAGAAATGCTACCGAATTTTTCTCAAATACTAATTAAATCCCGCTAATATGTGTTCACATATGAGGCATAATATTCAAAGAGTGGGTTAGGATTGTAAACCGGCCCTTTATAAGCCAAGAATTTGGAACAATATATATGCTGACCACCATATATGTTTAATTGTAATTTTTTTTTTTTACTTTAATTTACAGATGGATCGAAGTTGGATGTACGAATTGCGACGTGATAGTGCAGAATACTTGGCTCACGTTGATGAGTTCCTAAAATTTGCTGAGAGTTATAGAGTGGACAGAAAAGAGAACGACATCTTGTGTCCTTGTAGAGATTGTAAAAATTATATAAGATTTGGGGATTCGGAAGAAATTAGAGCTCATTTGATTTGTCGGGGATTTAAGAAAAACTATACATGTTGGTTTATGCATGGTGAGAAAATTGGAGAATGTAGTGGAACCAATAGAAATTTTGTTTTGGACGAGAATGATGATAATGTAGAAACTGTTGATAATTTTGAATTTGAATGCAACGATGATTTTGAGAATGTCGAAAATTTCGATAATGCTGGGCTTGATTGCAACGAGGATGATGAGGTGGAGATTGATGAAAATGTAGAATACAATTTTACTGAGAATCTAGAGGACATGTTACGTGATGTGGAAGATGAAATTAGTGATAAAAATTTTAAAAAATTTCAGTATCTGTCTAATGAATCTAAAAAGCCGTTATACCCCGAGTGTACCAAATTTACAAAACTATCAGCTGTGTTGAAATTATTGAACTTAAAAGCAGACAACGGTTGGAGCGATAAGAGTTTCACGTCCTTATTAAAGCTTTTACGAGAGATGCTCCCAGATAACAACGAGTTACCCTGTACAATATATCAGGCGAAGAAGCTGATCTGTCCAATGGGTTTGAAGATTGAAAAAATACATGCATGTCCGAATGATTGTGTATTGTACCGTGGCGAGTACGAGGCCATGCATGTTTGTCCTAAATGCAGTGTTTCACGGTATAAACGCAAGGACCAGGACACTGACGATTGTGATGGAGGAAAAAAGGCAAGGCCTCCGGCTAAGGCGGTGTGGTATTTCCCGATAATACCGAGATTCAGACGGTTATTTGCAAATCCCAAAGATGCGAAATTGTTGCGTTGGCATGAAGAAGAGCGCAAAAGAGATGGTAAACTAAGACACCCTGCTGATTCAATTCAATGGAGAAACATTGATAGACATTTCGAAGGATTTGGTGGCGAATCACGAAACCTTAAGTTAGGGGTGAGCACAGACGGAATGAGTCCGTTTGGAAGCATGAGCAGTCAGCACAGCACTTGGCCAGTTCTTATATGCATCTACAATCTTCCTCCTTGGTTGTGCATGAAACGCAGGTACATAATGATGTCATTACTAATCCAAGGACCCAGACAACCCGGAAATGACATAGATGTGTATCTCGCACCATTAATTGAGGACCTCCAGAAATTGTGGAGGGATGGCGTCCGAGTGTGGGATGCGTACGGCAAAGAGCAATTTAATTTGCGGGCCATGGTATTCTGCACCATAAATGATTTCCCCGCGTACGGTAATTTATCGGGTTACACTTGTAAAGGAGCAAAGGCGTGCCCCATCTGTGAAGATGACACGCAGGTGCTGAGGTTGAAAAATTGTAAAAATAATGTTTTTATGGGGCACCGTAGGTTTCTTCCTGTTAATCACCCATACCGTAAGAAGAAGAAGGTATTCAACGGGAAAATTGAGCTTGGAGTGGCACGTCGTCCGTTAGATGGGAAGAATGTCTTCATGCGGGTTAAAAACCTTGCTGTTGTTTTTAGAAAAAATGCAAAACCACCACCGAAAGATATTTGGAAAAAGAAGTTCATATTTTGGGAGCTACCATACTGGAAATATTTAGAAGTGAGACATTGCCTAGATGTCATGCATGTTGAAAAAAATGTCTGTGACAGTTTGATTGGCACATTATTGAACATTTCGGGGAAGACGAAAGACAGTCTTAAAGTTCGAGAAGACATGAAATTAATGGGAATACGACCCGAGCTTGCACCGCAGGATAAAGGGAAGCAAAAGGCATACCTCCCCCCCCGCAATGTGCACAATGTCGAAGATCGAGAAAACGAGCTTTTGTAAGTGCCTTCACAGTATTAAAGTCCCATCAGGGTATTCTTCGAATATTAAGAAGCTTGTGTCGATGAAGGACCTGAAATTGATTGGTCCGAAATCCCACGACTGTCATGTTTTAATGACACATATGATTCCTGTTGCAATTCGGGGAATTTTACCGAAGCCCGTGCGGCAAACCATTACGAAGCTTTGTTTTTTCTTCAATGCAATTAATTCCAAGGTGATAGACCCGCTCAAATTGGACGCTTTGCAGAAGGAGGTCGTCGTTACCCTTTGCCATCTTGAGATGTATTTTCCGCCATCTTTTTTCGATGTTATGGTTCACCTTGTTGTTCATCTCGTGAGGGAAATTCAGATCTGTGGTCCCGCGTTCCTGCGGTATATGTATCCATTCGAGAGATTCATGGGTATTTTGAAAAGTTACGTAAGGAACCGAAGTCGTCCCGAAGGAAGCATTGTGGAGGGATATTCCACAGAAGAGGTAATTGAGTTTTGCACCAACTACATGACCGGTGTGGGTCCTATTGGCGTTCCAAAATCTCGATACGAGGGAAGGCTGCAAGGAGTAGGGACAATAGGGTTGAAAGCCATAGTTGCTGATAACGATGACCTGCGAAAGGCACATTTTATTGTACTGCAGCACATGGCTGATGTTGCTCCATATATAGATGAGCACATGACGATCCTTCGACAACAGAACTACACGAGAAGTCAGAAGTGGCTTACTGACGAGCATAACCGTTCTTTTATAGGATGGATGAAAGACAGAGTGAAATCACACCCCGAAATGTCCCCCGTAAATGAAACTGTTAGATTGCTGGGCGAAGGACCCCAAATGGTTGTTAGAACATTCCAAGGATACGAGATTAACGGATATACATTTTACACTAAATTACAGTGTGATAAGAGCACGATGCAAAATAGTGGGGTGACGTTGGTGGCGACGTCCCAAGAATTCAGTAGATCGGGGGATGCCCGGCCTGTAATAGCTTCAAAGTCTTATTACGGCGTTATTGAAGAAATTTGGGAGCTCGTTTACAATCCTCACCTTAGCATTCCCTTGTTTCGGTGCCAATGGGTCGAAGACCGGGGTGTTAAAGTTGATAACGACGGGTTCACCCTCGTTGATTTTGACAAAGTCGGGTATGTGGATGATCCGTTCATACTTGCCAAGCAAGCCACCCAAGTCTTTTATGTCACTGACTCGAGTGATGATAGGTGGAGTGTCGTCCTATCCGGAAAAAGAAGGATTGTTGGGGTAGAAAACGTCACCGACGAAGAAGAGTACGACCAGTTCGAAGAGATACCTCAATTTTGTACCGATGTGCAAGCTGAGATAGCAACAATTGCAGAACAAGACGAAGCAAATTACATGAGATCTGACCACAATGAAGGATTATGGGAAGATGTTCAAACAGTGGAAAAAAAGAGAAAAAGGAAAAAAAAATCCAATGTATAATATTTACTCCTTTTAAACTTGAAAATTTTAATATTTCTTATTTGGAAAAAAAAAATTCAATGCATAATATATATTTCTTTTATAATATTTCAGAGAGCCCAATGAAGCTAAAGACTCAAGGCCGGTTTATCTCTGGATATTTCTGTCTCATTGTAATGTTTTTATTTCGTTTCTAATATTTCTTTGTTGCATCAGGAGCAAGAACCAGATAGATTATTTTAGATATGTGGGCAGAGTGGTTTCAACAGTAATTTTTGTAAACTATAAATATGGATTTGTATAATTTAGTGTAGGTTTTTTTGTATTAATTTTTGATATAATCTAGACATGAATTTTTGTATAATTTCTGATATAATTTAATTAGTACGTGAAACACCCATCTTTCTAAGAATAATTTTTAATTTCATTAGAAATTCAAAGGGAGCAACACGGACATTTAATTAAACATCCGTGTACAAATACATTTATACGTTTCATAAAATGTCTGTGTAGAAATTCAAAGGGAGCTACACGGATATTTCATTACACATCCGTGTAGGAAGGTATTTTTCCCCCTAAAATTATTCTCAGAGAAAAAGTAATCGAAACGGGGGAGTGATTATTTGAATTCGTTTTCGTCTTTTCAGAATTAAAAAGATAAGGCAACTTCTCGAATTAAACGTCTTCTATAGTTGGACACGGATGTTTAACTAAAAATCCGTGTAAGAAAAGTTTTCTCTACGGTCGTTTAATTTTCAATAGTTTTTTGGCCTTCTAAGAAACGTACACGGGCGTTTAATGAATAATCCGTGTACAAAAGGTTTCCTACACGGATATTTAATTAAACGCCCGTGTAGAAATTGAAATAATTCAAATTACATTATTTTTGAAATACTTTACTTGAACAACAGGGACTAACTTGCATGTTATTTTGAAATATTTTGTTGTAAAAAATATTTTGAAATAATTACTTGAACAGAAGGTATTTTTTTTCCGAAAAATTATTCTATGGTTGTTTTGTAAATTTGTAAACCCAGATAAGGTCATATCAAGTAAAGTGTTCATTTATGTTTTCAAATCGGATTATTTAGAGAGCATTAGGCATTCTATGATATTATTTAGACAGATTATTTAAGTTAATTTTAAATAATTTACTTTTTAGTGATTATCCATGAATTAATTATTTGTTGGTTGTTTTGTACTACTAATCCATATCTATAACAGTATTTATTTAGATAGCATGAAGTATTTAACAAAATAGTTAAACGGAAAGAAAACAAAATGCTGATTAAATTAAGAACAAAAATATATTACATCAAAACAAAACGAAAAAAAAAGCTAACTTAATGAAACACTCCTTCACTGGCCTGGCTGGATTGCTCCTTGGCCTGACCCCCTCCTTTTAATCCAGGGTCTCTTTGGCCTGATCCAGGGATTGCCCCTCCTTTTGTAGGGCTTTGGTGGTGGGTGCTCCCTTAGGCTTCGTCGTGGCACATTTGAGGGCGGCCATGGCCATGTCCTCCTGTAGTTGGGAGGAGGCATTTCATAGCCGGGAGGGACTTCGGGAGCATCCTCGGGAATGACATAGCCGGGGGGCAATGGCCATGGCACATTTGCGTCTTCTTCCGGTGGCACCGAAGCGGCCATTTCTTCTTCCAAATTCTCAGAGAAAAGTAATCGAAAAGGAGGAGTTTCTCAGATTATATTGAATTTTGAAGTCGTTTCGTCTTCTTAATTAAAAAGATAAGGCAACTTCTCGACTTCCGTGTACAAAAGGCTTTTGAAAGTCGTTTAATTTTGAATTTCGTCTTATAGGAATCATACACGGTCGTTTAATTAAAAATACGTGTACAAATGGCTTTAACACGGTCGTTTAATTTTCAAGAGTTGTTTCGCCTTATAAGCAACGTACACGGGCGTTTAATAAAAAATCCGTGTACAAAATGTTTTCTACACGGATATTTATTTAAACGCCCGTGTAGAAATTGAAATATTTATTTGCATTTATTATTAAGTTCTGCTAGATACTCGAAGATATAAAATATTTTTCAAGCTAAATAAAACTGAAATCAGGTTCCTTTTTATATTTTGGAATTTCCATTTTGAAAAATATGGAATTTGAAAAATATGAAACTTTGGAATTTGAAAAAATTAATCTAGAAAACCATATGTAGGCGCGCATTTCATAATTTCGCGTAACCTAATTATACACGGGTGTTTAATTAAACGTGTAGCTCTCTTACGTTTCTACACGGGTGTTTATTTAAATGTCCGTGTATATTTAGTTTACGCGAAATAAAGTGCGCGCCTCGTCTCTGTCGCTCGATATCTTTTCAAAATCTCCTCGTCTCCCCTAAAACCTAAACCCCCTAGTCTCCTATCTCTTTCTGTGGTGCTGCCATCGTTCTCTCTCTCGGTGCTTGCTCGGTCTCCTCTGTCGCTCTCCTCTGAACTCGCCAACTGAATCTCTAAGCTCCTCTCGCGCGGTTGCTGTTCTGTCCTTGAAAGGCTCTCTCTCTCTCTCTCTCTCTCTCTAAGTTGCAATGCTCCCTGTATCTTGGTTAAATCAAAACCCTTATCTCTGATTGTATTTTGGTTAAGTGAAAAGTTTCCTCAACTGACCTATTCTGGTGACTTGGACACCTAATTAATGTTACAGGGACTAAATTGCAAAACCAACACTATGATTGAACAAAGGACCCAACAACACATAAGTTAGACCTAAATTTTACATTTCATAGCATTTGTAATAATGTTTCTTTTTTGTAGAAAGAACCATGTCACAGCCAGGTGAGAATGCAGATATGATTTTGGAAACAGTGGAACCGCAGGTAGATATGATAGTGGAAGAAGAGGACCAGCAGTCTCAGACAGAAAAGAGGAAAAGAGGTCCGACAATGTGCACGAAGACCTCAGAGGCGAAGGATTTGCAAATCGAGTTCGACAAAACCGGATGTCCGAAGGGTCCACGTAGGGCAGAGTACACAAATTGGTGTAACAATTTGGTGAAGCAGAAGGCATCTATCTTGGTTGAGAGGTGGGACAAATTCGATGACGAAGATAAGAACGAATGGTGGAACATTGTGAAGGTAAAAAAAAAAAACTGTACATGCATTATATATTCAGTTTTCGTATTCTGTTTGTTATTTCTTTTTTTGTTGGATACAAGTTTTCTAGCATGTCTTAACCTTTGGTATATTTCTAGGGGTGTAGGTGATAATTCTTGCTTTGTAGGACTATATCCCAAATTCTATCATTTAGCAGTTATATATACAGAGAAAAATTCAAAACCAAATATATATTACCTGCTGAATGAAATTAATCAATGTAGCTAGTGTAGTACACCATGCTTGAACTGGGTACCGCCACCAGGAAAGGTAAGGTAATCGCCAGACACCTTGACCCAATTCTGGTACCCTACACTATTATCATGACAGATAGCAAAATCAGCAAAGAAATATCACTAACAAACTCAGCTAAATACAACACATTATTTCACTTTAATTTGGTCATAAAGGTTAGATTGCATGTAGGTAGTGACATAGGTTGTGCCCCAAAGTTTCCTAATATACAGAAAACAATTTGGTAGAGCAAGTGAAACACAAATTATTTTCAAGCTACTTATTCCCCGTACTTTGGTTAAGTGCAAGTTATATATGTCTATACCTGACCTGAAAACTTGAATGAACTTACATGCAGTAATTTTGTTGTCAATCATGCAGGCTCATTGGAACATCCAGGATGACGACCCAAAGTCCGCGAAAAAGAAAAAGACTCTGAGGAAAATGAATGAAGATTGGAAGCAATTCAAGAGCACGTTGAAGACGGTTTTCATGGAGGAAGGGAGAAATCCGGTAGGCTACTATAAATGGCTGAAACAAGAGGACTGGGAGGCGTTTCAAGCTTTGAAGTCCACAGAAGAGTTCAAGGTATATAAATTCAGCCAATTAACTTTGTATCTGTTCTTTCTCGATATGTACTTATCTTCCTTAAACTAGCTAATTGATGTGCCTTGATGTGTGAAGGTAAAAAGTGACGAGGGCAGGAGGATCGCGAAATTGAACAAGTACCCGCACAAATTAGGGTCAGGTGGTTACGAGGGTAAGTCGGCCGAATGGGCTAAGGTACTGGACCAAAACAAAGATTCTGACTCACCTGTGGTTAGGATCCAAAATCCTAGGGCCCAATGCTGGCTCATGGGAAGATCTGAGGTAACCGCTGACGGGACGATAGTACTCCCAAGTGACGTGCAACCCGTGGCTCAGAAAATGGTAAGAGTCTTTGTGGTAACTTCGTGTACATTACTTTGTCTTTTGCTATAACTAATTTTTTTTTAACAGTTGGATGTGGAGGAGGAGGTAAATTCGGGCTCCATGACTGTCGAAAGAGTGGATGATTCCTTGACCGCAGCGCTCGGGACTAAAGAACACACGGGTCGAGTTAGGGGTGTCTCGGTCTACTGTGGCTGGAAAGATGTATACGACGGACCAAAACCAAAAAGAAGACCACGTGCCAAAGTTAGCACGGAAGAGATGAAATCAAGGTTGGCGCAGGTACGCCAGGAGGTATGCGAGGAGTTCAGAACGGAGTACGATGGAAGGATTGCTGAATTCGAATCAAGGTGGATCAACCAAATTACATCTCTGACGCAGCAATTCGAGCAACAACCTCCCGTTTCGTCGGGATTTCGGCGAAGCAGTCAAGCATCCGGGACCGAAGTTCTGGGCGTGTTGGACAATCTACAGGTAATCACTACTTGTTCATAATCTACCCGTAATTGTGACTTGTTCATTAACTAATTTCTGATAATTATTAATTGCAGGAGGCCACATCATGCGACCTCGTCATGTGGCACGACAAAACTCCTCTGACCCTTGCTAAGGGTATTGTACATCCTCCAGCCGGTTCTCAGCTAAGGCCCAACCACCTCCCCGTAACGGTTGACATGATTGTGGCCGATTGGGCTGCCCGCATACCTCTTCCTGTCCCTGCCTACGGCATGGTGGTGCTTGATGATGCCCGTAGACAGATTGTCCAATGGCCCAAGTCTCAGATTATTTTGGATCAGGTAATCTCTAAATAAAACACGGATATCTTATGTTACGTTCAAATGATTATTTTGAAATACTTGAAAAAAGGTTCAAAATCTGATACAGACCCGAAGAGGCGTTGGAAACGCTGCGGACGAAGCTTTGTCACCGGTACGGCGAGGCTTGGAAGTAGTAGTCGGGGCTGATGCGCAAGAATCTCCTGCTGCGCCAGCGGAAGCGCCAGCGGCTGCGCCAGCGGATGCGCCAGCAGCTGCGCCAGCGGATGCGCCAGCGGCTGCCCCAGTAGACCGTACGGGGCTCTCTAAAGAAGAGGTTAGCCGTTTGCCCGAGGATTTGCGGAATCTCCACACCTGCCTGGTTAAGGCACCAGATTGTATGGAGCACGTAATGTTCGATATCCCCCCCGAGGTTCTCCTACACAAAGGCAGGACGGTCGTGCTGCCTTTCAAAGAATTCAAGGACTTTCTACATGCCTCATCAAGCGATAAATGGCTCGATGTGGGAGTCGTCACCGTTTTCCTATTGTTAGTGACCAAAAAATCATATATATCATGTGTATAGCACTCAAATATATATTCTAATGTGAAATGATGATTTTTCAGGATGATACAACGAAAACAGTCTCTGAATTGTGGGAAAGATAAGGTGAACTCCTGTGCATTCTTGGACCCCGCTTTTACTAGTGGTACGATGGTGCAATATCAGGAGGAAGATACTGTCCGGTACATGTGTTCAGCGATGCATAAGGCTCTTTCGGAGAATAAGAAATTTCTTCTCGTGCCATACCACCAGAGGGGCCACTGGTGTTTGATTGTGATTGTGCCACTTGAGAATTTGGTTTTCCTCATGGATTCTTCACATCCCGGACCGGGCGTCACTCCTAAGGACTCCAAAATGATCTGCATTCCAATAAGAAAGTAAGCAATAGTAATTCACTTGGTTTGATTTTTTCCCAATTACATATAACAAATTGTGGAATTGCTAATTACATTCACTCAATTTTGTAAGGGCTTTTCTGCAATATCTTAAAGATGGAGGAATGCAAAGCACGATTCCGAAGCGTAAAAATAAGTTGTGTTTCAGGTGGCAGCCGGTGAGCACATGCACTATAATTTTTATAATTTCATATTTTTTGTTCAAAAATTAATTGTCATTCTAACATAGGCCGCTAAATGAAAATTTCAGTGCCCGCAACAGTTGCAGGGTTGGGAATGCGGTTATTACACGATGATTTATATGTATCACTTTGTTGAACGCTTACAATTCGATTGGCCAAAATATCCGGTATGTAATTCATATGTTTGCCTTGACTTGTCCATATAATTAATATTGATTTCCTCTAATATTTTATTCTACTAAATTTGTTTTATTAGTTGCATTGTTATAATTACAATATTTATTTTTATAAAGCAAAACAGAGATGCAGTTGTTATATTGTATTTTTCTAATAACTTACATATTTTGAATTTTTGGCAGCATAAATCGAACAAAAAGGCAGGGCATTACAGCAAGGAAGATATAGATTATTTTAGATGTATGTGGGCAAAGTGGTTTCAAAATGAATTTTGTAAACCAGAATATGGATTTGTATAATTTCGTGTGCATGAATTTTTGATATATTTAGTGTACATGAATTTTGTTTAGGGGTTGTATTCTGATATATTGGAAATTCTTTGTTTGGAATTGATTTTTAATGGCTAGCAAACTGGAGGCTAGCCAAAACATAAAGTAAAAATTGAAAAAAAAAATATAACCATTCTACACGGATGTTTCACATAAATCCGTGTGGAAAGCCAAATAAAGAGCAATAAAAATATAAGATAGGTACACGGCTGCTTATGTAATGATCCGTGTAGAAATAGTTATTCTACACGGATATTTTGATAGACATCCGTGTAGGAAAATGATCGTACACGGCCTTTTAGTTCAATATCCGTGTATAGATCTCCACTAATGTACACGGTTGTTTATGTAATGAGCCGTGCAGAATAACTATGTCTACACGGATATTAACCTAAAAGTCCGTGTAGACAGAGAAATCGTACACGGCTGTTTATGTTCCAATCCGTGTACGCTTTGGAGAGCGCCACTTGGCAAGGAATTGGACACGGTTGTTTATGTAGTGATCCGTGTAGCTCGGCTTTGGAGAGCGCCACTTGGCAAGGAATTGGACACGGTTAATTATGTACTGATCCGTGTAGCTCGGGTTTGGAGAACGCCACTTGGCAAGGAATTGACCACGGTTGTTTATGTAATGATCCGTGTAGCTCTCAGGAATTGCACACGGTTAAATATCCGTGTATAATTTATTCAGGGGATTATACACCCTCGCACTCCACACGGCAGGAAATCCGTGTAGCTCCCCTGTTTATGTCCGTGTACAATGACCATTTCTGTAGTAGTGAAACACATCATAAAAAAAATATTAAAAGTAATAACACTGAATATCATAATTTTCTAAATAAAAGTAATAAAAAAGATTAATTTTTTAATGAAGAATGTTGTCTCAATCCTTTCAACTCAGGTCAATTATTTCAATTTCAGTGAAATGTAGACAATTAATTAAGCGAACACCACCATAAAGTACTTGCTGATTTGTGATATTTTTTTTATTTTGAGGATATGAATTTCCTTATATTTTGTATAAGAGAGCTGTTCCTCTACGACTCTTCTACACTATCTGGTTAGTTAATTAGTTTCTTAGTTTTATTTTATTTTCCAAGTTGTTAAATGAATAATTCGCACTTTGTATGGTTTCAATTTTGTGAGTTAATTTCTACTGTAAGTCGTTCTGCTAAAAAGTCAGAACTATTTTTTTTTTTTTTGATAAAAGTGGTATATACCACCGATTTCATTAAGAAACGAAACCTACAGAGTTTTATCAGACGTGGTACCAAACCTCTGGTACCTGTCTGCCATATCTCAAAACATAGCAATTAGTACATCATATGCCAGCACATATCCTACTACACTATGAAGCTAGAAAAACTAAGCAATTTGCAACATAAAATCATCAGCTAACAATATAGACAAGATATAGCTAAATGTCAAAGTCAGAACTAATTAAATTGTCCTTTTTCTTATTAATTAGTATTTTATATATGTGGATTAAGAAATGTATTAATAAAGTCAGAAATACTTGTCTTCAACAAATCGTATTATGTGACTACCATCTGAGGGGCAATATGGTCTTTTACTTATTCTCTCACAGTATAATAGATATTTTAATCCTGCACTCTTTAAAATAACCACATGGAGTTGTTTGTATTATGTTAAAATAACTTTTGTAGGTTAAACAAAATGCACACTCCAACAAACACATTCAGATGAAGATAGTCATGACAAGTCAGCAGGTTTTCTATAATTAGTGTGGTTTTTGTTGTAAATTGAAGAAAAGAAAAGTAAATAAGATATTGAGAATGTATAAAGATTACTATCTTTTATTCATATGCTTTTAATTCTTGTGTGTGTATAATACATGCTTACAATCCTCTATTTATAGATAGAAAATGTAAATAACAAGCCATCTAATTTAATTCAATTGATAAATGTGGGGAGATGAAACATACTTCATTAAGGAGAAGTTTTGATGCAATTAGTGAGTTTCAAATGAACATCCATAACTTAATTTATTTATAACAGTTTTTTCAATTATTGTAATTATTTTGTTTATATCTGCACCATGTTGCATCTGACCTGACTATAGAGGTGAAAAGTATAAAAAAAAAACACCTGAAATAATATTCTCTCCTAACTAAATTATTTTATACTAAATTAATTCAAAAATTTATAAATTTTACATATAAGCACATCAATCGTGAGGTAGATTGATTTTAACAGTTTGGACTTATTGTTGGAAACCAATCCAATAGATTTTGAAGCTCACCCAAAAACTTTGTGAGATTAAAAACATCCTAGTTCTACTACTTACTCTAAAAGATAATGGATTATTATTGTTCATAGTTGGACTTTTACAAGATTTAATATTAGTTACCAATCCCCAAATATTTAAATACTTTATGATGACGAAAATTAAAATTAGAAGATAAAATATTAAGTACCTTATTATTCTATTTAGAGATTTATTTTGCCAACTAATTATAATTTTATTTCTTTCTTTTTGTTAAAAGAGCAATGTTTTCCAGAGTCAAAAAACCAGTTAAGAAGACACAGGCGATTAGTAAGGCGACAGAGAAGGCGATTGGCAAGGCGACAAGCAATCCAATTTCATACATGCATTAATTTAACAAATTACCCCAAGCACACATTTGAGCAACCTCATATTTTAATTCATGACTCATGAGATTAATTATGTATATATTAATCTCATGAATTATTCAAATGGAAAATTCTAATACACAAAATTTAATTAATGAAATTAATCATAAATTAATTTCACGATCCCAAATAATTCCTATGATACATGGAATACAAAAATTGTAATTTCATGATCCCTTTTATATGCATGAAATTAAATTAATTAGTTTCATGAAATTAAATTTGACAATGTAATTTTATAATCGTAATTATATGGAACCAATATAATTAGTTTCATGGGATATGCAAGTTAAATCATTTAATTGATGCTTATGAAGGTCAACTAATTTAAGTTTTCCTGAGATTAATTTTAATGATCCATGATTTCCCCTTGATTTTCTTTTAATAAAAAAAAGGAAAAGAAAAGAAAATATGAAAATCACAAATAAAAAAAAGGAGGATGGAAAAGAAACAAAAAGAAACAACAAAAAAAGAGGAAAAGAAAACAAAAGAAAATGCATAAAAAATCAAACAGAAAATAAAAAAGGAATGAAATGGAGCCTGTTGGTCGTGTCAAAACTGGAGAAGAGAAAAAAGATGGGTCGGAGCCTCTCTTTATTAATCCTGACTTGTGGACCCGCTCCCTTGCATTTTTCTTATATGCCCGGTTCACAACGCTTTTCAAATCCTTTTGTGGTTCATATATGCCACGCCTAAATAAAAGAAGGGATCGTTTCTCTCATTTTAATCCCGAAAAAATGTCGGAAGAATAAACAACAGAAAGGCCTACGGGCTGTGAATGTACCAAACAAAAAATAATAATAAAGAACAGAAAAGAGGAAAAAGAAATCAGACCTTCTCAACTCAACCCGTGTCAATTGTCATCCATCAACTGTAGTATATATATATGGTTGTGTTTTGCTCAATGCAGCAATAGCAGTGTCAAGGTACTACAAGCCAAACCTGACTGACGAGCGTCGGAGATTGAGGAGGTGGGGGGATTTGTCATGTGGGCTGGTATGTTTACTGGTATTTTGTTCCTGGTGTTTACTGGTGTTTACTGGTGTTTACTGGTACAAGCCAGACCAGACTGACGAGCGTGATTTGACTGGTGTTTACTGGTACAAGCCAGACCAGACTGGTGTTTACTGGTACTGGCCCCATGTGGGCTGGTATGTTTACTGGTACAAGCCAGACCAGACTGACGAGCGTCGCCTCATCTTTTTTCAATTTCTTCCTGGTGGTTACTGGTAAGTTTGAGTTAATTCTCCTACCAAAGAAAAACAAAAGATAAAATAAGTGCTTTCTGGTGCAAACAAAAGATATTTCATGCATTAGCATCTCTTTTTCAGCCAGAAGAGAGATTCTTCACTTTTCTCATTTTGCTTTTGGATTTAGTTGTGCATGGATTTTCTGTACGTACCTCTGCTTTATTTATGGTTTAATAATTTTGGGTTTCTGTATTGGTGAGAGTGCATATTGAGTTTTGACCATAGAATAGTTCTGAAAAGATTAGCAAACTTAGTTACTACCATTATCCCACTTATTTCTATTGAATATGATACCGCCTTGTTTCGGTCTGTCAAATTTCAAAAGTTCACTTCTTTCTATCAAGTTCTGAAGCTTTTCTTATTAATTAGGAAAACATTTTTTCTTTGTGTAGGAAGAGGTGATTGACAATTCTCCTGATTTGGGGTTGCTCTCTTTTGTTGTACTTAAAAGGGATAATTAGTAACTTGTCAAAGGGAAAATAGGAAGAAAATTTACTGTGATTGTTACTGACCTCACAGTAAAGCTGTACCCTTTGGGATGTTGTACATATATAAGTACCCTAAAAAAGGTGACTTTTGCACCTAAAGTGTAAAGGAAATTCATGCTTAGTATTTTTGTTTTGGAAGAAATATTTAATTTGATGAACATGTGATCATGTTAATTAACATAGTATGGTATTGTATGGAGACCTAGCTATGGAGTAATCGAGTCGCAAAAGGCTAAGATCGATTTAAGTAACATTATAAATTGGATATGGTGTTTATTTTCTAATGCTGATTTTTCTTCTGTATGCATATTGATCTTTACTGGGTTTTTTTCTATAATTGATTTTCATGCTGACAGCACAACATGGTACCAGACTACCCGTCGCCTGGCAGTTGGTACTCGATCTGTACTCACATGCTTAAAAGAGTAACACTTTTCTTTGATAACAATTATAAAGAGGAATTTTATTATTGAATTCAATAACATGACTCATTGGCATGCAATTAGAAAAACAAAAAATTAAACATAAAGTATCATGCACAGGCACAGCCCTGAAAAGTGAGAAATACAAGAAATATAATTAGACTAAAATTTCCATTTAAGAAACCCAAAACAAATCAAAATTAAGCATAAAATAAAACAACTGATGAGAACAAAATCATTTACTTATCCAAAAGATGTAAGTAATAGATGATGAGCATAATTCCTACATCAACGCTTCCATCTTTACAGGAATCTGGTGCATTGAACTTACATTAAAAAAAAAAAAATGAAATTGGAGGAGATTATGACTATCACTCCAGTTTCAACTGTAATAATTCCTTAAAAATTAAGGGACGATTTCTGACTAAATATTGAAATTCTTCTGTTTCCACAACCCCTCCAAGAGTTTCTGGATAGGCTAAAAATTTCAAGCATGCTGTTTTGAGTTGAAAGCATATGTGCCTCTCGGCTAAAGATAACAAGCTAACTACACTGCTCATGCCAATACTACCACACAATATATTCTCACATATTATCTTTAATCTCTCCAAATTGTATCTATCAGCCGCAGCCAATAGATGCTGAGCCATTAATTTTGCATCATGTTTCTCTTCTCCCTCTTCTATGTCTTCAAATCCAGGAAATGAATCATTATATATGAAATGAAGTAGAGCTTTGAATACTGGCACTTCCATTTCTTCAATTTTAATTATTGAATTTGATTTCTCCATCATTGGACTGAAAAATTGTGCTGAAAAGACTGGAGATCTCGCTGCAAGAATGCACTTATGCGCACTAACAGTTTGCCCATTCACTTCAAATGTAACATCAGCTCCTTTTCCATTCTCCAAAAGATGGCCGAGTTGCTGCACGATGGTACCAGGCGGAACAACAACTTGTGCAGTTGATTCCACCTGAAAAACTTTAAAAACAGTAATGACACTATTAATTATAAAACAATCATCCTTGATATTTGACTCCAACTCTGCTCTTTTAGCAAATGAAAAAAATCCCCATTCCGAATGATCAGTTCTGAAACTTCTAACATCCGCGGATTTCCTTAAGGGTAAAGCACATCCGCTTTCATCTAGAATAGTAAAACTAAATTCTGCCTTTACACAATCTGATTTGCTTTTAAGGCAAAGATTTATCGATATATTGTCATCTTTTCCCCAGCTGAAACTATTTGGGTAATATTTGATACTCCAATCATACCCACCGACATCAAAAATGGTTGATTCAATAAACTTCCGTTTGCCGATATCCTTATCTGAGGAGTACCCCATAATTTTAAACATATGTGATACTGTCACTTTTTCCATTGGTCTTGTACAACATATAATTTCTACTGTACCAACAGGATACTGTACAGTGGAGAGTGACATAACTATATATAGAGTAGAGGCTTTATATTACTATATATAGAGCAGAGAGGATTGAAGTAGAATTGTTGCTTCATTTCTCTCTTTAAAAGGATGGAAAAGATGGAGCTAGCAATAAATATTGTTGTTAGTTGGGAAAGATGAAGAAAGAATACGAGTGGTTTAAGAGACCTTTTATCTCCTGTGTTCATTGTATATATATCACCTTGGCGTTTATATCAAAGTGGTATGGTTAAGTTCTTCTATTTAATTTTATTAAAATACTGAGAAGGCGCTAGCTTGTCCCATTGAATTCTCCATAAGCTTAGATTAGATATTCTATATCTGAACACTGAATGAATTTTAATTTTGTCCCAAACTAGTTCCAACTGTTGAATGATAAACATGAGCAAGACATGGTAGCACCGAATTTTTTTTCTAAATATATTTAATAACTTTCTTTTACCGCTTTTTTATTTACCGTAGCATCTAAACATAATTAATTGGCTTTAAGCAATGAAAAAATATTGTTTTCCAACAAATATAATATGGAAGAACAAAAAAAGCTCTTAAAAGGCATAACATAACTACATTGTTTTTATTTCCAAAAAAAGCTCTTAAAAGCTCTTAAAAGGCATAACAAAGAAGCTCTTAAAATATTGTTTTTATTTCCCATTCTTATAGTGATCCGGGTGAACAGTAAAAACAGTGCAACCAAATTCTGGAACATGTGATCAGCAATTTTCAAAGTGTCTTAATAAATAGTAAAAAAAATTTCAAAAAATGTAAAATTTGGTCTCCAAGCAGATTTTAATATAGATTGAACATCTAATGGTTTAGATCGACCGTTTGGACTTTGAAAATCCGAAAATGACTTGGTTGCACGAGGGCCCGATGCAAACGTTTTGATATTAGCCACTATATATATATATATAGAGAGAGAATGGCTAAGCTCAAAACGTTTGTTCCTGGGCTCAGGAACAAACAAGTCGGTTCTCCAATTTCCGAAGTTCAAACAACAAATCCAAACCGTTAGATGTTCAATCTATATTAAAATGTGCTTGGAGACCAAATTTTACATTTTTTGGAATTTTTTTACTATTTATTAAGCTGGTTTGAAAATCGCTGTTTTTATTAAAATTCTGCGCCATTAGAAAACAGCGATTTTCAAACCAGCTTAATAAATAGTAAAAAAATTCCAAAAAATGTAAAATTTGGTCTCCAAACACATTTTAATATAGATTGAACATCTAACGGTTTGGATTTGTTGTTTGAACTTCTGAAATTGGAGAACCGACTTGTTTGTTCCTGAGCCCAGGAACAAACGTTTTGAGCTTAGCCATTCTCTCTCTATATATATATATATATATATATATAGTGCTGGGCTTAGCTAAGCCATGGTGTAAAACGACTTGGTGCTCCACGCCTCATTATTTCCATTTTGAAAATCCAAACGACCGATCCGAACCGCTCAAGTTGTTCTCCATATTGATATGTGCTTGGAGACCAAATTTTACATTTTTTTGGAATTTTTTTACTATTTATTAAGCCACTTTGAAAATCACTGATCCGGCGGTCCAGAAATTTTTACTGTTTTTTACTGTTCATAAGGATTTTCAGATTTTCAAAGTGGCTTAATAAATAGTAAAAAAATTCCAAAAAATGTAAAATTTGGTCTCCAAGCACATTTCAATATGGAGAACATGTTGGAAGGTTCGAATCGACTATTTGAACTTTGAAAATGAAGATATGGCGTGGAGTACCAAGTCGTTTTACTCCATGGAGTAGCCTAGTCAGACTCTATATATATATATATATATATACAGAGAGAGAGAGAGAGAGAGAAAGAGAGAGAGAGAGTGGCTAAGCTCAAAACGTTTGCACCAAGCCCTTGGTGCAAACGATTTGGTTCTCCGACTTTTAAAGTTCAAACAGTCGATCCAAACCATTAGATATTTAATCCATATTAAAATGTGTTTGGAGACCAAATTTTACATTTTTTGGAATTTTTTTGCTATTTATTAAGCCACTTTGAAAGTTGCTGATCCGGGAGAACAGTAAAAACAGTGCAATCAAATTGTGTGATCAGCAATTTTCAAAGTGGCTTAATAAATAGCAAAAAAATTCCAAAAAATGTAAAATTTGGTCTCCAAGCAGATTTCATTATGGAGAGCAACTTGAACGGTTCGGATCGACCGTTTGGACTTCGAAAATCCGAAAACGAATCGTTTGCACCAAGGGCTTGGTGCAAACGTTTGCGTCTTAGCCCCTCTATATATAGATAGATAGATAGATAGATAGATAGATAGATAGATAGATAGATAGATAGATAGATGGGACGTAAAGAGGGTGTTTTACTTCCCGCTCATATCTCCATTTTCAAAGTTCAAACAGTCGATCCGAACTTCTCAACATGATCTTTAATTATATTTATATGTGCTTGGAGACCAAATTTTACATTTTTTTAGAAATTTTTTACTATTTTTTTAGAATTTTTGAAAATCACAACTTTTCATTAAATAAAAAAATAATAAAAAAAATCACAAAAACACTGATTTTAAAAAATTCTAAAAAAATAGTAAACAATTTCCAAAAAATGTAAAATTTGGTCTCCAAGCACATATTAATATAAATATAATGTTGAGAAGTTCATATCGACTATTTGAACTTTGAAAATGGAGATATGAGCGGGAAGTAAAACACCCTCTTTACTTCCCAAAGCACCGTAGCATCACTCATATATATATATATATAGAGAGAGAGAGAGAGAGAGAGTGAGTGACTATACATTGGCAGCCGCTGCCAATATTTTCAAAAAAAAAAGAGAGAGTGAGTGACTAAGGTCAAAGTGGTAGTTCCTAGCCCCCCGATGCTACCAAGTCGTTTTTGGATTTTCAAAGTCCAAACGGTCAATCCGAACGTTCAAGTTGATCTCCATATTGAAATGTGCTTGGAGACCAAATTTTACATTTTTTGGAATTTTTTTACTATTTATTAAGCCACTTTGAAATTTTCTAATCACATGGTCCAGAATTTGGTTGCACTATTTTTACTGTTCACCCGGATCAACAATTTTTAAAGTGGCTTAATAAATAGTAAAAAATTCCCAAAAATGTAAAATTTGGTCTCCAAGCACATTTCAATATGGAGATCAACTTGAACAGTTCGGATCGACCGTTTGGACTTTGAAAATCCAAAAATGACTTGGTAGCACCGGGGGCTAGGAACTACCACTTTGACCTTAGTCACTCTATATATATATATATGACATTATATCAAGAATAAGTGTAGAGTGATATCATGCGAAAATTTCTTAAAATGTGTGATCTTTCGACCAACTTATCATATATTTTTTTTCTTTTTTAAGGTCAACTTATCATATTGTTGTTCTCTCTTAAATCTTTTTAATATCCAAAATTGAATTGCCATTGCAAAAAAAGACTTATTATGGACATAATTCTATCCCTAATATTAATTAGGACTTTCGTCGTATTTAAACTTTTAGTGGGACAATCAGGAACATTATCTTTTAATCTTATATGTTTAATGGACACCATTTCATTTTTTTTTTATAATTTGTTTAATACTTATTTTTGGAGAAAAGATAGAAGAATCAGCAATAAGCACAAGTTAAAGATTAAAAAAAAAAAGTGTTAAAGCATGCATCTACATTAATAATTTCATTTTAATTTCAAATTTTAAGTAAAAATTTCATTTGTAATTTCAGAAATATATTATAATTTCATGAATAAAAAAAATTCTTAATAAAATTGCTTTTAAACTGCTATTTTGGTAAAAAAAAAATTAATTCCTTTTCGCTCATTTATCTAAAAAAGTAATTTTTGGAATGTACGAGAATTTCTTTTTTGAATTCTAAAATGCGAAAATATAATTAAAATTAATTTCATGGGCACAGTGTTTTTGAAATTAACTTTAAATTAATTTCATTTACTTTTATTATAATTTCAGTCTAATTTACTATTTGTGAAATCACTTAAAAAATGGAAAATGAATAAAGAAATTTGTTTGTTACATTTTTTACCGACATTTTTAAAAATACCCCAAGTTAATTACAGATTAATAAATATGCCCACGGTTGTCTAAAAATTTTAAATATGTCCAAACCGGCCATTTAATGGCCGGTTCAGATTTAAAACGCCCAACCGGTCATTAAATGGCCGGTCCCGCCCAAAAAAAATTTCTATATATTCGCAGCCACACAAATTTTTTTGTCTCACAATTCATTTTATCAAATTTTACACTATCTCTCCTCGATTGAGCTATTTCTTCCAGATTTCTCCTTCTCTTTCCAGATTTGCAAGTAAATCCCTCTAATTTATTAGAATATTTTTTGTAGTGCAAAATGGTTATGTAATGTTAGGATTTGTTAGTAATTACCAAAATTAGAATAATTTGTTGTAATTAGGGAGTAATTAGTGTAATTAGTCAAATTTAGGGTTTACGGTTTATGATTTAGGGCAATTTATTGTAATTTAGTATAATTAGAATTGGTGACCATATTTCAGCGTATTTTATAATGTTTCACCATAATTATGACAATTAAGCCTAATATATGGCAATTTAGCATAATTAGGATAATATAGCCTGTTGTAGACGTTTTTTAGCATAATTAAGCCTAGTTTAGCCGTTTTTAGCGTAATTAAGTCTATTTTTAACTGTTTTTACCGTTATTAAGCCTATTTTAGCCGTTTTTTAGTGTAATTAAGCATATTTTAGCTTTTTTAGCGTAATTAAGCCTATTTTATCTGTTTTTAGCGTAATTAAGTCTATTGTAGTTGTTTTTTAGCGTAATTAAGCCTATTTTAGCTGTTTTTACCGTTGTTAAGCCTCTTTTAGCTGTTTTTACCATTGTTAAGCCTATTTTAGCGGAATTAAGCATATTTTAGCTTATTTTTTGCGTAATTAAGCATATTTTATCGGTTTTACCGTCATTAAGCTATTTAAGCCTATTTTTATGCATTTTTGAAGCGTAATTAAGCCTATTTTATCGGTTTTTACCGTTATTAAGTCTATGTTAACCGTTTTTTAGCGTTAGTAAGCCAATTTTATCAGTTTTTACCGTTATTAAGCCTATTGTACCCGTCTTTTAGCGTAATTAAGCCTACTTTACAATTTTTTGCGTAATTATGCCTACTTTAGGAATGATTTACTTAGCGTCGGTTAACATAATTTTATTAATGAAATTAGGATGGTTAGAGGACGGCCTAGGCTTCGTCCACTATCACCTATAGTTGACGAGCCGATCGGGACTGACAGCACAGAGCATTTCAGTCCTCTTCTGTGGGTGCCCCACCGCGATCACCGGGCCTCACTGGCTTCTCGTGAGGTATGTTTTTTTTCTTCTTTTTTTAAATTTCGTCAAGTTTAATTGTTGATGTGTTAACACCATGTGGATTAAATTTGTCAATGTAGGATAAATTTCTTTTAGATGTGAAGTTGCGGTGCGTTCATTTGCCGTACTACAGGGCGATGGACTGGTACCTCGTCAATCTAGGCCTATACCAGATGGTGGACATCTTGCAGACTGGGAGTGGCATCATCAACGCGTCTCTCATAGCAGGATTGGTTGAGAAATGGCGTCCCGAGATGCACACATTCCACATGCCGTTCGGAGAGATGACAGTGACTCTCCAGGACGTGAGTTCTCTCTGGGGGTTGGCTATCAGTGGCACCCCTGTCGGTGGCGTATCTGACAGCACGACGTTTGCTGCTCAGATTGAGGAGCTTTTGGGGGCTGATCCTCACTTCCTCATTGAGAAGAGTGGAACATCGAAATTCCACTTAAGGATGAAGAGGTTGCGCGAGCACTTCAGCGCGGGTCTGACAGTAGACTCCACCGATGAGGAGATTCAGAGGAAAAGACTTCAAATCTCTCGTATTATTTTTATTTATTGAATTCCCGTTTGTTGCTGATCTTATATTACATGTTTGTTACTGCAGATATACACGTGGATACGTGATGGACCTATTTGGTTCCGTCATGTTTCCTGATTCTTCCGATGACTGCATGGCGATGATGTATCTCCCGCTGCTGACAGACTGGAGCAACCATCACGTTTCAATTGGGGTGCGGCCGTCCTAGCCCATCTGTACTCCCACCTCTGCCGTGCTTCTATGGTAAGTCCCTAACTATTATCTTACTATTTTACCTAATAAATCAAGAAGTGGCACCCTCGTACCGCTCTGACAAGAAGCATGTATCTATGCTGATCACCGGTCTCAAGAACCGAAACGCTGCAATGCATGGACCAAACGCCCAAGCGACGGCCCTGAACTGAACTTCGCCTTCCTTTATTACTCCTGTGTCTTTGTCTCGTATCGGACTGGTCAGAAAATGGTACTTTGATCCGGGATTCTTGATGCAAATTGCCATCAATAGTGGTCTCAGCAAGCTGTACGAACCCTCCCAACTACCAAATTCGCGGGCTATTGCAAGCTCACGACCCCTCCACAGTCGGTTGTATTTCGGGGTGACGTTGTCATACACGGCCATAACACAGTTTGCCACCGACCGGATGCTCATACAGGGGTCGGTCTTAATGCTGTTCTGGATGATATCGGCAATGATTGATGCCGTCAGACATTCATTGTCGGTCCTTGTATACTCTGTCCTGCATGTGTGAGGCTTGACTTGCTTCGTTATAACCCACGCATCTCCATTTCCCGATGGTTGTACCCTGAGCTCGTAACCACAACGCCGGTCTTTGCACACCACATAAATCCGGCGGCTATCACTTTTCTTCATTCTTATTTCCTGATTCGAATGAACATGATGCTCTCTAATCTTCTTCATTAATTCATCTTTGCTTTTAAAAAATTGGTTGGCGGCCAGCTCACCCGTGTGCTCGATTCGTTGCCCATAGGAACCAGTATCTGCTTCTCTAAACCGAGATACATCATTGAAGTATGGGAACGAGTGCGTATCACTCCGCCCGGTAAGCGGCGCTGAGCCAGAGCTGCTTCGAATGGGCCCTTCGCCTGTTTCAACTGGATCATCAGAGTACCAGTCATCTCCATCATATTCATCTCCACTCTGCAGACGTTCACCCGGAATATCATTGATATTTTCAAAATCTGACCCAATTTCATCACATACTGGTCCTGGGAATGGTAAAGGCGCCTCATGCACGGGTCTAAGTGGGGAACAAATTCGGAGTATTGGTTGAAGTCGTTATTGCGGGGCAAGTAGATAGTAGGTTTCTGGGTTAGTAGGTGGATATTGGGTTTCTGGGTGAGTATGTGGATAGTAGGTTGCTGGATGTGTAGGTTCATAGTAGGTTTGTGGTTGTGTTGGAGGAACGATGGGAGTTTTCATTGCAACTGAGCATTAGCTAGAACTTCCAACCCCTGCCTCTATCGGAACTCTTCTAACATAGATCTCTATTACAAAATCTCCGTTGGCCTTAAAATACCCACACAACCCTCTCCAGGTATTTTCATCTGCAATTTTCGCAAGTGAATATTTCCCGGTATTTCCATTACAAACTCGGGTCCCCAATTCAAGGTTGCACATTTCTGGATTATAACGGGTGTCACACCCCGCAGCCACGGGTCGCAACAATTCCCTGCCGTAAACATACAACGCCGTGTATGTTTACAAGGCAATTAACCGTTCAATCAGAATATGTACAATTCATTAATATCACACATCCCTATGCATATATATATATAAATCCATATATAAGGTTATACAGTCTGGTCAAATATCATACAACAAAAGTATCTCGTACAGATACTAACCATCAGGCCTAACCCTAAACTATACAACAAAAGGGTAGATTAGGCCACACATAGGCAACTACCAAGGGTCTATAGCCCGCGTGCCTCTCCGAATCCCGACGCCCCAGATCCTGTAAAATAACCCAAGAGTGGGGGTGAGAATAAATTCCCAGTGCGAAATTTGCCACAGTTTAGATTATTGGACTTGCAATCAAAATCTATATTCAGAAATGAAACCATACAAAAGCAATTCATACAGATGCATATTCATAAATAAAGCAAGTGCATATGATCAACAACAATTTACCAAATGAAACACAAGTTACGGAATTTCCAAGATGAATGTCAAACACGCACATTTCTGGCTTAACTTAGTTTACTACAGCTGGTAGCACCTACGGATGTCCCACCGAGCTGGACCTTTTTCCAACCCACATCTGTAGTGTCACTGACCCCTACAGATGGCCCACCAAGCTGGACCCTTTATCTGACACCCATCCGCAGTTCTTTGGCTTAACCATTAACTAAGGTCTGGTTCATAATCAGATAGATATTCATATGCAATAAGCTCAGAATCGTCAATTCACACACGTCAAATCAAACTGTCATTCCTGTCCCAGACTGGATATGACATCATTTCCTCGTTTCCTCACAGTCACCCAAAGTCTCCGTCACGATCAGTCATTGCCCAGCATTGACTGATCTTAATCAATCACTGCCCAGCAGTGATTAATTGTACTCATATGCGCACATGGTTTTGAGTCATCGCCCAGCGTTGATTTCGAAACATTACCGACCATCCTAGATAGTCATAAATTGTTGGGGACTTTCGACCGTAGTTCCAAAACAAAAACACACAAACAAATGATATACCATTCAACATGCAAATATACCTCTAATATTCATTATGGACTAAAATGGGGTTATTGCGGCTCACAACTTAGTTACCAGACAATTTCCAGCTCCATTTGACATTTTTCAGGCTCTCATTGCGGCCCGCAATGGATCTCATTGCGGCCCGCAACAAAGCATTCAGAGGGTTTATTGAATTCTACTCTATTCATTGCGGCCCGCAATGAATTCATTGCGGCCCGCAACAAAGTATTCAGAGACTATCATTTATTCTGCTACATTCATTGCGGCCCGCAATGAGTTCATTGCGGCCCGCAACAAAGTAGTCAGAGAGCTGTCAGCCTGCATTTTAAGCTACGCAGTTGGTTGCGGCCCGTAATGGAAGTTGGTTGCGGCCCGCAATAAGGCGATTTCAGTACATATCATTTCTAAATTAATACGGTTATGCATATGATTCAAACAATTCGATTATGCAATCAATCAAGCAGTTCAACATGACAATTGGAAGCAGTTTAATTCATGAATCTAAATTATCAAACAAGTCCAAGAATCCCGCACCTGCTGGCAATAGGCGTACCGCGTAACTATCGATCCGGCGCCTCGGTATGCCTCGCAAACCTTTGCTCACCCGAGCCTACACCTACATTACGTATACCATCTCAATTAGGTCTCGTTCCGGTACTGGTTCGCTATTCTGGTTTACGCATCAATTCGATTGGCCGGTTGGTGTAACCCTAATTTGGTCGAAACCTCAATTTAACCATTACAAGTTCTAACCTTTCCCGATCCAGCGGTAACCCTACCGAGGACAAGTCTAGTCGGTCGGACTAACCTAATCAATCAATGCCGCGTTTCAATCGGGATTTGGTATCAAAACCCTAGAATTGGGAAATCCAAATTGGGAGACGAAATCATAGAGAAGATCGGTAAACGAGAGATGAGAAACTCAAAGGAGTTAGAGTTCGATCAATTCTAACTCTAATCTCGGGTTTGAAACGAACAAACCGCGGATTCGAGAAATCTCGGATTTTCAAACGAAGAAGGGAAAAGAAAAATTACCGACAGAATGGCTAGGAGAGATCTACAGCTGCCTTCTCGGTTTCAACCTCGATTTCTCGAACGGTGGCGCAATCCGACGGGATTTCGGAGCTCTCTCTCTCTTTTCTTCTCTCTCTCTCTCTCTCTCTCTCTTTCCTTTTTCTTTCTCGTTGGCAGGCCACACACAAGGGAGAAGAGAGGGGGGGTTAGGGTTTATTAAATAGGGTGCTTCGCGATTCGTGCTAGGATGGATCAATGGTCCGAATAATTCTAAAATTCAATATAAACCCATTTAACGTGTTTTAATTTCTCAATCCTCGCTCGTCGATCAGATTTCGATTCCGTTTTAACCATTCTAAATTAACAAATGATTTAAATTTTATTATAAAATTTTCTTAACGTGACATTTCTCCCCCCCTTAAGATAAAGTTCAGTCCTCTGAACTTAATTCCATACCTGAATCGTCGAATAGTTCGGGGTACTTCTCGCGGATACTTTCTTCACCTTCCCATGTTGCTTCCTTATCTGAATGGCGTCCCCACTTGACCAGAACAAGTTTGATCACCTTGCTCCGAAGTCGCTGCTCTTTTCTGTCCAGTATTTGCATCGGCTCTTCTCGATATGTCAAGTCCTCGTGGACATGCAGATTGGAGTGATCAATGCAGTGAGATGGATCTCGCACGTACCGGCGCAATTGTGACACATGAAACACCGAATGAACCCGGTCTAATGCTGGTGGCAATGCGAGTTCATATGCCACCGGTCCCACTCGCTGCGTAATCTGAAACGGCCCAATATAGCGGGGACTCAATTTACCTGAGACGCCAAACCGGTGTACGCCCCTGACGGGTGAAACTCGGAGCCAAACATGGTCTCCTTCCGGAAATTCCAACGGCCGTCGATGAACATCTGCGTACTTCTTTTGTCTCTCTTGTGCTGATTTAAGCCGACTCAGTACGACTTTCGTCTTTTCCGTGACCTCCTCAAGCATCTGAGGGCCGGTAGGTGAATATGTACCTGTTGGTCCCCACCACAGCGGTGTGCGACACTGCTGTCCCGTAAGAGCCTCCTGTGGTGACATTCCGATACTCGAATGGTAACTATTGTTATATGCAAATTCCACCAGGTACAAGTGATCGATCCAAGATCCTCGGAAACTCAGGGCACAGGATCGCAGCATATCTTCTAACGTTTGTATGGTTCGTTCGGATTGACCGTCGGTTTGAGGATGATGCGCGGTACTGAATCTCAACTTCGTACCCATGGCTTCTTGAAAGCTTTCCCAAAAGTGGGAGGTAAATCGGGGGTCTCGGTCGGAGATAATGTTGCGCGAGCAGCCGTGGTATTTGAATTGATACTTCAAGAACAAATCCGCTAACTCTCTTCCAGAGGTCTCGATTCGAAGCGGAATGAAGTGCGCAATCTTCGTCAGCCTGTCCACAATCACCCAGACGGCATCGTATCTTCCGACCGTTCTTGGGAATCCAGTCACAAAATCCATGGTAATCGACTCAAATTTTCGGGTGGGTATCGCAAGGGGCCTTAGTAATCCCGCCCTCCTCCGTCTATCTGCCTTGACTTGTTGACACACCTGGCACTTCTCGACGTAATGTTGCACGTTCCGTTTCATCTTTGGCCACCAGAAGTGTTGCTTCAAATCTTGATACATCTTAACTTCTCCAGGGTGAATGGTGTACCCCGAGTCATGCGCTTCTGATAGAATCAAATTCTTCAGTTCTGAGTCATTCGGAACACATATGCGATTGTGGAACCATAGGATACCGTCTTCGCGAAGTTGGAATGGCGAGTCTGCATTCGACTCATAATGTTGTCGGAACTTCTGACATTTTGAGTCTTCCTGTTGTGCTGTTCGAATCTGTTCGTGTAATTCCGGTCGAATTTCGACCGCAGCCAAGATAACCGACACGACAGCAGACGTGCCTGCCTTAGTGCTATTTCCCATCAAGCGGGACGATGTCTCCAATGCGAACTCATGGGATGCACCGACGTACAAATTCATCCTTTGCATTTCCTCGAGGAGATGCGTCTCACTGGTGATAATCGATGCCAGATTTACCTGACTCTTCCTGCTTAGAGCATCTGCTACCACATTCGCTTTTCCCGCATGATACTGAATGTCCAGGTCATAATCCTTCATCAACTCCAGCCATCTCCTCTGTCTCAAGTTCAGCTCTCGTTGCGTAAAGATGTACTTCAAGCTTTTATGATCCGTAAAAATACGACACCTCACTCCATACAGGTAATGCCGCCAAATTTTCAAAGCAAAGATTACTGCAGCTAGCTCCAGATCATGGGTCGGATAATTCTGTTCGTGCGGTCGAATCTGTCGAGAGGCATATGCAATCACATGTTCCTTCTGCATCAACACGCATCCTAAACCTGTTCGGGATGCATCGGTGTAAACGGTGTATTCTTCGTCCATAATTGGCATGGCAAGAACCGGTGCAGACACCAGCCGATCCTTCAGTTCCTGAAAACTTTGGTCTTGTTCAGCACCCCACTCGAATTTCACCCCCTTGTGCAACAGCTTCGTAAGAGGAGTCGCTAACTGCGAGAATCCAAGCACAAATCGTCGGTAGTATCCTGCTAGCCCCAGAAAACTGCGAATCTCTGTAACTGTTTCTGGTCTTTTCCATTCGGTCACTGCCCGAATTTTCTCGGAATCTACCGCCAATCCTTCTCTTCATATCACATGGCCGAGAAAGGTCACTTTCTCAAGCCAGAATTCACATTTCGAGAATTTTGCGAACAGCCTGTGCTCTCTCAGCCTCTGCAACACTATCCGCAGGTGTATCTCATGCTCTTCTCGTGATCGCGAGTACACCAGGATGTCATCAATGAAAACCACTACTGTCGAGTCCAGCAGGTCATGAAACACCCGGTGCATAAGATCCATAAACGCGGCGGGTGCGTTCGTCAGCCCAAACGGCATCACCAGATATTCGTAGTGCCCATAGCGTGTTCGGAAAGCTGTCTTTTCCACGTCAGTCGGCCGTATCCTCAATTGGTGGTACCTCGTTCTCAGGTCTATTTTGGAATAGATCGAAGACCCTTGCAGCTGATCAAACAAATCATCGATTCGGGGTATCGGGTATTTATTCTTCACAGTCACCTTGTTCAGTTCGCGGTAGTCGATGCATAATCTCAAGGTACCATCTTTCTTCTTCACCAACAGCACGGGAGCACCCCATGGTGACGTGCTTGGCCTGATGAACCCGCTCTCCAGCATCTCTTCCAACTGTGCCTTAAGCTCCTTCAACTCCGCAGGAGCCATCCGATACGGAGTCTTGGAAATTGGCGTCGTACCTGGCACCAATTCGATGCCGAATTCCACTTCTCGTACGGGTGGTAGTTCAATTATTTCATCCGGGAACACATCTGCAAACTCCGCCACCACCGGTATCTCACTCATCTCAGGAACTTCCGTAGCAGTATACACTATCGCTGCCAAATACGCATTGCATCCTGAATCGATCAGATGCCTAACTTCCACCGCTGAAATACACGGTATTAATCCCCCGACCTTCCTACAGTTCAGCATGCACGACGTACTACCTCTTGAAGTTGTAAAACAGACCCTGCGGTGCGGGCAGTCGATTGTCGCCGCATGTCTTGTCAACCAATCCATCCCTAATAAAACATCATATCTGGTGATCTCCATGACCAACAGGTCTATCTCGAGATCCCTCCCATCAACTCTGACCTTTCGGTTTCGGCATGTGGTAATTTCTCGGTCATTCGAACCGAAAGGGGTTTGGACACTAAGGACTTGGTTACAGGTTTCGGTTGGCCAGTTACATTCCTCTACCCACTTCTTTGACACTACGGAATGACTACACCCGGTATCAATCAAACAGTGCGCACAACAACCTGAGATAGAAAGTATACCTGTCATCACATCCGCTCGAGAACCAGATGGTTTCATGTCATCCCTCTCCTCCAGAATCCCTACTGCATCGGATGTCAACCCCGGTGCCTCAATCGCATGAACCGCAACTCGACCTCCGGTCCTGCCCCCGCCGATATGGGGAACGCCTCGACTGCGGAATGGTGGTCTACCCTGCCCGCGTCCTGCAGGCCCTCCAGGTCCCCTGTACCCCTGAAACTCCAGTGCCGCATTCGGGCATTCTCTCGCCCAATGTTCCATACTGCCGCATGTAAAACACGCACTGTTGCGACGCCTACATTGGATCTCAGAGTGCTCCTGGTTGCAGGTACGGCACCACGTCGGAACAAACCCCGGCCTAAATCCCGGTGCGTCTATCTGCCTGAAAGGGGGTCCCGGTGTCCCCATCTGTCTAGGGGGTGGTCTAGCAGTCAACGGTCCACCACTTGACCTCGCGATTTGTCTATTTTGATCCTCTTTCTGCTTGACATTCCTCTCGGACATCTGGGTCCTCTTTCTTTTGCTGTGCAGCTCTACCTGCTCTGCGTGGTCCATCATCGCCTGAAGCTCAGTAGCTAACGGGGTATCAACAATCATCGAGATACCCCCATCCAACCCGTCCAAATACTGCCTGTGGTATCTCACCACATCATTCTGTACGTCTACTGCGTACCTTGACAAGGCGAGGAATTCCTTGTTGTATTCTGCCACTGATCTCCCATCCTGCCTTAAGTCCAAGAATTTCCTTCGCAGCGCCTCTCGCTGCAAGTTACTCAGAAACCGTCGGGTGAACTGCTGCTCAAACCATTCCCACGGAATCCTTGCCTCCTCCCCGACAAAACTACGTCGGGCTCCATCCCACCAAAATCTGGCATCACCCTCCAACTGCTGTTCTGCCAGCTCTACCATGTCTTCTTCTGGCGCTCGACATAGCACCAGCTTCGCGGTCATACTCGCGAGCCATTCCTCTGCCACTGCAAACTCACCCGTGCCATCGAAACGCGGTGGATGGAGGCGCAGGAAGGAGTCATACAACCTCCTAAATTCTTCGGGAGCATTTCTCTGGACCTCAGGTGCCGCGTCACGTCTCTCTGCTTGGCGACCTCTCTCGTACGCCGCTATCAACCTCTCGTCGAGAGCTCGATCTCGGTCCTGTACACCTCCAGGCCCAAACTCAACTCCTTGACCTTCCGGCCCTGCCGGTCCGGTCTCAGCTCTGCTAGTAGCGGGTTCGACCACTATGTCCTGAACTCGTCCACCAGCTCTCGTGCGAGGCGGTCGTCCCCTACCTCGTCCCCTGCCTCGACGCCCGTCCATGATTCTAAATTGCAATAAAATCTTTATTCAATTTACATGTACACAATTCATGTAATATACCAGTCGCTCATCGGAATGACCCAATTGTAACGTACCCCACTCACGTATCCTATCGGTCCGGTTAGGGCTTAAAACCTTGAGCTCTGATACCACCAAAGAGAACTGTCACACCCCGCAGCCACGGGTCGCAACAATTCCCTGCCGTAAACATACAACGCCGTGTATGTTTACAAGGCAATTAACCGTTCAATCAGAATATGTACAATTCATTAATATCACACATCCCTATGCATATATATATATAAATCCATATATAAGGTTATACAGTCTGGTCAAATATCATACAACAAAAGTATCTCGTACAGATACTAACCATCAGGCCTAACCCTAAACTATACAACAAAAGGGTAGATTAGGCCACACATAGGCAACTACCAAGGGTCTATAGCCCGCGTGCCTCTCCGGATCCCGACGCCCCAGATCCTGTAAAATAACCCAAGAGTGGGGGTGAGAATAAATTCCCAGTGCGAAATTTGCCACAGTTTAGATTATTGGACTTGCAATCAAAATCTATATTCAGAAATGAAACCATACAAAAGCAATTCATACAGATGCATATTCATAAATAAAGCAAATGCATATGATCGACAACAATTTACCAAATGAAACACAAGTTACGGAATTTCCAAGATGAATGTCAAACACGCACATTTCTGGCTTAACTTAGTTTACTACAGCTAGTAGCACCTACGGATGTCCCACCGAGCTGGACCCTTTTCCAACCCACATCTGTAGTGTCACTGACCCCTACAGATGGCCCACCAAGCTGGACCCTTTATCTGACACCCATCCGCAGTGCTTTGGCTTAACCATTAACTAAGGTCTGGTTCATAATCAGATAGATATTCATATGCAATAAGCTCAGAATCGTCAATTCACACACGTCAAATCAAACTGTCATTCCTGTCCCAGACTGGATATGACATCATTTCCTCGTTTCCTCACAGTCACCCAAAGTCTCCGTCACGATCAGTCATTGCCCAGCATTGACTGATCTTAATCAATCACTGCCCAGCAGTGATTAATTGTACTCATATGCGCACATGGTTTTGAGTCATCGCCCAGCGTTGATTTCGAAACATTACCGACCATCCTAGATAGTCATAAATTGTTGGGGACTTTCGACCGTAGTTCCAAAACAAAAACACACAAACAAACGATATACCATTCAACATGCAAATATACCTCTAATATTCATTATGGACTAAAATGGGGTTATTGCGGCTCACAACTTAGTTACCAGACAATTTCCAGCTCCATTTGACATTTTTCAGGCTCTCATTGCGGCCCGCAATGGATCTCATTGCGGCCCGCAACAAAGCATTCAGAGGGTTTATTGAATTCTACTCTATTCATTGCGGCCCGCAATGAATTCATTGCGGCCCGCAACAAAGTATTCAGAGACTATCCTTTATTCTGCTACATTCATTGCGGCCCGCAATGAGTTCATTGCGGCCCGCAACAAAGTAGTCAGAGAGCTGTCAGCCTGCATTTTAAGCTACGCAGTTGGTTGCGGCCCGTAATGGAAGTTGTTGCGGCCCGCAATAAGGCGATTTCAGTACATATCATTTCTAAATTAATACGGTTATGCATATGATTCAAACAATTCGATTATGCAATCAATCAAGCAGTTCAACATGACAATTGGAAGCAGTTTAATTCATGAATCTAAATTATCAAACAAGTCCAAGAATCTCGCACCTGCTGGCAATAGGCGTACCGCGTAACTATCGATCCGGCGCCTCGGTATGCCTCGCAAACCTTTGCTCACCCGAGCCTACACCTACATTACGTATACCATCTCAATTAGGTCTCGTTCCGGTACTGGTTCGCTATTCTGGTTTACGCATCAATTCGATTGGCCGGTTGGTGTAACCCTAATTTGGTCGAAACCTCAATTTAACCATTACAAGTTCTAACCTTTCCCGATCCAGCGGTAACCCTACCGAGGACAAGTCTAGTCGGTCGGACTAACCTAATCAATCAATGCCGCGTTTCAATCGGGATTTGGTATCAAAACCCTAGAATTGGGAAATCCAAATTGGGAGACGAAATCATAGAGAAAATCGGTAAACGAGAGATGAGAAACTCAAAGGAGTTAGAGTTCGATCAATTCTAACTCTAATCTCGGGTTTGAAACGAACAAACCGCGGATTCGAGAAATCTCGGATTTTCAAACGAAGAAGGGAAAAGAAAAATTACCGACAGAATGGCTAGGAGAGATCTACAGCTGCCTTCTCAGTTTCAACCTCGATTTCTCGAACGGTGGCGCAATCCGACGGGATTTCGGAGCTCTCTCTCTCTTTTCTTCTCTCTCTCTCTCTCTTTCTCTTTCTCTCTTTTTTTCTTTCTCGTTGGCAGGCCACACACAAGGGAGAAGAGAGAGGGGGGGTTAGGGTTTATTAAATAGGGTGCTTCGCGATTCGTGCTAGGATGGATCAATGGTCCGAATAATTCTAAAATTCAATATAAACCCATTTAACGTGTTTTAATTTCTCAATCCTCGCTCGTCGATCAGATTTCGATTCCGTTTTAACCATTCTAAATTAACAAATGATTTAAATTTTATTATAAAATTTTCTTAACGTGACAACGGGTGTAATCGAAAATTATGACTTTCAAGTCCAAAAGATATATATCATCGTTAACCATAACTAAAGCAATTGGTTCTTTGTTGTAATAAGGCCCGTCTACATTATTTTCAAGTTTACCACCACAGTGTATTGAAATCAATGGCATTGTAATCAAACTACATTTCGAAAGTGATAATCATTTGTCAGGTTACTAATTTACACAGTTACTGAATAAAAAAATATTAAAATTAATGAATTAATTACAATTAATTAATTAAAATTAAGTATAATTAATTAATTAATTAATTAATTAATTAACTATAGTTAATTAATTAAAAAATAATAAAAATTAAATTTAAAAAAAAAAAGATATTACCCTTGCAGCTGCGTCTTCAATATGGAGCGAAAGGGCTGTGGAGTATTAAATAGGGTGTAAAAAGAGAAAAAACCGAAAAAAGCACGAGGCCGGCCATTTAATGGCCGGTTGGACGTTTTAATCGGGACCGGCCATTAAATGGCCGGTTTGGACATATTTAAAATTTTTAGGCATGGGCATATTTATTAATCTGTAATTAACTCGGGGAATTTTTAAAAATGTCGGCATTTTTGAACTAAAATTCCTCACGCGAACCTCGTGCTTCCATTTCAGTTTCCAAGACTCCGACCTCAATCAGATTTCCGTTCCTATATGGCACACATCAATATCATATCATATAAGCAAGTAATCAATCCAAGAGGCAGGCGTTAAAATTCTACCCGCCACACAATAACCTTCTCTCATCATGTCACATATAAACAATCCTTTCAGTTAATGCCACCACACCGTGCTGTCGTGCTCTCACGACACCACGAGTCCATATCCCCTGCGGTAACATAATATTTCTTGTTTAAATCCTTACCGTCCGATCAAACTCCTTTCATGTACGGAGATCTTTAATATTGGTGCGGATTGTGATCGAACGGTCCAGATCAAAATTCCACCAGCATCAACTTACATCACCAGGACACGAGAAAAGAGTAGGTCCGATGCCCATTGGATCTATTTTTCGGTCCAATAAGCTCTACAACCATCTGATACTCTTTATGCGTGTCAACGAATTTTGACGCGTGGTTGCACGAATATTGAATCCGATAGGACGGTCCTGGAGCCATCGAACCTAAATAGATCCAATGGGCATCGGACCTATTCTAGTAGCCGACACACTTCTTTTTTTAAATACAATCCTTCGTCTCTCTGTTTCTCTTTCTCTTCCCCTTTCATTCATAGCGTCTCTACTCTACTACCTTCTAGCAATGGCGACAATGGCGCGATCTATTCTCGCTCCCAAACCCCAACCTCTCTCAGCAACTAGCAATCGCCGTTTTCAAATCGCTCTCTCTCCTCTAAAGATCGCGAGATCAACGAGTACAACGACTCTCCAGCGTGGCGGATTGGTGCTTGTTTCTGTTGCAACGGAGGCGTCCAGTACGGATCCCGCCTCCTCATCAGCGAACAAAGGAGATGCTAAGTAAGTGTTCTGAGAAACTTTTTGTTATTTAGGCCGCTAAATGAAGAAAGTTTGAGCATTTTTAGGGGTAATATCTGTGAAAACATGATTATTCAAGGGTGAACTATAATGTAAATTTTCTTATTGTTCAGTATCAAAACCAAATTACTGATGATATAAATGAAAAATGTGAAATTAATTTATTGCAATTTGTGCTCACATTTGTTTGAGTTATGTTAATTTATCATCTATTTACCTTCATACTTTGATTTTAGTACTTTTAATTTACTGATAACTACATGTATATATTAAACTCTAACAATACTATTATTAGTCTATTACTAGTATTAGTACTTTTATGATAACTAAATTTTGTTTATGTGTAGAATTAATGAGAGCAATCCACCAACAATAGTTAACTCATCTGGTTTGAGCATTCAATTTCCAGACATCCCTTCGACATGGTACGAACAAAACACCTGTGATTTTGATTTTTATTCTTTCACATCCATGTTATAGAATGCTATATAATTTGCATTTTGTTACCAGAAACTTCATAATTGGGTACCTACTTTAATTGTACATAATACATTTATGTGTCAATTAAGACATTTGGTAGGGTTAACATTGCATATATTGAATTAATGTATGTAATGAAATAATATTGAAGGAGCACATTGCTGATTGGTGCCGCAGTATTTCTCTCTGCGTCAATTTACAGAAGAATTAAAAGGGTTGAAGGTAATGCAATGTTTATCTAAGTATCATTTCTTAGGCATCATACCAGCACAGTATTTGGCAGTAGACCTGATACAGAGTGCTGCTGGTTATAGATACTTCTTTTAGAGGCCTATTTGGATTTATTTTTTTAATATTTTCATTAGAGTGAGGCTATGGCACTATGAATCAATATCTTCATTTTTAAAGTTCATATAGTCAATATGAACCGTTCAACATGATCTCATATAAAAATGTACTTGCTGATTAAATTTTACATGTTTTAGGTAGATCGAAAATCATGTGATTTAAGATCTAAGTGATTTTCTACCTATCTAAAAAAACATAAAATTTAATCTGTAAGTACATTTTCATATGGAGATCATGTTAAACGGTTCAGATCGACTGTTTGGATTTTGAAAACGGAGATATTAATCCATAGTACGGACCAATATGCGCTATGCATAGTACCATAGACTCACTTTTATCATTAAATTAGAGGGTGTAGAGAAGGTAGAGGAAGCAGCGGAGACAACTGTAGGAGCATTGGATAAGGCGGCAGTAGAAGCAGAACAGATAGCTTCTGAACTGGCAAAATCATCAAGCAATGGACAAATAAAAGAAGGCATTATTGAGAGGATTGAGAGAGATGCCGAAAAGGCTGAGGGGATTTTGCATAAGGTACACTAACTTAAAGATAATTACTTTACAAATCTCATCTCAACTGAGCACTAATCAAGCTCAATTGTGTGAAATTCAGAATTAATTGAGGTCTGAAATGATTAAAATATGTGAACAGGTAGAGCATATTACAGATGAGGTGGAGAAAATGTTGGGACCTATAGTTGAAAGGGCTGAGGATAAAATGAAAAAAGGAAAGAAAAAGAACCACAACAACTCTGAAGATCATAATCGCGATATCTAGAGAGAACCATATTATCTAGATATACCATTGAAAATTTCATATCGACATTAGACTCGAACAGCCATGTTTCCATCGGTTTTTTATCAGATTTGGCTGGCTTTGGGAGATTAACCCTGAAATTTGCAATAATTGTCTGGAATTATTTGTTAAATTTGTGCGAGATTCTTGTGAGTGGTAATGTTTGAAATTTTTGTTTTTTAATCTTTGCATGTTACTTTATCTTTCAATGCTTGCGAGTTGTTTATTCATTAATTTTTAAAAATACTTTGTATTCCATTGTGGAGTTGTTGCATCAATGAATAAATTAACTCTGTTATTATTTTTATTTTATTTTTCAATACGCATGTTATTCATTGCTGAAAAAGATGAGAAAACAAACATTAATTGGGTAACTATTTTAACAGAGCAGTTTTGGCATCATACAGTGCACATACATAGAATCAAAACAGCGTTTTATGTGGTTTGTGCGCTGTATGAAGCCAAATATGCTCTGTTAAAATCTTTACCCTATTAATTATAGCGAAAGATCTAGTCGGTTGACTGAACCAACGAACGGTTCAGATCAGATCTATCCGAACTGGGCTCCTTTATATTTGATACAAGTTTCTTAAGAGAAAAGGTTAAACCCATAAAAGCCCACTAAAGGCACCAGACTCAGATCATAAAAGCCCACTAAAGGCCTCTCTTTCTCTCTCTCTTTCTCATGGCGCCTCCATCTCTACTCCGACGAGTGAGAACACTTCTTACCGGACTAAACCTAAATCTAAACCCTAAACCCTTCTCCACCTCCGCTCCTCTCTCTTCCAAGACCAACTTCGATCCCGTCGCTTCTTCCGACGAGGCGGACGACAATCTGAGGACCCGTCTCCTCCGCCTCCGTTTTCCCAAGCGGAGCGCCACGGCGGCGATCCAGAAGTGGGTTCTAGAAGGGAGAGAGGCGCCAGCTGGAGAACTCAGAGAGGCTGTCAGAGATCTCAGCCGATGCGGCCAGTACAAGCACGCACTCGAGGTAAAAGTCAAATTTCACAAATTTAGGCTGAGTAAACCTTAATTAACATTTCTCTTTTGCTGAATTTAGGATCAATTGACTTGAATTGTTGCAAACAAACATCAATTTTACTCGTACAATTCGATTTTCTTAATCAAATAATCAAATAAAAATAATTAGTTTGTTCAGTACAGAAACCTCACCATACTGGTACCAGTACATAGATTCAATTTGTCTCCAAATTTAGGCTGAGTAAACCTTAATTAACATTTCTGAATTTAGGATCTATTAACTTGAATTGTTGCAAACAAACATCAATTTTACTTGGATAATTCGATTTTCTGAATCAAATAATCAAATAAAAAAAAGTAATTAGTTTGTTCAGTGCAGTAACCTCACCATACTGGTACCAGTACCATATGTTATCATGAAAAGATTTGGTAGTCTTGTACCATAATCAGTATATCCATCAGAAAAATACTATTGTACAACCTGTTTTACAGAGGCTATTTTACAATAGCTAAATGCCAAATTGATGTCTCTTATTCTTCGTTAATTTTAACATAATTTAAAACAGGTATCAGAATGGATGAAACTTCACCATGAACCAGACCTCTCGGGAAATGACTATAGCACACGAATCGACCTAATTACCAAAGTTTTCGGCCTAAATGCTGCCGAAGAATTCTTCAATGGCCTTGCTTCAAAACCTGTTGAAGCATATACCGCTCTGCTACACAACTTTGCTTCTTCGAAATCAATTGATAAGGCCGAGAAACTATTCGACCAAATGAAGAGTGAAAATGTTATTTCGGATGCGTTGCCTTTTAACGAAATAATGACTTTATATGTTTCAGTTGGGGAAGCTGAGAAGGTGTTTCGAGTTGTTAGCGAGATGAAAAGTCTAAAAGTAGGGTTGGATTTGTATAGTTATAATTTATGGGTAAGTGCTTACGGTGCAATTTTGGATTTTGAGGGGGTTAGAAGAGTACTTTCTGAGATGGAGCAGGACCCAAATTTAGACCAAAGATCAAATATTTATAGAAATTTGGTACGAGTTTATGTTGATGTGGGTCGGTTTGAAGGAGTGGATACTGGTACGAAACTAATTGAGGCTGATACAAAGGTCAGTGTTAGAGAATGGATCACTTATGACCTTTTGGTGATTTTGCATGCGAGTTTGGGTAACAAGGGGAGGATCAAGGAAATGTGGAGATGCATGAAAATGAGTTCCGGGAAAATGACTTACCGGAATTATATTTGCGTGATTTCATCTTATCTTGCCGTAGGAGAGGTGCAGGAAGTAGGGGAGGTTATTGATCAATGGAAAGAATCAAAGGAGCCTGAGTTTGATCTCTCAGCATGTACTCGGCTTTTTGATGCATTTTTTAAGGTTGATTTGATAGAAATAGCTGCGAATTTTCGGAAGTTGATGGAGGAGAAGAACTATGAAATTAGTACGTCAACATGAATTTTTGGATGATTATGGAGAATTTGTTTGTTTGATTTTCATTAATCTTTCAAATTTTTGATAAAAAAAAGTAGGAATAACATTTGTAATTTGCCTTCTT